>JAQJVL010000006.1:2839933-3140897 GCA_035578905.1 Stictocephala bisonia
CTGAAATCAAACGTATATCCTTATTTATTTAAGTTTTTATAAAAAACAGTGAGATTGAGTTTATAATTAATTCAGAAGCGTATTATATTACACACATTGTATAGTATGTTATACAATTATCTCTTGTTTTATTTCCATATATAGCCCACAGAGAACTGGAATTATTGAATTTAATTTCCTCAATATTGACAAGATAATTGTTAATTTCATTTTAGTAAAACACCTTAAAACCCCACCAGTGTATAGAAACAGTTTTTTAGACCTTTTAAAGAGGCTATTTCGACATATACAATAGAAGGCTATTTACAATAGAGAGGCTATTTACAATAGAAGTGAATCATAAAATACGCTCGAAAATGCAAAAAGCACCAACTTTGCGATCATTAGAATATAATATACAAGAATGAGATATATTTATATCCTTCTCAATTTAATGCATAGTTAGTTATTGATACTATGTATGATAGTCATAAACCCATAAGTATATTGAGCGTATCACCAGCATAAGATACTCAATACTCAATAATAATGGCTTAATGTAATAAACCACAGTTTACGGCTGACTAAAACCGACCCTTTATGTAGAGGAGTATAAAACGTCCGGAATGTATAAGATGGTAGTCGTTAAACCACTGTAATAAAAACTGGTTGTTCAACTAATTTTGTCAACTTGTGCAGATAGGAGCTTAAATTTACTTCTAGCAACGTAAATAAATTGTGTAGAACGTTCAGGTACGTTACTGAGAAAATGGCTACAGTAATAATATTTTTAAAAAATAATATTTTTTTAAAATTTCCGTTAAACAAAGACTACTTGTAAATTAGAAACTTAACTTCTTCTACATTTCATATACTCTTATTGAAATAACCATACAATCTCCATATTAAATTACAAAGTTAATTTATATCTATAATGTAGAAACCATAAATATACATCTAAAACGCTGTCGTCTTTTTATAAAATAAAATAAGCAGATGAAAATAACTAAATTAACCTAGTTCCTTATGTTCCATTAATACGCAAGTGTACATTAACACTCAGTGTGTATCAGCTTCATTACAGCTGTTTTTAAGCAATACAAATTTATTCAGTTCGGGGAGGAATGTTGGTCTCGTTTGTTATTTACTGGTTTTAAAATGTAATTTTGAGATTAAAATAATACAAATTTGCATATATATATATATATATATATATATATATATATATATATATATTAAGTTGCAATTCAGGCACTTTTCTTGAAACACAAATCTGCCATTAAATAATATTGTTAAATTCTATTCCATTCATATTCTGAATATTTTTCCATATAAAATGTTTTTTTTTTTTATTCTTGTACGACGGGCACAAACTAAGGACAAAATAAAGAGTGCTCTTCAAGTTTCAATAATAAACAATGTAAGGAGTAAAGCGTGAGAAGTTTATGAATCTAGCTGAGTGGAATCGGTTCCAGTTCCGGCAGTTGGTCTAGCAGACAGTAAAACTATTTCCACAACTATTTCGTACAGAGACTCAACAACAAGTTCAGATACTATGACAAAACACGTATTTGTAAATAAATCGTTAATTTCAGTTTACAACAGTTGTTACTTCAATTTCCATTTGGTTTAGAATGTCATGAAAGTATGTGCAATGAAAACTAAGTGATCAAGACTTGGAGTGGGGATTTAGTTTTATACGGAAATTACGCATTTTAAACATTAAGTTACTGTGATAAAATTAAAAATTGCATGAGAGAAATTTTATCCAGCTTTAATATTCCCTAAATCTACAAAACAAGGTCGACAAGGCACATTAATTTACCTGTACGTAAACGAGTAAAAAAAGTTATATTACTTGATTTATTTAAAATATACGGGGTTTTCTCTAAGGTCCTTTAATGTAGTTAATATTTTTTCAAACAAAATAGTATTCAAAGCACCCTCTATCTTAAACCGTTTGTCATCTATAGACGAATTTGTAGATAGCACCCCCACGTTAGTTCCCCCAAGTTGTACACCTGTTGTGAAGGTGACAGCGTTGGTTTTCTTTATCTTGTACATGCTCCCAACACACCTGTTGTGAAGGTGACAGCGTTGGTTTTCTTTATCTTGTACATGCTCCCAACAATAATCACAAGTTATTTATGGTGCACTCTCAACCCCTTGTTGATACTGGATTAAAGGAACAAAGGACTGCGATACTTGACCTCTATCACTTCTTTTTCTCATACAAGTTATACTAATTTATAACTAAATTTATAACAAAATATTGGGTCGTCACTAAGTTACGGCAAACTTGTACAGTATGCTGATGACACAACGCTCTGTTTTAACAGCATATCGAGAGTAAACCTGAAACATGAAACGTTTCCTTAAGTGGTGGTGTTGGCCGTTTTATTTTTATTGAACTACCTTAAATACTTTTCTTTTTGTAGCAGCTCTTATTGTAATAAAATAAATGTCAAGATCGGCTTAAGTGTAAGCTATAGTGAAAAATTGTTTTAGAATTAATTTACTTATGATGTTATTTGTGTATTATTTCATGTTCTTGAATGATGATGTTATTTTTGTATTATGACTTGCATAGAAAACTTTAAGAGTTCATATTTTGTCAATAAATTAAACTTGAATCTTGTTTGTTAACACCAACTATTGTGTCCAGCATTTCAACAGCCTAAATCTGAAAGCAAACTCTTTAAAATCAAATGGCCTGACTTTCGCGCTATGATCAGGAGATCCCAACGACTGGCCAACCGTCATATTGCATGATACCCTACTGGATGTCATCAACTGTTCCAAATTCTTAGGTATATTCCTGGATAGGGGATTGACTTGGAATGCTCACATTGACCATGTCTGCTCAAAACTTTCCTCAGGAATATATGTTTTGAGATCCTTAGCCAAATACTGCCCAACTCAGGTGCTGATGACGGTGTACGGCTTAATTTACCCCCACCTTACCTACGGTTTGGTATTGTGTGGAGCCAGCTCAAACGGTTAGTTTCTCAGAGCGTTCCAAATTGCAAAACCAAGCGATTCGCATAATCACTCTTTTGAAGTTCAGAGAATTTTACAAGGAAGCATTCAAGGAGTTGTAACTGTTGACCCTGCCATGCCTCTACATTTTAGAAAACCTTACTCTGTGTGTCTAAATGTGCTATGGCCAGCGGTCGGGACATACACTCTCGAGGCAAAGATACCTACCGAATTGGGAGACACAGGACGGGGGTTTATGAGCACCTGCCCTCACAAGCAGGGGTTCGTTTCATCAACAAGTTGCCCAATTCAATAAAAAGTGCACCGACGCCCAAGACGTTAAAAACTCGTTTGAAACGCTTTTTACGTTAAAAACTCCCAAGCATTTTACAGTGTTGACGAGTTCATGGCACACGACTGGGTGACCGCATAAGCAGAAGACTGACGTCCGGCGCTGGAAGTGGGTACATGGCAGTACAAATGTGGTGTGAGTGAAGATTCTGTATGTTCGAATGGGTTTGGTGGTTTTGATGTGGCGTGATTTTAGAACTAATGTAACGATTGCTATATATTGTTATGTTCTGGCAATAAAAGATTTGATTCAATATTCATCGTTTGTACTTTACATTTTGTGAAGTAACTGTGCGCTGTTCTGATTTGAATTCATGAAAAATAACTACAGTCAAAGTAAAATTATATTCTTCTGTGTTTATAATGTGATTTAAAAAAAAATAACTTATATCAACCAGTCTTATATAAAAATAAACTTTTTCAAAGAAACAATTAAATTTGTAGTAATGGCACATTTACAAATTTTAATTACAATTTGATAGCTATAATTTGGCAAGTAATTTGGTATACTAAATACTTTTTTTAATTAGAGCGTACAACTGGGTTATTTCAATTATTACCATAAACATGGCTGAACATTTAACAAAATGTGGAGCAAGGGAATATTAAATACAAACAAATAATGCAGCGGGGTTTATTAACATGGGTGCAATATTATATTTACTAATAATAAAGTGTTGAAGTGTAAATGGAAACAGTAAAGATGAATGTTCAGTTATTATTTATTTAAAGTAATTCATTAGGTAAACGAGTACAGAATTTTTTTCAGTCAATTTTTTAAAAAAACATTTTTAAGATTTCTTTCTGGTCTTCCTTTCCATATACTTGTAATACTATGCAGGATTTGTAAGATTTTTCGGAACAAATTGCATAATTATAAATAAAAGTTGTTAAGAAATTTTCCAGCCAAACTGTATAATATTGTTATTATGAATGTTTAATTGTGTGTTAGAGAGGGTGACCCAGTATGTAGAATATTTATAATGTTTTACTCACTTCTTTAGTTCATATTTTGGTTTCGGAGTTATGTTGATAATCTTAGCACGTAGGTTAATAATCTAAGTTTCCGGTTTCAAAGCAAAATTAGAGTTTTAAATGTCGACCGTGACAATTTACGGTGACTTGAGAATGGCCATTGTATAGTGGGCGAACTTATCGGGTAGCAGGAATATTTAAATTATTCCCGGGCGGGTCTCACTACCGGAACTACAGATTGTAGCTTATATATGACGTTGAGTTTTGTAAAGTTTCATAAAGATTTAATCTTAAATTGAAGTTAATTAATATAGGTAAATATTAGTACTTAAAACTTACTATTTTTGTATACTCTCTCAGAAAATACAGCTTAGAGTGATCAAAAATTAAAATGCACATATAGAGGGACTCATAATGCATGTATGGCTGTGTGTTTGTCCTATGCATTACTACAGCACTCAGGGTTATTTAAGGGCCTGTTTGTGTCAATTTACTGTACACTGTTCTACATGTGAAACGTAATATACAAATATGATCTAATTTCTACCACGTTTAAGTTTTTCATTTCTTTGAATCACGCTAATATTTTGAAAATAGTTCTGTTGGTTTTTGTGAAGATAAAAGGACTGTGTTAGGTAAAATGTCATATATTTTAAAAATTTTAACTAGTTACTTTAATTAAACCTAGATACTTTATTAGTAGATAATATATTTACTACAAAGTAGTTAAACGACTTCCTGTTGGTTTAGGCCTGCTTAATATAACTGATTAAAATACATATAATGCCAAAATACGAATTTGAAACGACAGGACGTTGATGAGATTTTGTTCCTCTTAACTTAAATCCTGGAATAGATGAATAAGAACATGACAGATTAAAGTATAGTTAAATTATTGTTTCTCTTATTTTGTTGTTTGAGATCATATATGATATCCATGGGAAAACTGATGAGGACTTGAATAATGTACGTAGGCTGTACATGAATATACATTGTAACACATGAACACCTGTTATTTACGTTTTGAACTATCAAGTAAAACATCAATAAGACTGTCTGTAATTTATATGTTGATAAGTGGAATTAAAGATAATTAATCTCTTTAAAACGAACTAGGAGACCTTTTTAACTCGTACGTGTATGGATAGGGGTATGGAGGGATACCTTATTTATCATGTATTAAAATCATAAATCATATAAACCTGTAATGCATTAAAAATATGTACTGCATTATTATTTTTTTCTTTTACATTACAATAAAAATGTTAATAATATAAATATAGACAGCTGTGAGTTGTAAATGTAGATTATTACAACAATCAAAAACTGATTTTTCTTCAGTGTCATCTTAAAAAAAGAAAGTCCTGATTTATTCACCGATAAATCAACGCCAAGGCACCCATCCATACTCATACGGTTGTAATGTCCTTTCCGCACACCCATACCTGTTATGAGATTTTATAAAATTAGAGATAAATATTCAAATTGGTATGTATGTTTATCTTGTGCCCTAGAAGTGGATACTCATTGTTTCAGGACTCCGTCTCAGAGGCCTCTAAAGTTAAGAAATGACGCAAAGACATGTGATTAGTATAAACCGTACCACACGATAATTTAAAAACCATGATTAGTATAAACCGTGTAGGATATAATTAGACGTCTTACGTAAATGTTGTAATGTACTATAAAAACTAACTATAAAACTAAATACGCTTGAAAAATGTGACTTAAGTAGGAAAGCCTAACCCTGGTCCATGTCAAGTGAGAGAAGATCCCTGCCTTGTTCGATCACTGTTTATTTATGTATCATAGTGAGGAAGTAGTATTCATGCAAAACTTTAACAAATATTAACAAATAATTAGGTGGATCCCAAAATGTAACATTGCGTGGCTAAAGTTATGATTTTAATTTAAAACGTTCCAATAAAAACTAACTATCACAGATTTCCAGCTCATCTGTTCAACGCTAATTTGATATTTATTGAGGTCGAATACATTAGGTTAAAAATAGTAATTTGTTACACAAAAACCTAGAAAATGGACTTCTAGGTTTTTGAGCAAAGAAAGGAGTTACATTTTGCTGTTTTTTAATATTACTCAAACACAACGAGGGATCTCTTCAGACTTAATTTTCTCTCAGCATGTCCGCTTTATTAACAAAATACAAAATAAATGACCTCATTAATCTTTTCCTAAGGACATTACTTTGGACAGTCAGGGTTCTATTGTAACACCACCTTACATCACTGAAATTGTTTTTAACCATGCTGAATATAAATTCTTGCATTGTAAATACAAATTAAGATAATTAAAATTCTTTATTTATAAAACATAATAATTCTTCATAACAACTGCATGAACAAATATTTCTCTTTGTACGAATTCTCCTCCTAATTTATAATTGTTTTTTTAATTTCAATTTTTAGTTCCTTGATGTACGATGATTTTGGTGTATTTATAAGTGACTTCTATTATTATTATTATATTATATTATTGGTGTATTATAAACAAGTGTTCAATATTCAAATACAATTTTATGTATATTTTTTTTAATGTTTATCTGAATAAATTTATAGACCACATCAAATATAAACATTAAAAAATACATTAACAATGTTATATGAAAATTGAAAATTACATTATAACGACAAAATGTCAATTGAAAAACTTTATAAACGTTTCTTATACAGCACAACTTTCAAATCTGCTCATAAAATACGCAAGTGCTCACTTAGGTTATTTAATTTAGTCAGGAATACTTTGGAACTCTTGTGAATGTGAAACATGAGTAACATGTTTTGTGAAAGTTAAAAATAACCCTACATTTGGTCTGTTTTCAGAAATAAGGTCAAACTTATAATTAAATTTACATTATAAATTACGATTTAAAACGGTTCATTGAAAATATTTATTGAAATAAAAAAAGAAAAATATAAAACTAAATTGTATTATCTAGGTCAAATATTCCTTTAACTTATTATATAAAACTACCAAGAAAATACAATATTTAAAATGAGAATACGTTTCTTCTTTATTAATAATAAATAAATACATTTCTTATGATGATGGATATTGATTCATAACTTAAGAAATTAAAACTATTTCCTATGAAACAAATAACAGCCTCAAACACTTGATAAAAACTGAGTTATTCTTTTAGACACAATACCTGGTAGAACAGTCCTGGAGGACTCAAATCATATAATTTTTAAAATAATAATTCCCTTAATATTTCAATTGTATCACAATGTTATGGGCGGTGTAATAAAATCAAACTTGTATGGGTGGGATGGTGAGCCTTACGTGTATGAGTGGGCGGGAGTGTAAAAAACACTATACGTGGTTGGGTGGGTGGGTTGAATAATACAGTAACAATATTTCAGTATGGGCGGGTAAATGGAACAATAACATTAGATGTGTCTGGATGGGTGAGAGGGTAAAAACAGACCATACATGTATGAGTGGGTGGGTGGGAGTGTAAAACAGACCATACGTGTATGAGTGGGTGGGTGGGAGGTTAAAACAGACCATACGTGTATGAGTGGGTGGGCGGGAGTGTAAAACAGACCATACGTGTATGAGTGGGTGGGTGGGAGGGTAAAACAGACCATACGTGTATGAGTGGGTGGGTGGGAGGGTAAAACAGACCATACATGTATGAGTGGGTGGGCGGGAGTGTAAAACAGACCATACGTGTATGAGTGGATGGGTGGAAGGGTAAAACAGACCATACGTGTATGAGTGGGTGGGTTGGCGGTTATACTTGTATTGCTAATGAATGAAATTTTTTGTAACAAATAAACGTGTAGCTCTTGCAACGTTTTTAAGAATACTATTGAACACTTGATTCCAAGGTACAGTTTAAGTCCAATGTCCAAGTCCAACTCACATAATTTAAATAAAATAAAAAATTGGCCAGGTAAAAATATTTTTCTGTAAATTTGGAACTTACATATTGGCATTTTTCGTAAAAAATCATCACCTAAGTGAGTTCACCAATATGAATGTGCCAAAAATGATTTTTACAAAGTAGAGTAACAACAAACGTTTGCACTTTATATACTTTCTGGTTATATTTAATATTATAAATTATACATCAGAGTAAAATGTATCTTTTTCTAAATGTAAGGTTCTAAATTGACCAACATAATGTAAATTTAGGTGTTAAATGTGTGGGAAAAGGTTTGTTAGTTGTAAGACAAAAGGTAATTTTGTCACAATAGTACAAAGATGATGTGAAGCTATACTCACATTCGACAAAACGTCCATTGTTTTTAGGTTGTAACCACTGTCCATGACCAAAAATAACGATATTGTGTTTACGTTAAAGAATTATAATAAGATAAATTTTAAATAAAATAAGACTTTCGAGGCTGAAACAGTGGTTTCGTTATATTATAGGAAATAAAATATATTCCATTTATGTATTTACAATCACTGTTATATTTTATTGTACTAAACCAACCAAATTCGATATAAGCAAGTTGTGGTAATTAGAGGCACTTATCGTATATTGTGCTTCATGATTCAAAGCGAAATTCAGTAAATCTAACTTTAGTTCCATAGATACATTTGATTACTTCAAAAGTAATGTATATTTTTAGTATGAATAAACATTTAAAATTGTGCAATATTAATGTTAGATCTATTTATGGTCGATCTGTATGGATTTTTAGCATAGATGTATATTAAGTGTAATGAATGGTTGGGGGGAAATATGGGATTCGTTTCGATTTAAAGCTGAACATTCATTTTTATGAAATTCGGCGTTGTTTTCTTAAAACGGTTACTGATCTTATTCAAAATATTTAATTACCATTCATAGAAGGAGAGGCTTTAATTACTATGACATCTTCAAACGGTTGAAAAGTGACAATATTCATACAATTTATGGAATTGAAAATAATTTTCCATCAACATATCACTTTTATACTTAAACAATTTTATCGATTATAATTAAATTGAAAACGAATAGTATAAAACTTGAGTCAACACTCACTATTTAAATGTGAATATATTTCAAAGAATTATTTTGAATTATTTAAACGTTTAACATATTATTTGTCCCATGATAATTTAGAGATATTGCATAAGACTGTTCATTTTAATTAAACGTATAGTCTTTTAAGAGAGATTTCCTCTTTTTTGGTGTATTACTAACAAAAACTTTAACTCCATTCCATAGATATGTTATAACTAGTAAAATACGTGAACCCTTGTCTTCACCGTCAATTACTTTGCCTCTCTGCAGAACGTAAATAGTTTCTGCTAACTGTTACGGGAAAATTTATCGTTTTTAGACCCCGACACTTATTAAAACAAAGTTTTGTGAGGATTTTCTTTACTCTGTTTAAATTGAATTGCTCAAATATCCAGTATTAGTAAAATAATATTGCAAATAAAACAAATTGTGAAATAATACCTTCATATTATTTTGTAATTGTTGTTATTATTAATGTGCCTCAGTGGCTAAGGCTTCGGACTGCGGAGGGCAAGGTCCAAGGTTCGAATCCCCAACTGAGCCAACAGTTGGTGCGTCACTCTTTGAATTAAGTTCACGCAAAGGCTTGCAATCCCATGTGAGCTGGCGAGTGAAGTTAAAAAAAAGTTGTTTGACTTGTACTGTAAAGTTGTAACAATAGGTAAATCAAAAGTAGTATCTGTCGCTTTAAAAATAAACAAAACATTATTTTAAAACTATTGTTATTAAACCCTATATTTTATATTAATAATGAGTCAAAACATATATTGACATAAAAATCAAGTGGTTTATCTGTAAAACTTTAAATTACAATGCTTATAGCATAGTTTAACAAATTTTAATAAACTCTAAACCATTTATAATATTATTTATTGTACAGCACCGTAAATATATAACATATCCTTTTTAGGATAAAAATTCCACTGAGCAATTCAGCAGTTTATCCTAAAAGTTGGACTAAAAGTATAATTTCAGTGTCCGAACGGTGATCCATCAAGGGAATGTGGTTTATTTGCCACACACCGGTCTCTCTGTTCTAGAAACACGATCGGCATAAATACATTGCAACTTTATGTTGAAACCATTAATATCTTGTAAGTAAAGTGCTGTGATTAATTAATAGTATTGTGACATATTGATTCCTCTTCAATAACTTCAAACTAAAAAGTACTGCAGTTATAATATCACCGTCTGTTTTGGCACAGAACAGGAATGTCTTTATTGACATCTTAGATATTTACCTAAATATCATAGTTTATGTAAAAATTAAATATCAGTCACTTTAACGATGGTTATAATTACCATTAATTCACACTAAACTATAGACGTTCAATTTTATTGTAATTAGTTTGTTAACAATTACATTTATTATACGGAGCAATGCGTTTTTTTCTCTTGCTAGATTTACTCGTAGTTATTACTTCAATCTTATTACGTACGTAAAACATGACAGTTAGTCGTTTCTCAATGAGCCTGGTAAAAAACGTAATTAGGTCTGCCTAAATAGCTCTAATATTCCACAGCAGAAAATATATCTGTTCTTTGGAATCACCAAAAGAAGTAATGCAAATAATTAATAAGTCACTGGAGTATTTTCTTCTTTACTTGTATCGATAAGATTATATTCATTCATTTAAAATTTTTAGATCATTTGTAGTTTGTACTTCATAGTGATACTTTGAAAAAACTACACTCAGAGTTACCCTATATATAGAGTTAACAAAAACTTTAAAATGAATTTTAATATATAGAACTAAGGACTGCGGATTTAATGAGGCTTTGGACGACTCGGGTGGCCGATTAACGGGGTTTTGTCGATCCCTAGGGGTTGGAGAACAATCAGAAAACGAGACTCCTAAAGCAAAAACCATGATAAGTAAGTTACACAAGCTCAACTTGTCGTTTGGTATAAAAATATATGTTATGAGAAAATGAAATTATTCTAAAAGAAACTCTGAACTAGGATTAGATTTATATCATATTAGTTTTAATACCGATATGCTAACCAAACTGGCTGTTTATAACTTCGATTACAACATGAATGTCTTTTTAATAGTTCTTTGTTTTAGTCAAGTCAATTTTTCTTCGGTTTTGCAAATTCCAAGATAAGCATCAGACAACATCTAGTCATTGTTGTTTAAGAGGACAAAACTTGTATTTCACTTGTAACCAGGTAGTTTCAAAAGTGTACAAGTGTAGAATTATGTCATAGGGTGAGATTTACAGGTAAAAAATTGAAATAAAATGTTTTGTCCAAAATAAAGAGAAAACCCAACGAAGGAAAAATAAACAAGCATGTAAAATATAAAAAAATCTGTTAAATATTTAAAACAGAAAAAACTTATATTCCACTTGAATTAAATTACAAAAGGGTATAAATACGCCAATAATTACCAAGATATATACAGATTAAGAAGACTATTTTTATTAAAAAAAGTTAAAGTTAAAGATTGTCTTATTTTACCAGGTGAAGTTAAGGCTAAGGAACACTCTCTAACACTTAACCTGGGGACCAACGGCTTTACGTGACTTCCGAACCACGAGAGTGGCAGGGTAAAGTCTATTAGTGGTCACATCGGGAATCGAACCCGGACACAGCGTGGCAAGCTAGCGCCTTAGCCCCTTTTCTAAGGCCGCCTCTTATGTATTGACTATGTTTATGTTTTTAAACTTAAATTTGTGAACTTTTAATTGTAACTCTTGGTGACATTAAATAAATAAACTCATAATATCATATGGTCCACTTATGGCTCAATACCTTTAATCAAAGGTTTCCTGCAAGTTGCTATTGCAACTGTAACCCCAATCTTATAGCTATTTTAAATTGCAACATAGCATGTATTAAATATACTTTATAAACTAATATACTTAAGAACTATGAACAATAAGAAATGTAAATAAACTATTATAAACAATCATAAAACTCTAAATATAAATTAGAGGTAACAGGGACTGGATGAAGAATACTAAACAAACAACTATGAATATAAACCTAGTAAATTTATAATACTATTGGTAATATTTTTTACATCAATGCTTTTCATGAACTAACATCGTATACAAACAGACGTGAAAGGGTTGTTAGTAGTAGGACAAAAGGTAATTTTGTCACAATAGAACAAAGATGACGTGAATATTTAGGGGTGATTTTACGCTCAGCTATTTATATTATTTGGCTGTAAAATGGTATAAAAATCTCTTTAATACTTAGATTGATGTTGGACTATACAGTTTTTTTACTTCTTAAATCCAAATCCTCCGTCGACGAGGTGGTCTTCGTCTACATGAACATGGGCATTGACAGTATACTATTAAGAGTACTAGTTGCGGAAGTAGAAGGAGGTTTGTCTCCTTGCCATGAAGTAATGTAAAGGAGACAAACGTAAAGATTTGTATCTTCTTACGTTAGGCAAAAAAAGTGACAAGTAAAAAATAACTATTTTATTTCGAACACAAAGGACTATAGCCATGACATTAATTGAAATATTTCAATTCAATTGGTTATATTTCAGTTATATTTAAAATGAAACGTAAGACCCGACAATGGAGTTGTGGAGGTTAGCGGACAATGAAAATGCATGAACTGGGACTTCGCGTGAAATTGATAAGGGAATTAAAATGTAATTTGCTGTAGCAGTTATATGACAGAAATATTTTAAATGTATAAATAAATATATTTATATGATTAGAAATAATAAATTGTGTAAATTATTAAAAGAACGACAAACAATTTTAAATCGAATAGAGGTAAGAGATGCTTAATGAAGAATAAAACAAACAACTATAACTATAAACTTAGTAAATATATATTCTCATTTTTTAGTGATATATTAAGGTGGATCAACTATTAAAACTACTTCCAAAGTTATTACTAATATTACAACTTTGTAGTAAGTAAAAAGTATGAAACAAACCATCAAAATATATTTCTGTTTTTAAAATCTACAAACAGTGAATATGAAGCTGACACAAGAACAAGTTTATGTCAGTGTATTTCGTAGTAAGTACCAAACTGGTCTCCTCAGTATACCACGCCTGTCAGGATGTAATGTGTATCAAAATGGTCTACACAGTACACCACGCCTGTCAGGATGTAATGTGTATCAAAATGGTCTCCACAGTATACCACGCCTGTCAGGATGTAATGTGTATCAAAATGGTCTTCACAGTACACCACGCCTGTCAGGATGTAATGTGTATCAAAATGGTCTTCACAGTACACTACGCCTGTCAGGATGTAATGTGTATCAAAATGGTCTTCACAGTACACCACGCCTGTCAGGATGTAATGTGTATCAAAATGGTCTCCTCAGTATACCACGCCTGTCAGGATGTAATGTGTATCAAAATTGTCTTCACAGTACACCACGCCTATCAGGATGTAATGTGTTTCAAAATGGTCTCCTCAGTATACCACGCCTGTCAGGATGTAATGTGTATCAAAATGGTCACCTCAGTATACCACGCCTGTCAGGATGTAATGTGTATCAAAATTGTCTTCACAGTACACCACGCCTGTCAGGATGTAATGTGTATCAAAATGGTCTCCTCAGTATACCACGCCTGTCAGGATGTAATGTGTATCAAAATTGTCTTTACAGTACACCACGCCTATCAGGATGTAATGTGTATCAAAATTGTCTTCACAGTACACTACGCCTGTCAGGATGTAATGTGTATCAAAATGGTCTCCTCAGTATACCACATCTGTCAGGATGTAATGTGTATCCAAATGGTCTCCACAGTATACCACGCCTATCAGGATGTAATGTGTATCAAAATTATCTTCACAGTACACTACGCCTGTCAGGATGTAATGTGTATCAAAATGGTCTCCTCAGTATACCACATCTGTCAGGATGTAATGTGTATCAAAATGGTCTTCACAGTACACCACGCCTATCAGGATGTAATGTGTATCAAAATTGTCTCCACAGTACACCACGCCTGTCAGGATGTAATGTGTATCAAAATGGTCTCCACAGTATACCACGCCTGTCAGGATGTAATGTGTATCAAAATAGTCTTCACAGTACACCACGCCTGTCAGGATGTAATGTGTATCAAAATAGTCTCCACAGTACACTACGCCTGTCAGGATGTAATGTGTATCAAAATGGTCTCCACAGTATACCACGCCTGTCAGGATGTAATGTGTATCAAATTGGTCTCCACAGTATACCACGCCTGTCAGGATGTAATGTGTATCAAAATGGTCTCCACAGTATACCACGCCTGTCAGGATGTAATGTGTATCAAAATGGTCTCTACAGTATACCACGCCTGTCAGGATGTAATGTGTATCAAAATGGTCTTCACAGTATACCACGCCTGTCAGGATGTAATGTGTATCAAAATAACGTATTGTTTAATGTTTGTTTAATATAATTGTAATGAATGTTTTAGAATAGTTAGGAACTGGTTAGTAAAAATATAATAAAACAGTGCCTGTCATTTTACTCGTCCTGTATATGTTTCCTATGGTTTACTTTTAAAACTGTTTAATTTTACAAATAAGAAAGCATAAGCAAATTCGGAGCCCAGACTTCCTACATACAGTTTACTAAGCTCATAAGTAACCAAGTTTTAATTGGGTACTTTTCAATATCTATAACCTAAAATTATATCACCAAAGACGAATTAAATGTGTAATGAGATGTCTACATCGAGGTGAGCAGAGAGTAACAAGCCGTCCGTGTCTATATCGAGGTGACTAGAGAGTAACAAGTCGTCCGTGTCTACATCGAGGTGAGCAGAGAGTAAAAAGTCGTCCGTGTCTACATCGAGGTGAGCAGAGAGTAACAAGCCGTCCGTGTCTACATCGAGGTGACTAGAGAGTAACAAGTCGTCCGTGTCTACATCGAGGTGAGCAGAGAGTAAAAAGTCGTCCGTGTCTACATCGAGGTGAGCAGAGAGTAACAAGCCGTCTGTGTCTACATCGAGGTGACTAGAGAGTAACAAGTCGTCCGTGTCTACATCGAGGTGAGCAGAGAGTAAAAAGTCGTCCGTGTCTACATCGAGGTGAGCAGAGAGTTACAAGCCGTCCGTGTCTACATCGAGGTGAGCAGAGAGTAACAAGTCGTCCGTGTCTACATCGAGGTGAGCAGAGAGTAACAAGTCGTCCGTGTCTACATCGAGGTGAGCAGAGAGTAACAAGTCGTCCGTGTCTACATCGAGGTGAGCACAGAGTTAACAAGCCGTCCGTGTCTACATTGAGGTGAGCAGAGAGTAACAAGTCGTCCGTGTCTACATCGAGGTGAGCAGAGAGTAACAAGCCGTCCGTGTCTACATTGAGGTGAGCAGAGAGTAAAAAGTCGTCCGTGTCTACATCGAGGTGAGCAGAGAGTAACAAGCCGTCCGTGTCTACATCGAGGTGAGCACAGAGTTAACAAGCCGTCCGTGTCTACATTGAGGTGAGCAGAGAGTAACAAGCCGTCCGTGTCTACATCGAGGTGAGCACAGAGTTAACAAGCCGTCCGTGTCTACATTGAGGTGAGCAGAGAGTAACAAGCCGTCCGTGTCTACATCGAGGTGAGCACAGAGTTAACAAGCCGTCCGTGTCTACATCGAGGTGAGCACAGAGTTAACAAGCCGTCCGTGTCTACATCGAGGTGAGCACAGAGTAACAAGCCGTCCGTGTCTACATCGAGGTGAGCAGAGAGTAACAAGTCGTCCGTGTCTACATCGAGGTGAGCACAGAGTTAACAAGCCGTCCGTGTCTACATCGAGGTGAGCACAGAGTTAACAAGCCGTCCGTGTCTACATCGAGGTGAGCAGAGAGTAACAAGCCGTCCGTGTCTACATCGAGGTGAGCACAGAGTTAACAAGCCGTCCGTGTCTACATCGAGGTGAGCACAGAGTAACAAGCCGTCCGTGTCTACATCGAGGTGAGCAGAGAGTAACAAGTCGTCCGTGTCTACATCGAGGTGAGCAGAGAGTAACAAGCCGTCCGTGTCTACATCGAGGTGAGCACAGAGTTAACAAGCCGTCCGTGTCTACATTGAGGTGAGCAGAGAGTAACAAGTCGTCCGTGTCTGCGTAATTATCTCGCAGCATATTTCCGCAGTTCATTCCCCAACAATAGCCGGCAATTAGAGAACATTTTTCTCACAGCTAAACTTCTCAGACACTCAGAGTTAAATAGAGTCTTAATCTATTTAACGTTAAATAGATTTTGAAGAGGCATTTAAACATGATTTATCATATTTTCAATAAATTATTTAATTAAATGTAATATATTATTAGGACAGTGGAATATTATATTTAAATCAATATATACCGTTTAATATTTAAATATTATCTTCCTAATAATTGTATGCAGAATTATATATAAGTGTTTAAATTTAATTGATTCATAAAGAAGGTTATGAGAGAAGGTTATTAATGATTACATACATAAATAGGATATGCATGACAATGTAGTTAAAATGTTGTAAATATGTGATAAGGTAGTTAAGAATTGTTAAGATAGTTAAGTTTGTGATGATAGTGTATGTGACAATGTCGCCAAGACTCAAATATATGATAAGGTAGTGAATATCGCTTAAAATTTATCAGTAAAAAACCAACATTTGTGTCCACTTTATTGATACCATTCAGTATGGGTCCAATCGGACCATATGACGTACAGTCAACGAGTTTTGGTGAGTTGGCTGTTTTGATGAGTTAGCGTTTTCGTGTCCAAAATTTAATAATTCTTTTGAAATTAGCTCTTTTATGCCACTAGAACCAAGTTGTTTCGTTTCTTTCCCTGTCACTCTCTATTTAACATTTCCTTTAATATTTTACTTGAAAATGGTCCTTTTTAAAACATTAGTTTGTTGACATTTGTTGTCATTAGACTGCTTAATATATATATATATATATATATATATATATATATATATATATATATATATATATATATGTAAAGAACAACACTTAGCAATCTTTTGTCGTATTTTTAATATTTAAAATCGATTTATGTCTCAAAAGACCATCTTCAGTTGAACAAAATGAAGAAATGTTATACAAATATTTAACTTTAGAATAATCAATTCAACAGCTGACATTATAAAATTTTAAATAAAATGTAGATGGATAAGTTGTAGGTCTTGTTAAATTTTATAATTTTGCATCTTCATGATAGAATCAAACATAATATTTGAGTGAAATGTTATTTGATCGTTGAGTAACAATGATGGGTTTTCTTTTGTGTTTTTGTATATGTAAAATTTTTCAATAGTGTCTAGTTTTTTACTTTTAGGTGCAAAATTGATAATGTCTACATTTTCTTCAATTGATGAAATATTATGGTTTTCTTGAATTAAATGTTCAGCAAATGTTGATAAATTTTTATGTTTGTTTTTAGGTATATGTTCCTTGAAGTTTTAGTAAAATATTCAAGGAGCAACTGATTTGTTGTGTTTATTATTTATTTTACTTATAAATTTGGCTGATATCCATTATCGACAGCAATTTGTTTGGTATTGTTGATTTCTTCTTGGTAATCTTCTTCTGTAAGAAGTGTATTCAGTAGTCTATGAATCATACTGTGGAAGGCTGCTTTTTTGTGTGAAGTTGGATGATTGAATGTATTGTGAATTATTTGATTTGTTGATGTTGGTTTACGATAAATTTTGAATTGGTGTTTGTTATCTCTTTTAATTATGGTAAGGTCAAGAAAGTTTATGTTGTTAGATTTACTATTTCTGTTGTAAATTTTAATTTGGGGTGAATTTTGTTCAAACAGATTTCTAATAGATCTATTTGTCTTTGGTTTCCGTTGAATAGACATAGAATACGTCCAATCATCCAACTTCACACAAATCAGCAGCCTTCCACAGTATGATTCATAGACTACTGAATACACCTCTTACAGAAGAAGATTACCAAGAAGAAATCAACATTATCATACAAATTGCTGTCGATAATGGATATCAGCCAAATTTAATAAGTAAATTAATTAATATACACAACAAAAAACTCTTAATTCTAAAACTAAAAAATAAATAACTACATTCAAATGACCTATCATGGAACTATTAACAAATATTTACATATGAACATATTCTCCAAACAAGGATATAAAATTACATATAGAACAAAGAACAGCATAAAAAATATACTACAACATAACTACTCTACTAAAAATAATGAAAAAATACAATAATTCTTGAATTTATAAAATTAAATGTTCAACTTGTCCTAAATATTACATTGGCCAAACAGAAAGAAATGTTAGTAAAAGATTCAAGGAACATATACCAAAAAACAAACATCAAAATTTATTAACATTTGCTGAACATTTAATTCAAGAAAACCATAATATTTCATCAATTGAAGAAAATGTAGACATTATTTATTTTGCACCTAAAAGTAAAAAAAACGAGATGCTATTGAAAAATTTTACATATATAAAAACACAAAAGAAAACCCATCATTGTTACCCAACGGTCATATAAAATTTCACTCAAATATTATGATTGATTCTATCATGAAGATGCAAAATTATAAAAATTTAACAAGATCTACAACTTATCCATCTACATTTTTATTTAAATTTTTATAGTTTCAGCTGTTGAATTAATTATTCTAAAGTTCAATATTTGTATAACCTTATTTCATTCTGTTCAACTAAAGATGGTCTTTCGAGACAGAAATCGATTTTGAATATTAAAAACACCACAAAAGATTGTTATGTGTTGTTCTTTATATATATACATGCTGCTTTTAGGTCTTTTGTTGTAGTGCAATTTATTTATAACTTCTTAACACATAAATGAGTGTCTCATCTAATATTAAATGAGATATTGAATTCTTTACACTTACCGAATAAGCTAGCTACGTTTTCTTCAATACATCAATATATCAGTTAATTGATAAAGTAGTAATTCAAAATTTCACTCTTTACTACTTTCTAATTAATAAACAATACTACCTAATACTGAACGTTGAAGTTTTTTTATCGCAAAAGTATATTCTTTCATGGAAAATTTCCAATTATTTGTGAGAAGCAATAACCCAAAGTTGGTATGAAAGCCTTAGTTTGTCGACTCACCTGTTAGGTCACACGCTACCCAAGTGGCTGTTCGGAAACTCTAATACAAACATTAGTCTACTAATCTACAATAATGCATTCTGAAATGTCCTACTTCATTATTTTTATATAATCAGAATAGTTTTTTAAAAATATTTACAATATTTACTCGCAACAAATTACAAAACAAATATTGTTGGGTGCCCATGTAAACATATATATTTGTAAAAATAATTATACATAAAGAAATAAATATAAAATAACTATTCATAATTTAACAATTTGCACAAATAATTAAAAATTACATGCGCTATTGGCGTCAGTGCTTAAAATTTAAACTCATAATGAAGAAACAGCAAGAAAATAGTGAAATAGAAAGCTAAATTAAATTAATTGTAACATAAACCAGCACAGAGCTAAAAAATACAACACAGAAAACCTACAAAAAAACAAACAATTTTACATAGCTTAGTAATAATAATATTGTAATTTTTATTTACTATACAATATATTTATATGTATATGATATATTTGTAAACCTAGCCTAAAATTAACTATAAGTTTAACGAAAAACTGGAATTGAATAATTTGAGAAGTACGTAATTGTAAAATAAGCCAGTTACACTCATTAAACATATTCACCTACATCTCTTAAGCTCGGTTACTAGAAAAATATATACTTGATAATGTCCTGTTGGGCCTGATTTTTGTGTGTGGTCATGAGCCGTTTAGTTACGTTTAATAATACACTCTATAACGGTCAGGCCACGTCACTCGGGGTCTAAGTACAAGTGCCGACATGAAATAAAGACGAAACTTGGTAATTAGTTTTCGTTGTTCCCCTACAAAGGCCTCTACAATGAGTAGTTCATTAACCCCCGTGTGTAACAGTTAATCAGTTAAGTTCCATAATACACTCTATAACAGTCAGGCCACGTCAGTCGGGGTCTAAGTACAAGTGCCCACATGTAATAAAGACGAAACTTGGTAATTAGTTTTCGTTGTTCCCCTACAAAGGCCACTACAATGAGTAGTTCATTAACCCCCGTGTGTAGTAGTTAATCAGTTAAGTTCCATAATACACTCTATAACGGTCAGGCCACGTCAGTCGGGGTCTAAGTACAAGTGCCGACATGTAATAAAGACGAAACTTGGTAATTAGTTTTCGTTGTTCCCCTACAAAGGCCACTACAATGAGTAGTTAATTAACCCCCCGTGTGTAGCAGTTAATCAGTTAAGTTCCATAATACACTCTATAACAGTCAGGCCACGTCAGTCGGGGTCTAAGTACAAGTGCCGACATGTAATAAAGACGAAACTTGGTAATTAGTTTTCGTTGTTCCCCTACAAAGGCCACTACAATGAGTAGTTCATTCACCCCCGTGTGTAGCAGTTAATCAGTTAAGTTCCATAATACACTCTATAACGGTCAGGCCACGTCAGTCGGGGTCTAAGTACAAGTGCCGACATGTAATAAAGACGAAACTTGGTAATTAGTTTTCGTTGTTCCCCTACAAAGGCCACTACAATGAGTAGTTTATTAACTCCCGTGTGTAGCAGTTAATCAGTTAAGTTCCATAATACACTCTATAACAGCCAGGCCACGTCAGTCGGGGTCTAAGTACTAGTGCCGACATGTAATAAAGACGAAACGTGGTAATTAGTTTTCGTTGTTCCCCTACAAAGGCCATTACAATGAGTAGTTAATTAACCCCCGTGTGTAGCAGTTAATCAGTTAAGTTCCATAATACACTCTATAACGGTTAGGCAACGTCAGTCGGGGTCTAAGTACAAGAGCCGACATGTAATAAAGACGAAACTTGGTAATTAGTTTTCGTTGTTCCCCTACAAAGGCCACTACAATGAGTAGTTCATTCACCCCCGTGTGTAGCAGTTAATCAGTTAAGTTCCATAATACACTCTATAACGGCCAGGCCACGACAGTCGGGGTCTAAGTACAAGTGCCGACATGTAATAAAGACGAAACGTGGTAATTAGTTTTCGTTGTTCCCCTACAAAGGCCACTACAATGAGTAGTTCATTCACCCCCGTGTGTAGCAGTTAATCAGTTAAGTTCCATAATACACTCTATAACGGTCAGGCCACGTCAGTCGGGGTCTAAGTACAAGTGCCGACATGTAATAAAGACGAAACTTGGTAATTAGTTTTCGTTGTTCACATACAAAGGCCACTACAATGAGTAGTTCATTCACCCCCGTGTGTAGCAGTTAATCAGTTAAGTTCCATAATACACTCTATAACGGTCAGGCCACGTCAGTCGGGGTCTAAGTACAAGTGCCGACATGTAATGAAGACGAAACTTGGTAATTAGTTTTCGTTGTTCCCCTACAAAGGCCATTACAATGAGTAGTTCATTCACCCCCGTGTGTAGCAGTTAATCAGTTAAGTTCCATAATACACTCTATAACAGCCAGGCCACGACAGTCGGGGTCTAAGTACAAGTGCCGACATGTAATAAAGACGAAACTTGGTAATTAGTTTTCGTTGTTCCCCTACAAAGGCCACTACAATGAGTAGTTCATTCACCCCCGTGTGTAGCAGTTAATCAGTTAAGTTCCATAATACACTCTATAACGGCCAGGCCACGTCAGTCGGGGTCTAAGTACAAGTGCCGACATGTAATAAAGACGAAACTTGGTAATTAGTTTTCGTTGTTCCCCTACAAAGGCCACTACAATGAGTAGTTCATTAACCCCCCGTGTGTAGCAGTTAATCAGTTAAGTTCCATAATACACTCTATAACAGTCAGGCCACGTCAGTCGGGGTCTAAGTACAAGTGCCGACATGTAATAAAGACGAAACTTGGTAATTAGTTTTCGTTGTTCCCCTACAAAGGCCACTACAATGAGTAGTTCATTAACCCCCCGTGTGTAACAGTTAATCAGTTAAGTTCCATAATACAATCTATAACAGCCAGGCCACGTCAGTCGTGGTCTAAGTACAAGTGCCGACATGTAATAAAGACGAAACTTGGTAATTAGTTTTCGTTGTTCCCCTACAAAGGCTACTACAATGAGTAATTCATTAACCCCCGTGTGTAACAGTTAATCAGTTAAGTTCCATAATACACTCTATAACAGTCAGGCCACGTCAGTCGGGGTCTAAGTACAAGTGCCGACATGTAATAAAGACGAAACTTGGTAATTAGTTTTCGTTGTTCCCCTACAAAGGCCACTACAATGAGTAGTTTATTAACTCCCGTGTGTAGTAGTTAATCAGTTAAGTTCCATAATACACTCTATAACAGCCAGGCCACGCCAGTCGGGGTCTAAGGACAAGTGACGACATGTAATAAAGACGAAACGTGGTAATTAGTTTTCGTTGTTCCCCTACAAAGGCCATTACAATGAGTAGTTCATTAACCCCCATGTGTAACAGTTAATCAGTTAAGTTCCATAATACACTCTATAACAGCCAGGCCACGCCAGTCGGGGTCTAAGGACAAGTGACGACATGTAATAAAGACGAAACGTGGTAATTAGTTTTCGTTGTTCCCCTACAAAGGCCATTACAATGAGTAGTTCATTAACCCCCGTGTGTAGCAGTTAATCAGTTAAGTTCCATAATACACTCTATATCGGTCAGGCCACGTCAGTCGGGGTCTAAGTACAAGTGCCGACATGTAATAAAGACGAAACTTGGTAATTAGTTTTCGTTGTTCCCCTACAAAGGCCACTACAATGAGTAGTTCATTTACCCCTGTGTGTAGCAGTTAATCAGTTAAGTTCCATAATACACTCTATAACAGCCAGGCCACGTCAGTCGGGGTCTAAGTACAAGTGCCGACATGTAATAAAGACGAAACTTGGTAATTAGTTTTCGTTGTTCCCCTACAAAGGCCACTACAATGAGTAGTTCATTAACCCCCCGTGTGTAGCAGTTAATCAGTTAAGTTCCATAATACACTCTATAACAGTCAGGCCACGTCAGTCGGGGTCTAAGTACAAGTGCCGACATGTAATGAAGACGAAACTTGGTAATTAGTTTTCGTTGTTCCCCTACAAAGGCCATTACAATGAGTAGTTCATTAACCCCCGTGTGTAGCAGTTAATCAGTTAAGTTCCATAATACACTCTATAACAGCCAGGCCACGTCAGTTGGGGTCTAAGTACAAGTGCCGACATGTAATAAAGACGAAACTTGGTAATTAGTTTTCGTTGTTCCCCTACAAAGGCCACTACAATGAGTAGTTCATTAACCCCCGTGTGTAGCAGTTAATCTGTTAAGTTTTATAATACACTCTATAACAGTCAGGCCACGTCAGTCGGGGTCTAAGTACAAGTGCCGACATGTAATAAAGAAGAAACTTGGTAATTAGATTTCGTTGTTCCCCTACAAAGGCCACTACAATGAGTAGTTCATTAACCCCCGTGTGTAGCAGTTAATCAGTTAAGTTCCATAATACACTCTATAACAGCCAGGCCACGTCATTCGGGGTCTAAGTACAAGTGCCGACATATAATAAAGACGAAACGTGGTAATTAGTTTTCGTTGTTCCCCTACAAAGGCCATTACAATGAGTAGTTCATTAACCCCCGTGTGTAGCAGTTAATCAGTTAAGTTCCATAATACACTCTATAACGGTCAGGCCACGTCAGTCGGGGTCTAAGTACAAGTGCCGACATGTAATAAAGACGAAACTTGGTAATTAGTTTTCGTTGTTCCCCTACAAAGGCCACTACAATGAGTAGTTCATTTACCCCTGTGTGTAGCAGTTAATCAGTTAAGTTCCATAATACACTCTATAACGGTCAGGCCACGTCAGTCGGGGTCTAAGTACAAGTGTCGACATGTAATAAAGACGAAACTTGTTAATTAGTTTTCGTTGTTCCCCTACAAAGGCCATTACAATGAGTAGTTCATTAACCCCCGTGTGTAGCAGTTAATCAGTTAAGTTCAATAATACACTCTATAACGGTCAGGCCACGTCAGTCGGGGTCTAAGTACAAGTGTCGACATGTAATAAAGACGAAACTTGTTAATTAGTTTTCGTTGTTCCCCTACAAAGGCCATTACAATGAGTAGTTCATTAACCCCCCGTGTGTAGCAGTTAATCAGTTAAGTTCCATAATACACTCTATAACGGTCAGGCCACGTCAGTCGGGGTCTAAGTACAAGTGTCGACATGTAATAAAGACGAAACTTGGTAATTAGTTTTCGTTGTTCCCCTACAAAGGCCACTACAATGAGTAGTTCATAAACCCCCGTGTGTAACAGTTAATGAGTTAAGTTCCATAATACACTCTATAACGGCCAGGCCACGTCAGTCGGGGTCTAAGTACAAGTGCCGACATGTAATAAAGACGAAACTTGGTAATTAGTTTTCGTTGTTCCCCTACAAAGGCCACTACAATGAGTTCATTCACCCCCGTGTGTAGCAGTTAATCAGTTAATTTCCATAATACACTCTATAACAGCCAGGCCACGTAAGTCGGGGTCTAAGTTCAAGTGCCGACATGTAATAAAGACGAAACTTGGTAATTAGTTTTCGTTGTTCCCCTACAAAGGCCACTACAATGAGTAGTTCATTAACCCCCCGTGTGTAGCAGTTAATCAGTTAAGTTCCATAATACACTCTATAACAGTCAGGCCACGTCAGTCGGGGTCTAAGTACAAGTGCCGACATGTAATAAAGACGAAACTTGGTAATTAGTTTTCGTTGTTTCCCTACAAAGGCCACTACAATGAGTAGTTCATTAACACCCCCCCCCCTTGTAGTGTTATTGACGTTATCGATTTCAACTACATCAAAACGCTATCTAATATATAATGTGAAAAATATTATTTTATTCAAGTTAATAATTTAAACGTTTTAAAATATTTGTAAAACTAAATAACATTTTTTTCAAGAATTTCAAAACTTTTTGAACTGATAATATATAATTTAAATAGAGGAACTTAAATTATAATAAGCATTATATTTTTAAAAGTTAAAGCCTTTTACGTTGTTTTAAAATACACGAATGCTTACGAATACACTTTCCTAATATTATTTAACATTTTCGAATTCTGTTTTCTTCATTATTTGATTATTACTCGATAACTTTCTTCAACGAAAATTTGGATTTAAAGAATTATATGTAATATACATGTTTTATCAAATAAAATAATTACTACACAAAAATAGAATAGGTTCAAGTCATTATTATATTCCTTTGTGTTGAGCCTGTAACATTGTGCCAGCTCACAACTGGGAATAGTAAGTGAACACTTAAATATTTCATCAATCAATGTCACCTTAAAGGGGATCGATCATAACCACAATATTCGTAATGTATATCTTTTAATTATTCAATTTCATTTCATGTCTGATAGACAACACAGTTAAATTCCTGGATCCATTACGCTTGTGTTAAATAAAAATAACGTAAAGATGTAGTAAACGTCTGGGGATACTTTCGGTCGAGTGCTGCCAACTATGGTACTTCAGTTGGTACGTCTGGGGATACTTTCGGTCGAGTGCTGCTAACTATGGTACTTCAGTTGGTATGTCTGGGGATACTTTCGGTCGAGTGCTGCTAACTATCGTACTTCAGTTGGTACGTCTGGGGATACTTTCGGTCGAGTGCTGCCAACTATGGTACTTCAGTTGGTACGTCTGGGGATACTTTCGGTAATCATTCCAACAATTGTTATTTCATTTCACATTGTTGAGTGCTGCCAACTATGGTACTTCAGTTGGTACGTCTGGGGATACTTTCGGTCGAGTGCTGCTAACTATGGTACTTCAGTTGGTACGTCTGGGGATACTTTCGGTAATCATTCCAACAATTGTTATTTCATTTCACATTGTCGAGTGCTGCCAACTATGGTACTTCAGTTGGTACGTCTGGGGATACTTTCGGTAATCATTCCAACAATTGTTATTTCATTTCACATTGTCGAGTGCTGCCAACTATGGTACTTCAGTTGGTACGTCTGGGGATACTTTCGGTAATCATTTCAACAATTGTTATTTCATTTCACATTGTTGAGTGCTGCCAACTATGGTACTTCAGTTGAGGACTTCAGTTTATTTAAAAAACATTTTTATCATTTCAGAAAAGGTTATTTTTAAATCATTAAAGAGATGTAAAAATGGTTAAATCGTGACATCCAACAAAAACAAACTAAGGCAAACATTTAGTTTATAGCTTACTAAACCTATTTATCCTAAGGCTATATTTCTCTCTCTTTATTCTCACCTTGAAATTTGCCATACTTACAACCAACATACTTTCGTTTGGTTGTTTTAATTAGCCGATATGTTTTAGTATCATTGCATATAGTTATAAGAGGGATGACTATTGTCAATACTAACTGATTTTTCGATAACTACAGGTAGACATCTATATTAAGAATTTGTTACTTTTATATTCTTACATGTTGGATGTTACAATACTCTTTTGTAATTTGAAATTTTCTACAAATATGTAAAGATAAGTTTTATTGAAAGATGATTTGAATTCGTTAGATAAGTTTTAATAAACTTAAAATAAAATGATAGGTTTTAAGTACCGTATATGGTACGGCGTGTGCGTGCGTGTGTTTAATGAAAAATTCAGTTGTCATCAGCAGTGCGATGATTGGAACCATGCCACAGTTATCCGTCCCTGAGGCACACTTTAAACAACAATACATTCGTTGGATAGAGGAAAATATAGTCGTTGATTTGGGAATTCGCTGATCACGTGTTCGGGGAAAGTTTTGTTTTTCCAATGATTAGTTCACGGATATGTGACATTTGCAGATATCCTGGAAATGTATTGGGATTGGTGAAATTGAGGAGTGGTTTAAAATTGATTCCCAACCACCCCCATCATATATTACGTCGAACAGTGTTTAATCAATTATTTATTAAAGAGATTTTAATTAAATATTTAGACTTTTAATTAAATTATATTCATTTCAACTTTACATATTTTTACTTATTTTATTATCATAATTGTGACTTAATCATCCACATTTTATAGTATTGGTTGACATACTTTACTATTTTTGTATTATACTTTGGCATATAAGTAATTTTTAATGCAGTTCAATTATATTTATCAAGGTGTAATAGTTTATATATTTTTACATGCTAGTTTTTATAACATTCTAATGTACTACCTGTGGGTAATTAGATCAATCCAAACAATTAGTATTGGTTATATGGACTTATCTAATGACAAACAAATTTCCTTAACTGAAATAAAACATGACAAAATGTAGTCACACAAAAAATTTTAGAGAGAATCTAGTGAACGTAAATGCAAAAAAAATCATAAATCAGGGTCATCAAAAACGTGAGAGGCAAAATGTTTTCGCCAAAGTAGTTTGAAGTTATTAAAATACATAACCAATAATTTCCCAAACATTAAGTCTAGAAACAAAGAAATATGCTAGATTTGGTTATATGCATCCAACCGAAGGTCCACACGTACATAAAAACACACTGTTGCTATGTCCAAAATACAAACTGTCAAAGCCTAGTCAATCCAATCTTCGTCACCGGATACTTGCATATTAGACGGTACCCAAGGCTCTTTCTGTGGTCTGTCACTTTGTTTATATGCTATAGTCAGCAGTGTTTTGGTGGTTCCCGATGAGTGTAACTTCTTTCATTCAAATAATTGTACAACTCATACAAATACTGTACATAAACATTTTGTTGAAACAGCGCTTTTGAAACGAATCGTATTTGTTCATGGTAAAACATTTTATTTGGATTTATATCAATGGTACAAAGTAACTGGTATTAAATAAAGAAACTTCTCTCTTTCCCATGGAACAGATGTTCAATTAGTTGTGTGTCTAAGGAATGTACAGATGAAACACTTATTTTATTTAAAAGAAAAGTCTGGGAAAAGAAATCTTCAAAAACAGCTGTTCAATTAAACACATAGCCAGATTTTATTTAATCCGGCCTTCATCCTCAAGCTCCATCTTAATTGGGTGGTAACTACTTAATAAAATAAACTATATAAAATTTTGTTTGAATATAATTGCTGTCTTTACTGAAAAATAAATCAAAATCGTTAAAATAAAGCGTGAACATTTTTCATTTTTAAACGTTTTTGCCCATATCAAATTAACAGCTAAAACAACTATTAAAGTTATGGACATGCGGTTTTTACTAAAATGTTTTGAACTGTACATTTCATATTTTCTTAAAAGTTAATCTAAATAGTTAGAGCCGTTTTTGAGAAAACGCCATTTTTGTATGTTTTTTGCCCATAAAAATAAAATAAAATTTCAAACAGGTGAAAAAATGGTCCGGAGTTACTGGTTAAATACACCTACGTATCAAATTTCATAAAAATCTATCCATCGATTTGGTCTCCAGTGAACTGCACATACACACAGACAGACACGCATAAACAAACAATTTTTAATACCACTTTTTGGGTTCAGGGGGCCCTAAAATGGATTTTTAGACCAGCTTATACAAACATTTTTTGGACGATCACAATACTTTATCTATTCTAACGCATATGGGAGAAAGTAAAATTAAGGTCATATTATATTAGCATTCGATCTAATGACATTTTTGAATAATAAATGTATTTATAAATAGAACAATAGTTGTAGCTACGCTGTTGAATTGTAATAAGCATATTTTATCTAAGATTGTGTAAGATGCATTTAATAAAGTGTTACATATTATACGTTATGTATGATTTTTATCACAAACTATTCAGCTTATGTAGCTGTAACCCTATTATTGAAACAAAAGCTGAATATTAAAAAGAATTTGAAAATCATTCGTAATAAATCTTCAGCAAAAACCAAATTGAAAGTAACATTAAATTGCTAGTTTTTTTGTATACAAATATAGAACATGGAAGTAATAATTTTGTTAAAGTAAAATTAAAACCCTACAATTCCTTAAAGTAAATTAAAATAAATGCAAAATTTCATTTAGTACCATTTAGTTTGTGCTTCAATTTAAGTTGTTGTTTTACTTAAAATGGCATTTTTAAAGATAATATAACTTTTGATTTCATATTTATTACATTATATACCATTGATAGAATAAATAGTCTTTATGATATTGAAATGTTCATTTTAACCGTAAGGCAGTTTTAAGGGGCATTTTGTGTTTTGTTGCTGTATTAACAACAAAATAATAATAAGACGAATTTAATTAATTTAATTTATTCAATTTGGCACAATTTCCGATAAGTTTAAGTATTCAATGAAGCAGTGTATATTATGTGATTAGGAAAGCTAAATAAATCAAAATTGAGAAAAACTGCTGCCAATTCAATAAAGGATTATTGAACCAAACGACCTTTGGACCCAGTCAAGTAGAACTTGGGTGAAAAGCAAAACAAACCTTTAAGGAAACCAACTAATGCTAAGAAAATAAAAATTAAGGATATTCTGTATTAACTATTAATATTAAGGTATTTCAGTTTCCTGTTTTCATTAGCTAACAATACTGTATACTATGGTGGATTATGTTGGTAGTCTATAAATATTTCAAACAAGTTTCTCAGCAAATCTATTGCTCATATCTGCTCAAATAATAATATCACCTATGCATTAAAATTCATCACATATTAAACTACTTGATAAAAAATAATTGCTTAACAATGGTAAATTTCAGTCTGGGTTTCAGACAGTAAGGCAGAAGCTTACTGTCTAAAACCCGTAAAAAAATTCGGAAGATTTAAGACATTTAACATAAAATGAGTTCATTATTTGTATTACCACAACACATTTTAGGTCACAATAGGCATTATTGATTTTGTGAAATTATTTGTTCATGCTAGATGCTGATCATGTTAAAACGATATTAATAAAGTACAATAAAGTAATTTATTGTGCTGAGTTGACTTCCTGAATTGTTCTAATTACGTTCATATATTAATAACTTACTTAGTCAAAATAAAGATTATACAGTGTTGTAAACAAGTTTTTAGCTTTGTTGAAGTTTTAAATTAATTTAGCTGTATTAAATTAACAAAAAAAAAGTGAAACTAATACCAACTGTCGAATAGTTATATATAGTTTTTTTATTAATACAATATTTAATAAATTGTATTTATTTCATTAAAATAAATATTATATAAATTAAATATTTTAACTGTTAAAAAAAAACACAAAAAATAATTTTACTATAAGAAAAAGTATTAAAAATAACATTTTCAACAAAATATTATTATTGTTTATATATATATATATATATATATGTTTATATATATATATATATATATATAAACAAAGGAAAGCACAAAAAATCAATTTTACAACAGCACAATGAAAATCATACTCCAAAACCTGTCGATATGATTGTAGATTATCCTTCTAAGATATCAAATAAAATATAAATAATAACAATAAAACCAATCCAATAGAAATGGTTTATTGTAAAATTTAACGGTTTCATTATCATTTTATGACGAACCATTTTGCGGGCCTTCCTTCAAGGACTGATTGCATTATGCCCCACCCAAAATTTAAAGTTTATACAAAATACAAGGTGTTTCAAAAAGAATTACCCGATTTTAAATAGCTATATTTATTAGAAAAAAGGGCTTAACCTGTGTGTTTAAATAATGTGAGTATTGGACATTAAAATACCCACAAAAGAGTGGTTTACGAAAATGTATCAAACAGGTTTAATATGTCCTCCATTTACAGCTTGGATGACATCTAGTGGATAGCTGAATTTGGCCCAAAATGTGCGGAGGGTGTCTATCAGAACTTTAGTTATCGACTAAATGTCGTCTGTGTTGCAGTGGAAGACATATTGAACATTTATGATACATTTTTGTAAACTTCACTCTTTCTTGAGTATTTTAATGTCCAATATCTTGGGGTGAACCCTTGTTTCTAATAAATGTAGCTATTTAAAATCAGGTCATTATTCTTCAAACAACCTGTATTTTAATTAATTAATTACAAACCATCCCAATCAAAAGGGGTTGAAACAGTATATTACCATAGAAATGATTTAAACTAGGTGAAATTACCTAATGATTAAACGTTTCTAAGCTTATGTATAAAATATTTTCAAAAATATCTTAATTGTGAAGAGAAGTTTTTACAAATCTTAATATGTACATAAATGCATTTTTATTTATTATATTTACATTATTACAATCAAAAGCTCACATGACTCAATATTAACATATATTAATAATTTAAAAAGATTTTATACTTAAAAAAATAAAATATTTGAGCAGAATTAAGTTATTTTACTCGATAATTGGTTTAGAAAATAAAAAAAAATAGAATGAGTTCCAACCACCCACATAGTCTCTCGCCAATGTGTAAGCCCTATTACGGCTGCGACCTAATTGTGATAACGTTGTCTACAAAAGCCACCTACTTATTACTACTTATTGTCACCACCTCGACAATCACGGCTACTAAGATGAGTCTCCCCACCTCAACCGACCAGCACTAAACACTACTTATTGTCACCGCCTCGACAATCACGGCTACTAAGATGAGTCTCCCCACCTCAACCGACCTGCACTAAGCACTACTTACTGTCACCGCCTCGACAATCACGGCTACTAAGATGAGTCTCCCCACCTCAACCGACCTGCACTAAGCACTACTTACTGTCACCGCCTCGACAATCACGGCTATTAAGATGAGTCTCCCCACCTCAACCGACCTGCACTAAGCACTACTTACTGTCACCGCCTCGACAATCACGGCTACTAAGATGAGTCTCCCCACCTCAACCGACCAGCACTAAGCACTACTTACTGTCACCACCTCGACAATCATGGCTACTAAGATGAGTCTCCCCACCTCAACCGACCTGCACTAAGCACTACTTACTGTCACCGCCTCAACAATCACGGCTACTAAGATGAGTCTGCCCCCTCAACCGACCTGTACTAAGCACTACTTACTGTCACCGCCTCAACAATCACGGCTACTAAGATGAGTCTCCCCCCTCAACCGACCAGCACTAAGCACTACTTACTGTCACCACCTCGACAATCACGGCTACTAAGATGAGTCACCCCTCCTCAACCGACCAGCACTAAGCACTACTTACTGTCACCACCTCGACAATCACGGCTAATAAGATGAGTCTCCCCACCTCAACCGACCTGCACTAAGCACTACTTACTGTCACCGCCTCGACAATCACGGCTACTAAGATGAGTCTCCCCACCTCAACCGACCTGCACTAAGCACTACTTACTGTCACCGCCTCGACAATCACGGCTACTAAGATGAGTCTCCCCACCTCAACCGACCAGCACTAAGCACTACTTACTGTCACCACCTCGACAATCACGGCTACTAAGATGAGTCTCCCCACCTCAACCGATCTGCACTAAGCACTACTTACTGTCACCGCCTCAACAATCACGGCTACTAAGATGAGTCTCCCCCCTCAACCGACCTGCACTAATCACTACTTACTGTCACCGCCTCAACAATCACGGCTACTAAGATGAGTCTCCCCCCTCAACCGACCAGCACTAAGCACTACTTACTGTCACCGCCTCGACAATCACGGCTACTAAGATGAGTCACCCCACCTCAACCGACCATCACTAAGCACTATTTACTGTCAGTGCCTTGAAAATCATGGCTATTAAGATGAGTCTCCCCACCTCAACCGACCAGCACTAAACACTACTTATTGTCACCGCCTCAACAATCACGGCTACTAAGATGAGTCTCCCCCCTCAACCGACCTGCACTAATCACTACTTACTGTCACCGCCTCAACAATCACGGCTACTAAGATGAGTCTCCCCCCTCAACCGACCAGCACTAAGCACTACTTACTGTCACCGCCTCGACAATCACGGCTACTAAGATGAGTCACCCCACCTCAACCGACCAGCACTAAGCACTACTTACTGTCACCGCCTCCAATATCATGGTTATTAAGATGAGTCTCCCCCCCCCCTCAACCGACCATCACTAAGCACTATTTACTGTCAGTGCCTTGAAAATCATGGCTATTAAGATGAGTCTCCCACCCTCAACCGACCAGCACTAAGCACTATTTACTGTCAGTGCCTCGACAATCACGGCTAATAAGATGAGTCTCCCCCATCAACCGACCAGCAAGCAACTATATGAGGACAGAGGTATATTAAATAAAATAATAATATACTAAGGGATACCCCTGCACGCGTCGCGTGCCAATCCCGTCATCGCTGCGCTCAATACAGGCCTTCGGCCTCAGCCTGTACTACAAAAATTAGTGGGGGAACGTAAAATCAGAATATTAAATTTATTTACAATATCTCATCCACATTACGTGCAGTGATACTTATTTATTTTTATAAACACCCAAATATATTACTTAACCTATTTCAACCGTGTTCATTTCATTTGTTTTTGTTTAACAACTGAAGATTAATTAAAATAAATAAAATAACTGCATTTCATTACTACACTTACTATGGTATTGACCCACCCGCCCAAGCATACACTTACAATGGTATTGATCCACCCGCCCACCCATACACTTACAGTGGTATTGATTGACCTACCCGCCCACCCATACACTTACAATAGTATGGGTACACTAAGCACTACTTACTGTCACCGCCTCGACAATCACGGCTACTAAGATGAGTCTCCCCACCTCAACCGACCAGCACTAAGCACTATTTACTGTCACCGCCTCGACAATCACGGCTACTAAGATGAGTCTCCCCACCTCAACCGACCTGCACTAAGCACTACTTACTGTCACCGCCTCGACAATCACGGCTATTAAGATGAGTCTCCCCACCTCAACCGACCTGCACTAAGCACTACTTACTGTCACCGCCTTGACAATCACGGCTACTAAGATGAGTCTCCCCCCTCAACCGACCAGCACTAAGCACTATTTACTGTCACCGCCTCGACAATCACGGCTACTAAGATGAGTCTCCCCCCTCAACCGACCAGCACTAAACACCACTTACTGTCACCGCGTCGACAATCACGGCTAAACGTGAGCACATTACAGTCAGTAGTTCTTAAAGTATTTTTTATTTGTTTGTGAAAGAACACAATAACAATATCTTTATATTCTTACAACAATATATTTTGGTTAGTCGTTTGGTAGAAACTTCTTTCAAGACTACGTAGGTAACCTTTTTCGTAACTAATAATTAACCATAGTATATGTGTGAGCTAGATGTGTAGTGTATGTGTGAGCTAGATGTGTATTGTATGTGTGAGCTAGATGTGTAGTGTATGTGTGAGCTAGATGTGTAGTGTATGTGTGAGCTAGACGTGTAGTGTATGTGTGAGCTAGATGTGTAGTGTATGTGTGAGCTAGATGTGTAGTGTATGTGTGAGCTAGATGTGTAGTGTATGTGTGAGCTAGATGTGTAGTGTATGTGTGAGCTAGATGTGTAGTGTATGTGTGAGCTAGATGTGTAGTGTATGTGTGAGCTAGATGTGTAGTGTATGTGTGAGCTAGACGTGTAGTGTATGTGTGAGCTAGATGTGTAGTGTATGTGTGAGCTACATGTGTAGTGTATGTGTGAGCTAGATGTGTAGTGTATGTGTGACCTAGATATGTAGTGTATGTGTGAGCTAGATGTGTAGTGTATGTGTGAGCTAGATGTGTAGTGTATGTGTGAGCTAGACGTGTAGTGTATGTGTGAGCTAGATGTGTAGTGTATGTGTGAGCTAGATGTGTAGTGTATGTGTGAGCTAGATGTGTAGTGTATGTGTGAGCTAGATGTGTAGTGTATGTGTGAGCTAGATGTGTAGTGTATGTGTGAGCTAGATGTGTAGTGTATGTGTGAGCTAGATGTGTAGTGTATGTGTGAGCTAGATGTGTAGTGTATGTGTGAGCTAGATGTGTAGTGTATGTGTGAGCTAGATGTGTAGTGTATGTGTGAGCTAGATGTGTAGTGTATGTGTGAGCTAGATGTGTAGTGTATGTGTGAGCTAGATGTGTAGTGTATGTGTGAGCTAGATGTGTAGTGTATGTGTGAGCTAGACGTGTAGTGTATGTGTGAGCTAGATGTGTAGTGTATGTGTGAGCTAGATGTGTAGTGTATGTGTGAGCTAGATGTGTAGTGTATGTGTGAGCTAGATGTGTAGTGTATGTGTGAGCTAGATGTGTAGTGTATGTGTGAGCTAGATGTGTAGTGTATGTGTGAGCTAGATGTGTAGTGTATGTGTGAGCTAGATGTGTAGTGTATGTGTGAGCTAGATGTGTAGTGTATGTGTGAGCTAGATGTGTAGTGTATGTGTGAGCTAGATGTGTAGTGTATGTGTGAGCTAGATGTGTAGTGTATGTGTGAGCTAGACTTGTAGTGTATGTGTGAGCTAGATGTGTAGTGTATGTGTGAGCTAGATGTGTAGTGTATGTGTGAGCTAGATGTGTAGTGTATGTGTGAGCTAGATGTGTAGTGTATGTGTGAGCTAGATGTGTAGTGTATGTGTGAGCTAGATGTGTAGTGTATGTGTGAGCTAGACGTGTAGTGTATGTGTGAGCTAGATGTGTGGTGTATGTGTGAGCTAGATGTGTAGTGTATGTGTGAGCTAGATGTGTGGTGTATGTGTGAGCTAGATGTGTAGTGTATGTGTGAGCTAGACGTGTAGTGTATGTGTGAGCTAGATGTGTAGTGTATGTGTGAGCTAGATGTGTAGTGTATGTATGAGCTAGATGTGTAGTGTATGTGTGAGCTAGATGTGTAGTGTATGTGTGAGCTAGACGTGTAGTGTATGTGTGAGCTAGACGTGTAGTTAATGTGTGAGCTAGATGTGTAGTGTATGTGTGAGCTAGATGTGTAGTGTATGTGTGAGCTAGATGTGTAGTGTATGTGTGAGCTAGATGTGTAGTGTATGTGTGAGCTAGATGTGTAGTGTATGTGTGAGCTAGACGTGTAGTGTATGTGTGAGCTAGATGTGTAGTGTATGTGTGAGCTAGATGTGTAGTGTATGTGTGAGCTAGATGTGTAGTGTATGTGTGAGCTAGATGTGTAGTGTATGTGTGAGCTAGATGTGTAGTGTATGTGTGAGCTAGATGTGTAGTGTATGTGTGAGCTAGATGTGTAGTTTTTTCAGTGACACATTAGTATACCGTTTATTTGTATATCAATAATTAAATACTACTATCAGTTTGTATACACAATCGTTGAAAATAAAGAAAAATCCGTGAGTCAGTTAATAGACTACAGTAATGGTGGTAAAACAATTACAACCCTGGGAAGTTTGTGTATTACTAAACATTTCATTTAAAATTACAAACTAATCTTAATATGTTTTTGACGACATATGTACGTTAAACTTAAAATGAAGATCTTGGTGAAATACTAAAATATATAGTAAAATTGGAATGTCAATTATTATCACTTAAAGTATGGAGATTAGGTAAACGTTTTGGAAATAATTAAAGACTACTACATCAAATGAATTGCATACAAAGCAAAATTTGTACATTGAGAGTAAAATGAAACTGTAAATTTAATTAATATTGTACACTCTGTAATTAACCATAATATTAATTACTCTGATTTCCGGGATTATTATAATATGAGTCCGGGATAAGATAAAATATTATTAGAAGGAAAAACCTTCATTGAGAATAAAAAGTGATATAATTATTAAAATTCTTCTTACTTATATTATTAAATCAAAAATCAGTATTAATTTAAACGCATTTACAATCATTATGTTTTTAAAAATATTAGTACGTATTAAGACATAGAATCCAAATAAAATAATTTAAATTTTTATGAAGACCTTTGTTGCTAAACTGTTTTATTAACACTAAAACTAAAAACATTAAAACTAAATATACTTACGAAAATATCATTGGCGTCTAAATTAAATACACTTGACATAATTTGTAGTACTCTCTAGATATAATTTGGCGTTTGTGAACCTACGTCAATTAAGAAAATAAATGTCATATACATTCAAAAACTATTTTATTGTAGGAAGACAATGGATTTCCTATCAGTTCAAACGCCTTCTACAGTGTTTCAAAATGCATACTTTTTAGTATTCCTTTGAGTTCAAAACGTATGTATAAATATGTATTTGGACTTCCTATCAGTGCTATAACTGTTCACATGTAGCATGTGTATACAATTCAAGTGAATACAAACGTATTACAATTTAACATAATTTACAAATGTTATGTTGATCGATCTCGGTAAACCTTGTTTACTTGCCTCTGACCAAAGGATTCAAATAGGAATTGTATGTGCTCCTTTGTGAATCCTTCTGGTCTGAGGAAGGTAAATGTGGTTTACCGAGATCGATCACCATATTATTTGTACATTTTTTACTTATATATTTGTGCTGTGTGACGGTCACTTATATTGTAATAGTTTGTGTTGTGTGACGTTCACTTGTATTGTAATATTTGGTGTTGTGTGACGTTAACTTGCATTGTAATAGTTTGTGTTGGGTGACGTTCACTTGTAGTAAAATAGTTTGTATTGTGTGACGTTCACTTGTATCGTAATAGTTTGTGTTGGGTGACGTTCACTTGTATTGTAATATTTGGTGTTGTGTGACGTTAACTTGCATTGTAATAGTTTGTGTTGGGTGACGTTCACTTGTATTGTAATATTTGGTGTTGTGTGACGTTAACTTGCATTGTAATAGTTTGTGTTGGGTGACGTTCACTTGTATTGTAATATTTGGTGTTGTGTGACGTTAACTTGCATTGTAATAGTTTGTGTTGTGTGACGTTCACTTGTATTGTAATATTTGGTGTTGTGTGACGTTTACTTGTATTGTAATAGTTTGTGTTGGGTGACGTTCACTTGTATTGTAATATTTTGTGTTGTGTGACGTTCACTTGTATTGTAATAGTTTGTGTTGTGTGACGTTCACTTGTATTGTAATAGTTTGAGCTGTGTGACGTTAACTTGCATTGTAATAGTTTATGTTGTGTGACGTTCACTTTTATTGTGACAGTTGGTGCTATGTGACGTTAACTTGTATTGTAACAGTTTTTATTGTGTGACGTTCACTTTTATTGTATTTCTACCTAAATGTGATATGCTTATCAAGAAACTAAAAACAAAAATGTATAAGCTTAGTATATGAGTTAAAAATTATGAATTTTATTGGCTAAATACCTCGTTTTAATTTGAAAATTGTAAATATGTAATAATGTATCTTCTCAATCAAAACAATATAGTATATTTATCATGAGAAACATTTATTCATTCATTAAAGATAATTTACATATTTTTAGTTTGTATACAAAAATGATTAGCGACCAAAGAGTAATTGATAGTCAGTTGATTTAGCTATCTATTTAAATACGTAATAATGTACGTATTTAGCCTTACCAATACAAATGTTAACGTATTTCATATTTACACATAACTTTCATTAATTTATAATCAAACCAAAGCTATGTATTAATATCTTTAAATCAAAAGTTTCAATTCTTTTTAACTCTTTTCCAGAGTTAGCATTTTTTATTTAAAAAAGAGTTATGGAAAAGTGTCCCGAAAACATATAAAAGACTAAGAATAGAATTTGTTTCAAATAAGTATGTCCCTAATCAATAAATAATTAATGAATGATCAAAGCTGTAATTCTCCCCTCCTTTATCTCACACTTCAGTCTCTTCAGTTATTATTTGTTCCAACTATATGGTTTGTTATTTTTGTTAATATCCAAATGAGTGTGGGTGGTTGTGTTACTATGATTGACCCCGTTGTATTGCTGGTCTGAGGTAACACTAATTGGATCTGCTATAGTAAGAGTACTCCTGAGGAATCCATAAAAATAGTTTAAACTGTAAATTAATTACAAAAAGACAAATGGGTAGTTTTTATTTATCTCTTTTCGTCACCGATTTTCTTCATCCTCCATTTACTTTAATGGATTGTTTGATATATTTTAGAATCCATTCTCTAGAATACATTCTTTAAAAACTTCCTAAAAAAGGATCAGGAACTATTATTTTTGTTATTAGTAACAAATCACCGTAAAAGCTGATAAACACTGTTGCCAACTTTCCTGTCTTATCACTAACTCGTTCGCCAACTACGAGCACACTTGACCGCTCAACACTGATCACATTTATCTTCTCATATATCACATTTCCACATTTCTAGGGTAACAATCAATATTAATTTATATATCTTGTGTGAAACCACTCTAATTATAGAATTGTATTTAACTGTAGTTCAGAGTAAATCGATTCAAGGAATTCTCATCACCCTCTAGCCAGCTGTTTAATTAGTTTGTTGCCTTACAATGTACACTTAAGTGGATATGTGTTATTCGCCTATACCTGACCAATTGAATGAACTACTCTCTACCTCGTTTGTATTCCACTATACTAATTCCATTAAAATATTAACATGGCAACCATGATGACGGATGGCCGCATGCTGGTCGTACAATAGCAAGCCCCACCCACTACGTCATTAGCAGCAGTGACCGTAGGTTAGCTTGTATAATACGAACGAATACATTTTAGAACTATTAAATTAAAACATTAAGTATTCAAATAACAATTAATAATAACTATAACACAATTAATAATAATGCAAATAATATTTGTCCTGTTTTTTAAAGTTACTTTTTTCAACTAAAAACTATTGCAGAACAACTTGAAGGCGGAAGTTAATCACACTCGTGAAGTAAAGCAGCTCAGCGGTAAAACGATCCCCTCTGCTGCTGGAACCCCTACAAGCGTTAAATATAACACGGAGGTTAGTTTCTGTTGGCCCCAATTATAAATTACGTAATTTAGTATAAATGTTATATGAGTATACATAAACAACTTAATACTGTTGAAGTCAGTACAATACGATACGTTAATCGATCTCTGTAAAATACTTGATCACATCTTCAGATCAGAGAAATTAAAAAAGAAATTACCAAGACTTTGACCAAGGAAGAACATAAGTTGATTTTATTTTCCAAAAGCAGTTGCCACTGAGGAATCCCCTATTTCAACACCAATAAACATTGTTTAAGGAAAATATAAATACTCGAAGTTCAGATTCTATACAGATTCTGGAACACAATATGTTTTATTTTCAAATAAATACGCGGTAACTTGGGGTAAATTACCCTACACCAAACATCAGAGCATAACTGAGCCATATATATGAATAAGTATTCTATTTATAATAATATTACAATATACACATTTCAGATCGAAAATATTTCTTTTTTTAAGTGAAAATGAACTAAATTTAGGAAAAACTATATTATTTTTTAATTTAATTTAATTTATTTGTTCATAAATCGTACAGATGAATTAAAATTTATTTGTGACACTGTCTCCTTACCTGATATTGTACAGATTTTTTCTATAAATACTGTAACAAAAAGTGTATTGAGAAATATGTTGAAGATGATGAAATCACAACACACAAAATAAAATAACTATATATTTCTGTATTGTACTGTTAAAATCAGAAACTTAGAAAATTACTCACAAACTTCAAAATTGGTCCATGATAACTAAGAAATAACAACTTCTTGAGACCAGTTTATTATTATTAAATAATATCATTCAGGGCTTTTTAAGAAAATAACTTAATTTCAATATGTCCATACCAGCTAATACTATTTTACTGAAATGTTTTCAAACAAATTATCCGGGTCAAATGAAAACTAACAACGGAAAATGCTGGTACGTGCAATGGATGTAAATGACAGATATTTCTGAGTGGATTTGATACACTTTATTCGTATCTGGCTCCAGAAAGATAATTATAATTTGAACTTGAAATCTTCATTAAATGTTTTATAACCCTCTTTTTTAATATACCTGTTTTTATCTTTATTGTTTATTTAAATTTTTTCCCCTGTTTACAATTACCTAAACAAGCTATTTTATGTTATTTAAAATGCTCGATATTTTAAAAGAAAATCATATTGAAGAAACCCTTTTTAATAGAATTAGTTATTTTTTTTAGTTTTTTAAATAGCATAATGCGTGTTGGTACATACACAGTATAAGTGAACATCGCAAAACTCAAGTATATTACAATATAAGTACAAAATGCACAAACATATAAAAACACACGCACAAGATGCTTAAATATTTATATTATAATTATAAAATGCACAAATATTATGTCGATCAATTCCGGCAAACCACGCTCACCTTCCTCAGACCAGAGGGAATCACAATATCTTGTACTTGTATTGTAATATACTTGTGTGACGTTCACTTTCACTGTTAATAGAATTCTAATTCATTTTGACTCGCACATTTACATTATATTTCATAGATCGGAATTACTTCAATAGACTTAATAAACAGTACTTCTACCTCTACAACAATACTAAATGATTAAAAGTGTTAGAAATCCACCTTTATCAAACAGTATGGTGTCATTTCTAGATGATAAATAAATTTGTTGAGGTCAGAATGTATGTTTGTATGTCGATATAAGGTCAACGTGACAAGCCCTCCCTCAAATGGTTTAACCTATTAGTGCTAAGCCAGCTATGAATTTAATTCTCTTTCAAATATTTTTCAGACGTCATTGCCATGCTTCTGTCAAGTTGTTTTTCTATTATTAAAAATTGACATAAAATAACTAACATAACAGTTCTATTTTAAGCGACAAGTTGTATTATACGGCTAAACTAATCCTATTTTTCTTGTACGACTTTGTGAAGCGAAGCTAGCTTATGTATTTACACACACAAAAATATTCCTCCCACAGAATCTTCAGCCTCCACTTAACACAAATATTCCTCCCACAGAATCTTCAGCCCCCACTTAAAACAAATATTCCTCCCACAGAATCTTCAGCCCCCACTTAACACAAATATTCCTCCCACAGAATCTTCTGCCCCCACTTAACACAAATATTCCTCCCACAGAATCTTCTGCCCCCACTTAACACAAATATTCCTCCCACAGAATCTTCAGCCCCCACTTAACACAAATATTCCTCCCACAGAATCTTCAGCCCCCCACTTAACAAAAATATTCCTCCCACAGAATCTTCATCCCCCATATTATAATTAACACAAATTATTGTTTTTTGAGAAAATTTGCACTTTTTTCAAATGGGGATATCTCAAAAGTGCTTCACAGAAAAATTATGTTTTATTAAAATCACATCCGAGATATAACAAGTGTAATAATTTTGCTGCTGGTATTAAAATGACAATAATGTAATTTATTTAATCTGTCTTCTAAATTTCAATAAAACAGGTTCAAGAAAACAACTCAATGTCTAAAATAATCTAAAACAACAATACGCATTGTAAACAAGGAAGAATAAACAAACAAAAACTAATTTAGATTATACTGAAACAGCAACGCTCAACTGTAGAGTAGTGGTGGTTTAGTGCTGTGGAAGAGACCGTAGACGATAGAGTTGACCTCTTAAACGAACATAGTTTTCGCTCTATAATTTGCCCTTAGTATACATCTAGTGTCCATAATCGATGGTGGAGGGGGGATTTGGGTGTTGTCATGTGGAGAGAAATCAGTATTAGGGGTGTAAGTTAGTTGAAATCAGACAAATTTATTTTAAAAACACGTAATGTTTATTATGGGTAAGCCGTAGGCGCATTCCTCCAATTGTCACTGGAATGTTCTAAAGAAGACCAGATGTCACACTATTCGAAATCTAAATTTGTTCATATCTCAACAACCGAGGTTTTAAGTATGATAAGCAAATAACTCAAGATTCGGTGAACATTCGATGTAGCTCCAGTGCAATCATTCTCTTAGAGTAATTTGGTTACAGGTTAATGTAACATTTGTTAGGCTTTCTCCATGTAATTAAGTGAAGACAACTTGCCAAAAGTACGCATATTACATCAAAGACTCGCAGAATTTACATCACATTTGAAGTATGTACGTAACTAAAATAACTTACGTCCCCACTCTGTAGCGATGTAAACGGTAAAATGTTCCACTCTGAAGCTAAACTAAACGGTAAAATGTACAAAGGAGTGTTAAATAAACATTCACACAATGTACATCACTCAGAGTGTGTCCTCAATGCATCAGTTAGAGTTAGACAATTCTTGTAATTACTGCTTGAAGCACATACTGAGTGTGGGTTGCTGGGTTATTATAAGCGGTCCCTCGTTATTGGTGGTTTATTATTATGTTAGGTCCATACCATAAGGAGAGTTAATCCTTTGTGTAGTATTTCTGTTTCATATGTAGGCCTAGTACTTTGAAATTTTTATAGCTACCAATTTATTTAATAATTCGTTGCCATTTATAGGGAAAATAGTATATACATGCAAAATTTTATTTTTGATCTATATACTACATAACCTCGTAACATTATACTTATGATATATCCTCTTAGACACGAGGTATTCTGTTGAAAATCTTCGTTTGATATGTGAGAAGAGGTAGCAACAATTATTGTTACTTTGTTATTGGTTGCAGGTAAAACAAAGTACCACTGTACGTGTGTGGGTGGGCGTGTGGGTCAATACCACTGTACGTATATGGGTGGGTGGGTAGGTAAATACCACTGTACGTGTATGGGTAGGTGGGTGGGTCAATACCACCGTACGTGTATGGGTGGTGGAAGTGACATAGGGAAGGACCAATATATCGTTATAACGGATACTAGAGTTAAATTCGTGCACGTTAGGACGTGAATTGTAAGTATTGGGTTGCAAATAATTGTCTTTGGAGTTGATAGAGTTAATACCCTTGGGATGAGAAAATAAACAATGACACTGTCATTGCGACAGTGGATAAGCATTGCTGCCAACTTACCAATCTAATCAGTGGTTCACACTTCAACGAAGAAAACATACTTTACTGATCAAAACTGTTTACCTTTCATATTTATAGTGTTTTTGTATGAAAAACCTGTAAGTAAATCATTACAATAGATCACCATACATCTATGAATCATACTTTATTATATATCATGCAGTGTTTGGAGTAACTTGAACTATACAATGGAACCAAAAGGTTTGTGAGGAGGAGAAAAACTCCAACAATGTACATTACTGGAGGTGTTGTGTACAATGTACATTTCAGTAGAGCTCTGTACATCACGCTGTTACTGTAACGCAGCAGTGGAGAAGCGCAAACATCGTTATCCATTCTCATCTCGTGTTGCCAAACTGACAATTACAGAATGAATCAACCTTTCTTAGCGAATGTTATTAATTAAAAACCTTAACACTTATGATTCTTTTAAAGATTATTTCATTCCACATTCAATTGTAATAGTTTATGTCGTTAAGTAATTAATTAATATACGTAGTTAAGTTACTAATTAATCTACCTGAAATAAAACAAACCAACATGGATTCCTTTTAAATGATATTAAGGAATTCATATTTTCAACGAAAATAGCTGGTATTACAATGGGGGAAAATAATAAAAAATACAACAAACAAAAAAGACTAAAAAATAATTAATAAAAAACTAATAAATGATATTGCATAAATCAAATTAGGTTAACATCAGATATCACCAATATTTCATTATTGCAATTTTTATGCTAGAGATAAATAAGTCCCTGACTTTATTTACAGGTTTGTAGTTAAGTTTGTAATAGATGACAAGTTATGAGAACGAACGGTTTTTCTATTATTAATGTTACACTAATTAAAATTCCAAAGATCATTAGAACCGGTCGATTGTCTAAGGTCAGTAGATTACCTGACGATGAGGTAATACATAATACACCATAATTTAATACATTATTTGTTATTTTACGTATTTCCTTGTGTAGAAAATGTACGTAAGTCTTTAAGTAACTGTTTCGCGTTCGATCAGCTTGTGACAATAACTTGTTTCATAATGTATAAAGATTGTAGTTGTCACGCCAACAACCTAATATAAATAGGTCACATATTATGATGACAAAAATACACTGGGTTAATGAAGAGCATTGTACAATTTTATTAAAATCGAAGGTATAAATCAGAAGAAGAACTGGTACAATGAAAGAAACCCTCAAAGCACTATGAGAACAAACTGATATTACAAACAAGAACATATTAACGTACAAACCTTTTTATTAGAAAGTGGACAAGAATGTGACAGGGGAATAAAACCAGAACAACCTGGTCCAGTGAAGTGAAGAGAGTTCATTACAAAATGATAATATAAAAGTTGGCTCTAAGAAATGCCTACTCGTCAAAGCACAGTTAAATGTAATTCACTTGGTCTGACTGGGACTTTACGGGTATGGCTTTACGATAAAATATTTTATAGAGAAAACTTTACAAAACAATTTTTTTTATATTTAGATAGAAGACGTCTGTTGCACCTTTGTTGATTTGATCGTTTATTAATTCAAAGGAGTAAATCAATGACTTATATTTACTAAAAGATATGTAATTCGTTTTAAAACAAAAACAAATCTTTTCACAAACATATAACATTTTAAACTATGAGAAAATTGGATTTGTTTAAAAAATTCATAAAAAATAGTTAATATTGTAAAGGTAACATTTATATATTCATTTAGATAAGAGAAATAAAACTAAACATGTATCAGATATTAATTTGATTTAGAGTCTTGAACATAATAAACATGGACATTAAATATATTTGCGCTATAAATGGTCAATGTCTGGTTTAATGCAATTATAGGTAGACGATAATCTAGTTCACGATGTTTAATCTCGTGTAATGTATAACACTAATAAAATGGTGATTGAGGTACTAAAGAATATAAGCGCTGTTATAAGAAACAATTGTTAACACCATGCTCTTCTAACATTCAATATAATGACGCACTGAACCACCCTAATGGAAAATATTCACCTACGGTGTGTGGGAAATTCCTACCTTTTAGTACAATCTTGTAGTACATATTAATATTGGACCAGAAATATGTACATAACCAAATTTACATAAACAAATTTCCATAAACAATAAGTGATAGTTATTATCGATCTTTATGACCGTACTCACAATGAATCTTTAGACACATTATTGATCATGTAAAACTATAATAAATATATGTACTGAGTCCTCTGATAAAGAAACTATCATAGGTAATTTGATATCACGTGATTTAATAAGACAGATTAGCCAAATTTTTAAGAAGAGGTTAGACCACGAATATTACTGTTTAAGTAGGGGGTGCATACACATTACTCTCACTTGTTGAAAACTTACTTTTCAATATACGATTCAAATATGAATGTTGTGTCCATGCTTTCCTTCGGCATCAAAATAAATATATTAGAATTAAAAAGCACTATAATTTATGAGTTCTCGAGGGCTGCTGAATGAATTCTCAACATCCTGGAAGTACCACCAATATCGCCATGCGAGATGACGCAGGACAGAGATATTGGGGCTAGGGTAATGATATGTGATGAAAGCATTTTGCTGGTATCACCATGTATCTTTACGTTCATGTTTGAATGTAGAAATGAAATGACCATGATTTTGAAATCCAAAAGTAACATATTTTCTACAAGACCAATACAATATAAGGCATGGTTAATCATCTTATCATGTCAAAGGTAATCATCTCGTGTCCACCAAGTTTATATGTTAAATGGAACACTGAAGCTACTTGTATGGACGTGAATAAGTTCCGTAATCCGAATAACTTTACAAATAAATTTGAAATCGTTCTGTTTCTATGGATTCAACTTTAGAGTTGAACACTAAGGTAAGGCTGTTAGTTGCAAATAATGTGTGGATAAGCTCGTATGCAAATTCCAGTATTTTCCATTTACTTCCTTTTGTATTTGAACAGGTGATTTTCCACAAATTCATGATTAGGACGAGGGTTAAACAACGAATTAGAAGTATTTATAAAGAGGTGCATTTCTTTTCAAAATTATTCAACTAATACAGAACACTACTTGACCAATTTATAATTTTATCATAATATCGTATGGATCACAATACAATCAACCAGAAAGGGTAAGCATCAACCTACAGTTTGGTACATTTACATTCAAGCCATGTTGCAGCATGCATCAGCTTGCAGATCCAAAGCCTGGTAGCTTAATATTCTAGACCTACTATGTTCAATCCCAAACTTTATCAACAAAAGGTAGTATAAAAGAATTAATTTATATCAGACTGATTTGTGACTTGGGTGGTCTATTCTTCGCTACGCCATTGATTTATAAAAACGATTTTTTTTAATAATCAGCTTTAGTTCGTAACAAATACTAAATACCTTTACCTAGACCGATCCTTTAAGTAAGGAGTTTTGTATGGACACAAGTTGTTTTAAGTACGGTGTTTTGTATGGACTCAAGTTGTTTTAAGTTAAAATGTTTTGTACAATACCGAGGGAAGATACAACACGTATAATGCACCTACCCCTTTCAATTAAAAATGACCCAAATGAATATGGTTGTAGCTAGAGCTTTGAGGCTTGTGGTAAGTACAGTCTCACGTGATATACGGTTGTAGCTAGAGCTTTGCGGAATGTGGTAGGTACAGTCCCACGTGATGTACGGTTGTAGCTAGAGCTTTGAGGCACGTGGTAGGTACAGCCCCACGTGATATACGGTTGTAGCTAGAGCTTTGCGGCATGTGGTAGGTACAGTCCCACGTGATGTACGGTTGTAGCTAGAGCTTTGAGGCATGTGGTAGGTACAGTCCTACGTGATGTACGGTTGTAGCTAGAGCTTTGAGGCATGTGGTAGGTACAGTCCCACGTGATGTACGGTTGTAGCTAGAGCTTTGAGGCATGTGGTAGGTACAGTCCCACGTGATGTATGGTTGTAGCTAGAGCTTTGAGGCACGTGGTAGGTACAGTCCCACGTGATGTACGGTTGTAGCTAAAGCTTTGAGGCACGTGGTAGGTACAGCCCCACGTGATGTACGGTTGTAGCTAGAGCTTTGAGGCACGTGGTAGGTACAGCCCCACGTGATGTACGGTTGTAGCTAGAGCTTTGCGGCATGTGGTAGGTACAGTCCCACGTGATGTATGGTTGTAGCTAGATCTTTGAAGCACGTGGTAGGTACAGCCCCACGTGATGTACGGTTGTAGCTAGCACTTTGAGGCACGTGGTAGGTACAGCCCCACGTGATGTACGGTTGTAGCTAGAGCTTTGTGGCATGTGGTAGGTACAGTCCCACGTGATGTACGGTTGTAGCTAGATCTTTGAGGCATGTGGTAGGTACAGTCCCACGTGATGTACGGTTGTAGCTAGAGCTTTGAGGCATGTGGTAGGTACAGTCCCACGTGATGCACGGTTGTAGCTACAGCTTTTAGGCATGTGGTAGGTACAGTCCCACGTGATGTACGGTTGACGTACAATGGGGTTCATTTCACACGTCATCATACGTCATACATAGAACTAAGTCTTTCCATTTGAGCATACGTGTGTGTTGTTAAAGATTATGTCAATTTAACAATTATTATTAGATAACGAGATTTAAAAAATGATATTGTTCATTTCATAAATGTATGTCGTACATCAAAATTAAATTGCATCACATGTCCTTACTATACATTTTATTCAACAATATATTCTAATTTATAATCGTCTATATTTAAGTTTTAATTTTTATACGTATAATAGAAAATGTATTTATTTTCGATTTGTTGTACTTACTGCAGTAATAAATACTATTGTTGTCATATTTTCATATGTTTGAGTTATTCAAGCACTTCAACACGTACATAACAGGTTGTAAATATATTAACCTCTATGATCCGTACATGAAGATATTTTTCACAAACCTAATTGCTTTGTATGCATTATTTAGTGGAAATAAAAATATTTGATTTAATGTTTGTAGTAACTAAACAAATTTTCCAGAGGAACAAAATGATTTTTTTAACTATAACATAATCTGAATTTGAAACATACACACACAGAATTGATAAAAAGCGCGAAAATCAACAGATACATTGAACGGGGTGAGTGTTTGTCTTGCGGCCCATCCATCAAGTTAATTGTGTTTGTAATATTTGCTCTTTACTAACGCTGTATTTGTGAATTAACTAATGCAGTATGAGCACACTTGTCGCCACGTAGCTCGTAGGTCTGCTAATTGGGTAGTCTCATGTTTATTAGTTTTATAATATCAAATAAATAACTGTGTGTTTTTGAAAGATATTAAGTACTACACCACTCTCTTTTATCATAATTAGATAATGCAGGATGAACGTCTATATTATGTTATTAAGTTTCGTTAATTGATTTACATACGCATAAAAAATACTGTTTGTTGTTAGGTATTGCTAGAAAGATGTTTAAATTATCATTTTCAAAATGATAAATGAAATTCAGCTGTGTCTCAGAGTGAAAAAGAATAAAAATATGAAAAACACGTAGAACTTTGTCGGGAAATATGTTTTAATTCTTAAACCAACAAAGATAGCGCAATTTGTATAATGACGCTTTTTAAATAACATATTTTTCTAAATCAGATAGCGGTTTTTATAAACCTGTAACTATTACCGTTATTCAAATACAGGTTTCTTGAACTGTTACTTTGGTGATGTCCCCCCCCCCCAGGTTGTCGAGCACATTGTGTTTTTATGTTCACCTTGAAGTGGTCCAAATAAAACTGCCTGCAGCTAAAAGTGCATGCTCATGCTCAACCCCCTTAGCTCCTGAGTCGTAATGGTGGGTGGGTGGCAAAGTCCGAGGTTCGAATCCCTGACTGCACCAACAGTCGGTAATTAACTTACAAACACAACCTAATTATATGCTCTCCCAGTCATACATTTACGTTAAATTGTCTAAACTTTATTGGTTTTAGATCAATGTATAGTTTGGGAATTGGTAATCGCTTAACAAACCTACATGAAATACAATACATAAATAAAATTACCGTATATAATTATTTGTATCTATTAAATTATAAATCGTTAGAATCAAAAATTATAATATATAGATACTGGTGAATGAGTTCATTATTTGAAACCTAGGAACATTGCATAGTTTATAAACAATAAAATAAATATTATAAATAGTATAATGTGAGTTTAACCAAGCTCACTAGAGATACATTTTATTTAAATATTGGGAGTATTCAACTAACACAGCTATGTTTTATTTATATAAATACCTGCAACGTCTGTGCCTAAGCCGTTCACACTAAGCATACTATCACACTATGCGTTCATTCCTATTCACCAACTCACTCCACATGTAAACCGTCCAGTTGGTACCTCAAACCATCCATTACACTCGTGCAGGCTTGGTACTTCAAATCATCCACTACACTCGTGTAAACTTGGTACTTTAAACCATCCACTGCACTCGTGTAAACTTGGTACTTCAAACCATCCACTACACTGGTGCAGACTTGGTACATCAAACCATCCACTGCACTGGTGCAGGCTTGGTACTTCAAACTATCCACTACACTCGTGTAGACTTGGTACTTCAAACCATCCATTACACTCGTGCAGGCTTGGTACTTCAAATTATCCACTGCACTCGTGCAGGCATGGTACTTCAAACAATCCATTGCACTCATACATGCTTGGTATTTCAAACCATCCATTACACTCGTGCAGGCTTGGTACTTCAAATCATCCACTGCACTCGTACAGGCATGGTACTTCAAACAAAATCGTACGAGTATTAACTATCTCCATCGGCGTATACCTTTTAAAAGAAAATTTTACGTTATAAAATATATGATAGTATTCTCTTTGTATTTTAATTAAAACTTACAAAAATATGGTTTTCACATGTGTTTTCTCCTGCTGAAGGTCAGGATTCATGACTCGGTGATTGCATTCAGCCGTATGAACTTACTGTACATGAGCCATTAGTGCGTTCTTGCACTATCCCACAACAATGACGTCCCTTCACACGGCCCTACTCTTTATATATTATTATTAAGCAAATTTTATTTATTAGAATATTATTTTGAATAAAATTAACACAATCAGTTGAATTGTAATTAGTTGTTCATTTTTACAATCACAGGATCTAACGTCAATTTTCTTTTTATTTTTAATTAAATTAAATTTATGTTTTCTAGTACCCACATAACTAGCAACAGTGGTTACTCAATTTTCATTTTTTTTACTTTGTAAAAATGTTATGTTTCTTTGAAGGTAATAAATTAATTTATTCATTCATTTTCATGGTATGTATTCCAATGCCTACTTACTCCAAGCACCGACATTTTATTGAAAAATGTATAACACCTGTAAGGCTATGTTAACGTATTGAGAGTTGAATGTAACAGTTCTTATCTATACAGTAAAAGACCTTTCGGAGTCCCAAATATCTGTTTTATTGTCTAATGTTCTGAGTTGTTATATTCCCAATAATAATTGTTAACAAGTGTCCCTATTACGAGGGAAAAATAATTTCTGTTAGGCGTAGATCCCACATTAGTTGGTGTTTTCTATGCTATATTTTTTGGGGATATTTAGTTACCATTTTTGGACGGTAAGCAATTTAAAAACAGTGATGTGCTTTCGTACCAAATATTAGCCATTTTGGTAAAATATCTCCTCTGCGAGATTTTTTTTGGTAAAAAAATCTCCTCAATCAGTGTTTGGGTTTCTGAGTTAGTTGTAACGTAATGATAAATCCAGCAACTTCTTAATTTATTTCAACGCTTTCTTATGTTTGGAAAATTATATTATTAGACACTACAAAAGAGGAAAAAATGGTTAACTTGAAAAAAAAGAACCTGAAACGGAACAGTTATAAAACAGCTAAACACTATTCGTGTTTGTGCTGTTACCCCGACGTACGAGATATATGGCACTATTTTCACGCATAATACTCAAGTTATTATTGTTTTTAACGAGATCAGATATTAAGTACGTATTTCTTGTCGTACGTATTTTTAAAAAATATATAAATTTCCTAAAATATAAATGAATATGTAAGTACATATTTCGTAGCTCGATATTGTATGTCCTAATCAGGCGGAGGTAAGAGGTCCGGTGAACGAACGCAGCTCTCGCCATGGACTAGTCGCGACAGGCATTCACAAACACAGGCGTCTCTAAAACTATATTAATATTTTTGAGGTTAACTAGGGTTTTTTGAAGTTTTAATATAAGTAAGCATAATCAATTATGAAAAAAATTTACCTAGGAATTTTTTTTTGTTAGGCCTATTCAACTAGAGTATCGATCAATTACAAGATCAAAATGAGACATAATTAAGCAATTAACCCATTGAAGAATTTTTTCCGAGTTATATAGTTAAAGATGGATACACAGTGCACTAACACATAGATAATATATTACATCAATTTCTTCGATAGATTTTAAATATTTTAAAATGTTGACTGTGTGTTTTTTGTTCAATTTAGATTACGTATTGATTTTGCCTTTTGAATCTTACTTAAAAGTTATTTTATTTATTTATTTATTTATTTTTTTTTGTTACTTGTATATTTGCTGATTAATCACATGTATGTGCATTGAACCATTCATCTGGTGTAATCGTGTAGTAATTATTTACTGTGTAGAAATTTATATGCCTGAAACAAAACGTTATTTCAAAAAAATTCAAAAGTGTTTATTTAGTTTAAATCTAAACTTAACGTAGTCTAAGAAATTACGGAGTTCAAAACATGCCAGTTTATTACTAGAAGTTGAACGTATGTAAATTTCCTATACTTTTGTAAATCATAAGAAGATAACCTAAAGTCTGTTTGAAACGTTGTTCTTTAAGGTCGTATGTCAACAATCCACTTATACCAAAATATACACACTATTTGTAGAGCAAGAAATAATAATCAATGTTCTGTACCTTATATTGTGCAGATATCAGGTAAACAATGCACGTGTATCCGAGGCACTCACAACACGCGTACCTTGCTCTCACCACCGCGACGCACACACTGAGCGTTGTCTACCCCCTCCCCTCGCCCAACAATCAACTCTGACACACAGTACTGCCGCTGGCGTCACCTTCAAGCCCACCGTAGAGCCCTGAATATTGTATGCCACCTGAGGCCCTACCCCGTCCTCCTTCCCTGTGTCTTCAAGTGTCCTCTGACAGCCGTGTTTTGGCTAGCTTAGGATTACAATACTTCGTCTGTTGAAAGAAAACATATTTAAATTTTGTGTAGGCAGTTTGTATCATATAATAACATGGGAAGTTAAATATTTCCTATTCTAATTAAAGTATTGATTGGAAAATAACACATTTAATCTATATAGTTTCATTCAAGTTTGTATATAAAAGCGCGATTTTTTATAGCAAACATATAAAGACACATAAAAACTGTTTGTATTTATGTCCACATATACTGAACATATGAGCCCTTCGAAGTTTGAATTTATTACGAATCTTATTACTTTCGAAAATGTGTTCTAGTTTTATCAAAGATTGTCACGAAACAATCCAACGTCGAATAACTATTATATAAGAGAACTGTACATTGAGGGCATATACAAGACTAAATCTTAGGTTAGGTTAGAATCACGAATCCAAAGCCAATCAAAGTATTTCATCAGTTTAAATGACGAACCTAAAAAAACCATTCAAGGATAAAAAGTAAGTAGAAAATTAAGGAAGTGCTTGTGTATGATTACCAATGTATGTATGGAATCAAACATATGATAAGAACTGATAAAATTAGGCCTATATTAATTAGAGGAATTTTGGCTATAAAATCGTATTGTAAATAATTGGGGCTGTCTCTTTTTGTGCGTTTTTACGTTATTTTGTAAGAAATTTACGTTTGTGTATGAATTTGAAAATTCTTGTAGACAATACAATGTAATAGGACAATGGCTTTCCAGGTACTATTTTGGATTATGAATTACAATTTGGAACAATTTTTAATACAACATATTTTTGTTTTGTATATTAAGTTAAAAGTGAATTTAATACGGGCCAAGAATTTATATTTGTACGATTTATATATGAAAAACAGAATGTTTTATTTAGTTTAGTCTACTACTGCCATCGAAGGCCCTTTAAGCTGGTTCCTGTGCCTAAGATATCAGAGGATGGTTCTACTGTATGTTGCAATCGTGACAAAGTATTAAATTTTTATTTGTAATTTTTGTATTTACTTGACTTTTAAGATTTATATAGATTATTACTAAAATTCACTCTTACTGACAAGTATCACTAATGCCATTGATTAATTCACTCAATACAAATGAACGTCAAACAATACAAAATGTACAAAAATTGTAGAGATTGACGTATCTCTACATGGTCAGAAGGTAGGTATTGCTTACCGAAATCGATCATCAGAATATACTGTATGTACATTATGTACGTAAACTGTATGGTTTGTGTTGTATTTTCTGATTAGCACCATTTGTATATTCTTGATTAGCACCAACTCGTTATATGCTAATCAAGAAATACCAATTTATCATCAGTTTGAACTTTTAAATAAACAATATGTGTTAATCCATTCATCACAATTCAGCGTTTCATATTTCTTTTGCAGGAATAAAAGTTGACGTCAGAATGAATCTCAGCTCACTTACGTTATTCAAATTGAACACAACAACTTTGGTTTGAGAAATGTAGATTCCCCAAATATAAATTCCTTCGTAGTTTCGGTTTCTGCGTATTACTTTATTCAAACCTCACACATACTTCGACACTCGTGGATGTGACTTGTAACAACCAATGGTTTTAAGACTTAATGAATAAACATATTGTAGAGTTCTGATGTTTGATAGCAAAACACGTACGGTCATTTTATTTTTATAATACTTCGATTTAAGTACCGTATGAATTGGTCTTTAGTTTTCAACTTGCTTACATAACAATTAAATTCTAATTATAGATTTATTATTATTATAATAATATAAGTAGCAAAAATAAGTACAATTATATATTTTATACATACTAAATAAAATTTACATCTTCCACGCTAAAATGCACGTAAAATTTTACACTATCAATGAACGGGGAAAATATTTATAAATAAATCTAATTGCGGAATGTATGTATAGCTCTGTAAATAAGAAATATATATTCTCAAAGGAAAAGCTCGGTTTGAAATTCCATTTTTTCTAAAACTTAAATACATTATTCATGCCAAATACTTGGAAACATAAACCACATAAAATACCATGGGGTGGAAGTTTTCAATTACTCTGGGAATAACTTAGGGTGTACACAGAATGTTAAAACACGTTGCTCAAACAACAACAATGTTGCAGACTTGTTATATCGACATTCTGAGTGGATGAACTGTTAGTCTTGACTGAGGAGGGTTTTACTTTCCAACATTGTAAAGAAAATGCTATAGCACAAATTTTAATGTTTTTTTTTTTACCTTTTATATAGACACTTTGTACGGAATACGGATTCATTTGTTTTGTATTGATTTCACAAAGCCTCAATCATACCGTTATTATCAGTGGCACACATTACCAGTCATATATTATGTAATTTGGGATGGCATAAATACACACGCACACGCACACACACACACGCGCGAACACGCACACGCACACACGCACGCACGCGCACGTGCACGCGCGCGCGCGCGCGCGCGCGCGCACACACACACACACACACACACACACACACACACACACACACACACACACACACACACACACACACACATCTTCTCCTACTTGCCCGCAGCTCCTTAAGAAGATCGTTTTCAAACTGTTCCCTAGGCAACGTGAGTTCGCCTACTTATCAGCGCAGCTCAACTACGAAGACATCCCACCTGTCACGGAGGAGGAACTTATGGAGGCATGTAAACGTGTAGGAAATAATAAGGTGCCTGGTTTGGATGGAATCCCGAACATAGCATTAAAAACAGCTATTAAAGCAGCACCAGCATTATTCTTAGAGACCTATGAGTCGTGCATCAAAGAAGGGATCTTTCCCAGAAGATGGAAACAGCAGAGATTAGTTCTACTCCCAAAGGGAAAAAAGCCACCGGATGAACCATCATCTTACCGCCCACTCTGTATGTTAGATACGGCAGGTAAAATATTGGAGCGCATAATTCATCAAAGGATAGAAGCTGTCGTCGATCCACTTCTAGCAGATAACCAATATGGATTCCGGAAAGGACGAGCAACACTTGATGCAATCAACTTGGTCGTCAATACAGCCAAGGAGGCAATCGCCGGAAAAAGATGGAAAGGTGGTAAGAAAAAGTATTGTTTGGTGGCTGCTTTGGACATCAAGAATGCTTTTAACTCCGCCAACTGGGACTGCATTATGCGAGCTCTCGAAGACAAAAAAGTACCAGAATACTTGCTTCGCATGGTAGCAAGCTACTTTTCGAATAGGGTACTACAGTATGACACAAAAAATGGCCCGAAAGAGTACGATATCACTGGAGGAGTACCACAAGGTTCAGTTCTTGGACCACTTCTATGGAACATCATGTACGATGGACTCTTGAGAATCGCGTTGCCATCAGAGGTCAAGTTGGTTGCATATGCCGATGATGTAGCTGTTATGATAGTGGCGAAACATCTGGAGGAGATAAACCTGGCCTTCGATATCACATTTAGTCGGATTAACCAATGGATGGAGATGATGAACTTGGAGCTAGCTAAGCACAAGACTGAAGCTGTGCTCATTACCAGCAGACAGGTGGTAGAAACAATCAAGTTCGAGGTCGGAGACCAAGAGATCACATCACAACCATTTATCCGATACTTAGGAGTGATGCTTGATGCTCGACTTAATTTCTAACAGCAGGTCGACTATGTCAGTACCAAGGCGTCAGTAGTGAGAGCGAGCTTATCACGACTGATGCCTAACGTCGGAGGACCAAAGCAGAGCAGAAGGCTGCTGTTGTCATCGGTAGTCACATCGGTGCTCACATACGGAATATCCATTTGGGCTGATGCACTAGACACGCAGGAATCATGGAGAGAGGCGGGCCCAGTTTATCGACAGAGTGCTCTGAGAGTAGCCAGCGCTTTCCGCACAATATCTGAGGAAGCAGTCTATGTCATTTCTGGAATTCTCCCACTTAAAATCCTAGCCGTAGAACGACGGGCTCTGTACCATCGAAAGAGGACGACCTCACTAAGTCCTGAGAAACTGAGAACTGAAGAGAGACAATATAGTATAGCACGATGGCAGCACCAATGGGATGCTGCAGAGAGAGGCAGGTGGACGTACCGTCTTATACCGAGGATAGTAGGCTGGCTGAACCGAAATCATGGAGAGGTCAATTACTATCTCACACAGATGTTGTCGGGACACGGCTGCTTCCGAGCTTATCTTCACCGCTTCAAGCATGATGATTCCCCGGAGTGTCCATCCTGTCCAGGAGTCGCTGAAGATGTGGAGCATGTGTTTTTTGAGTGTCCTCGTTTCAACCAAGAACGTGAAAAGTTAGAAATGATCCTCAACAAGAGAATCAAACCAGAGACGATAGTAGAAGAAATGATATCAAGTGAAACTGTCTGGAATGCAACAAGTGCATTCGCTACGGAAGTACTTACAGAGTTGCGTTCCATAGAAAGAATAAGAGCAAAAGCTAGAACTTAGAAGGAAGGTAGAAACAACACCTTAGTCACCCGAAGGAATAGCGATAGCTAATTCCTCCCCCCGCGATGTAATGCCTAGACGGCGGTTTCCGTGGGGGATTAGAGGCTAGAAGACAGGAGTGGTTTTAGTGAGTATGGGCGCTAGTGTAAAGTTTAGTACGACACTGCGTCGAGTCTCACATATCCAGGCAAATAACTACTATAATCAATAATAACAACTATGGGCCTCTGCCTGGAATGCGTAAAATGCATTTCCACTTCTGTATATAAAAAAAAAAAAAAACAACACACACACACACACACACACCGATATTGAATTCCACTTATTTTTTTTGAATGATTTATTCCCAAGACAACAATAATTGTCAATATATGAATGTCAATATGACTTTCTAACGAATTTGTTGCATGTACATGAGTGGATGTCGTCTTTGTTACTAAATAAGGCTGACTTGTTACTTAATGAGGGTCAAAGTCAAAATTCTTTATTCATAATTTTTTTTACACATATACAAAGAATAGCATCTTAATACTTAAATGCTTAAACTAAAATAAAACTACGAGATACATGACTATAAAAAATAAAACAAATAATAACAATAATGGGACTTATTGCATTTATTGGAAGACCAGGCTCTCAGTACTCATGAACAAAAATATTCATTATTTGAATAGAGTGCTTTTTCAGTTAGATATCTTTGTATTTTGATTTCAAAACTTTTCGCATTATTTTCAAGCTTAATCTCCGTTGGTAACTGCATAAAGAAATATATTCCAATGTAGCTTGTTTTCTTTTTATAGAATTCCAAGCTGTGTCGATCTAAGGATATTTTATTACGTGTGTCATAATTGTGTTGGGATTGTATTAGAGATTCACTGCAGTTTGACCTAAACGATTTAATGCATTCAATATTGTATAGGCTGTATACTGTCGGTATGTATTGTTCGGACAAAATGTGCTTTACATGATCTATTATATTCAGTTTGAACATTATTCTGAGTGCCTTTTTTTGTAATATCAAGATTTTATCTAAATTCTGTTTAGTTGTTGCGCCATAAATACTAATACCGTAAGATATATGGGAATGTATAAAAGCATAGTATATCATTCTCATAGTTTCTGTATTGCACAATGTTGATATTCGTCGTAAGGCATAGATTCCAGAAGAAAGTTTGCGAGTAATGTTGTCCACATGGATATCCCACGATAAATGTTCATCTATAGTCAAACCTAGAAATTTTGTACTACTGCATTGAATCAAAAAATCATCTTCTATTGAAATGTGTGGTTGAAGCTTTTTTCTGGCCTGTTTTGTAGAAAACGATAAAAAGGTAGATTTTGTGGAATTTAGAAGAAGAAGGTTGTTTGAGTCAAAAAATGATTTGACCTCTGATAAATCTAAAAGAGATGATATTTTATCTTCTTGATTTTTCCCAGTAACCACCATATTAGTGTCATCTGCATAAAGACAGGGATCACTATTAACTACTTTTTGTGGAAGGCCTTGGATGTAACATAAAAAAAGAAGAGGTCCCAGAATGGAACCCTGAGGCATCCCATGCTTAACTCTTTAAGATTTTGATGCAAATTTTCTTATGTAATTACACGAATGAGTTTCTTCTCTATGTTTAATCTCTACATATTGAGGTCTTTCACTTAAATATGACTCAAACCAATCTATTTCTTTCCCACGTAATCCAAGTTCCTTTAATTTGGTTATTGATTTTGTGTGAGAGACGCTGTCAAAGGCACGTGATAAATCAAGAAAAATACCTACTACGTTCTCACCTTTATCAATAGCACTTATAATGTTTTCAATAAAGTTAACACCAGCAGTGATGGTGGATTTTCCAGGCCTAAAGCCATGCTGTTCCATGTCCAATAAATTATTATTTTCAAGATAATTCAACAGTTGATTATACACACACCTTTCAAATATTTTAGAGAAAGTTGGGAGAAGCGATATAGGACGGTATGACGAAAAGTCTTTATAATCTCCCTTTTTATACACTGGGATCACTTTAGCAATTTTTAATCGATCAGGAAAATGGCCTGATATCATTGACCAGTACGGGTCGTGCTATTATTTGGTCTTAATAACTGGTCGTTAAATAATAACCCAATGCCAAATTACAGAATAGCCGATTGACATATTAATATTTATTATCTGATGCCTTTCAACGTTTATTTCGACTATAAATTCAATTGAACTGATAGCCTTTACCTCTTGAAGTAGGGCTTAAACCAACTGCGCTATCTTGAAAGTATCAAGTTTTGTCAACAGTCAAGCCTAGTAGATATTTTACACTCACTAACAACAAATAAGTTTAAAAATGTATAAAAAATATGATACTCAACAAAACTAGTATTTTTAGGCTAATAAAAAAAACACTGCGCATTTAAATCAATAAATCAAATAGTTTCTTGATAAGCATACATTATTGATACCAACACCCATGGTGGGTGGTAGACAAGGTTCAGATGTTGTGTAGGAGAGAGAACTTAGTATCAGGCTTGTAAATTAGTTGAAAATCAGACCAATAATACGTGGTTCGTATTCAATGTGAAGCTGCAGGTCCCTTAGTTTCCCTGGCTATTGGGCTATTAATAAACGGTCCTTTCTAAGCTAAGTTGAACTCAGTTAGTAACAAGACTACACAGGTTATCCAAACTCATATTAAAATCAAGTAATCATTCATATTTGCCTTAAAATTCACTCGTTTTGTTAGCATTTCAAATCTGACATTATTCTGCGCTTTCTGATGAAATGTCAAAACTGATTAAAAGGACCCCCCACAATTACTCATTATTCATTACTAAGACGCCGATCCTAGATATATGGGTGAATATTAGGGGCGAATAATCGTAGATGAACGAGTGTAGTCATTGTTACTAACTGAGTACGACCTAGTTCAGAAAGGACCATTTATTAATAGCCAGGGCAACTAAGGCTATTAATAAATAGTTAATTAATAAATTAATAAATAAATTAATCAGACCACGTAGTGTTAGTCTGATTTTCAGCTATTTAACATACTTTATACTCACTTCTCCTCCCTACACAATATATTGACTCTGACTGCCACCCAAAATGAACACTCTAAACTTCTCTAGTAGCGTTCACGTCGATGGCAACCGTTGAGCGGATGCTGTGTTGGTATTTAGAGGACAGAGCATAGAACCTATCACCTACAATCTCTACAAAATCCTGCTCAGTGACAAATTTCACTCTTATAGTATCAATGTGACAAACCTATTATTGTACTTGTCAATAAACTTCGTATTTTCCTCGCTTACCATCTTGTATAACCTACTTTCACCTATTATTAAAATATAATAAAGAATTAAAATTTATGACGTTGAAAGAATCCTTAATTATTCATAACCATTTTCATTTTATTAAACAGGGTATCCCAGAAATAGTTATATAGGTCAAAATAAAGAGAAAATCAAGAATAATTTTGTACCACACATTGTCACTCTCACTGTAAGTGTATGGGTGGGCGGGTAGGTCACTATCACTAACCCCACCCATACACTTACAGTGAGAGTGACCCACCCACCCATACATGTACAGTAGTATAGACCCACCCATTACCACTGTACGTGTATGGGTGGGTGGGTACATGTGTACAGTAAGATTGACCTTAAATATATACAAAATTATTGTAGCAAAGAATAATTGGTAAGCTTTGTTTACCAGATATCCACCCATTTTTTTTTTTTTTTTTTTTATAAAATAATGTTTATCACCAAGTTGGCCCAACCGATCGTAATGAAACTTACTATGAATGTTAGGTTAATAGAGACCTATTCTAAGAAAAAATCAATTTGATCCAATTTAATAATTAAAAATGGCGGTCATTTTTATTCCTAAACGGAAAATGTGGGAAAACGGCAAAAAATACAAAAAATGTTTAGGGTACATTTTTTTGGATAGCTGTATTACCAATCTGTCAGTATCAAACAAGTTAGAATAGGACAAAAAATAACCAAGACACATTGACATTTATGTTGAGAGGCAGCAGAAAAGCGACTTGTGTTTAGCTTTTTTGCTGCCTCTCAACACAAATGTCAATGTGTTTTTGTAAGATTCTAACTTTTTAGATACTGACAGACTGGTTATAAAATTATCTAAAGAAATGTGCACCTAGCATTTTTTGCTATTTTCCCGCAATTTCCGTTTAAAAATTAAAAATAGCCACCATTTTGAAATTTTAAATTTGATCAAGTTCATCATTTTTCTTAGAATATTCCCCTATTATTCTAACAAGCATAGCAAGTTTCATTAAGATCGGTTGGGCCAACTCGGTGATAAACATTATTTTGTGAAAAAAAATGGCGGATATCTGGTAAACGAAGCGTTTATATACAAAAATATTCTTGATTTTCTCTGTATTTTCACCCTTATAACCATTTCTAGGAAACCCTGTATACATATATTTAACTTGGTGATTAGCTAAATTGTATTGGACTGATTTACAACTATAATTAAAGAAATGCATATGTTTTCTTCGTTGTACAATCTATTAAATTTATAAACATTGTTAATTACGAAATTTTGGATAATATACCACATGAAATATCTGTCAAATGTTAAACAGTTTCAGTGTATACATTTCCATGATTTATCTATGATATAAAGTAAAATTTACTCTATCAATATACAGCTATACAGCTTCAATAACTCAATTAATTCATTTTTATTATATTATTTCATAATATTTGTTGCTGTGCTAAAATTCAATATGTACGTTAAACATTTCACCTCAAAATCTATACGACAAATCAACAGCAAAAATAGAAATCAATTATAATTGTTTTGGGAAGTCAAATATTGAAAAACTGTAAAAACAGTAATAAAACTTGTTGAACGGAGAATGAAAGCCATTACTTGCAAAATGCTTTATAGGAGAGAGCAAATGACCGAGAGTTAAAGACCACAACGGTAGCCATTTGATCAACCTGAGCCAAAGTATAAGGGGCTGGGTAAATGTAAGGGCAATTCGTACAGTTAACCCTGGCGAGTCGGCAGCTTTCAAAGAGTCTGCAGTGGCCTTTCCTGTCCTTCACATTGTCTTGTTTCATTATCTCCCTATATAAAAACTCAATATTAATGTATATTCAACTGAGTGTGGTGTATATTGGTTAATACATAGTTTAGGTACTTAATTTAACTAAATAACTAAGGTATGTAGAACTCAAACTAATCTTATTTATTTGGGCGCTTTTATTTTCACCAAATATTTAACACCACTGCACGCTTCGCGTACCAACTTTGTCACTCGGTACAATCTTCCAACCTCGGCCTTTAGCCTGTTTGTGATTTTTTATTACAAATATTATTAGGTACACTATGTGAAGTATAATATAATATGCACGTTTGTTTATAGTAGCTCAATCATTCACTTGCGTTTCTACCTTATTATAAACAAAAACGCAAAATGTTATTACTTAGCCTATTTCAAACATTTTCAACTTGTTTGTTTTTATTTAAAAGCTGATTATTAAGTAAATAAATTAAATAATGCCTTTATATATTACTACTAAAACTACAAGGGCCATTCGGGTGGAGTCGTGGGAAACACGTGACGTCACATGGGAAGAAATTCACTAACGAAACGTTTTAGGACCTATGTTTTTATGATATTAAAAAGCTATTTTAGAACTACACGAATCACCCCATTTTCGAATAGATAAAACTAAACATCCGCTGAACAAAAACATACTCTTTCTAACATTATAGAAGGCATAATCTCCTGAATGATGTAAACGTCATTATTTACAATTATTTGAACAGCTGTTATTTATAGATCACTCCCATGTTATTCTTATGGCAAAAAAACGTACTTTGAGTTCTTCCCATGCCTTTCAGGGTGAAAATATTGCAAAATGAATACCTTTATGCATTACTGTACAAGGTCTCAAACATTTGAGGCCTGAAATTTTTTAATTAATTAAGAATTAAGGAGGATTTGTTTATGTTAACAACAAGACTGCTTCAGGCATTATATATGAGAGTTGTGTTTTTCTATCATTTAGGCTAAAATTCCAAAAGTACTTCACTCTTGATGTATTTAAAGATGTTCTACATCTTAGAATAAAATATAACGGTGGAGCGTAATGAGTAAACAAAAACAAAATATGTATTTAGAATAACATTTAAAACAGATTGTTCAACTGTATCATAAAACTGTACATAGAATTTTGAGTAAAGATGAAGTTTTCTAAATTATTTACTTCTGTTAAATTAAATACTAAATAATCATTGTTACAAATATCATCTGTATATCAGTACAAATCGATTGTTGAAACCGAACATTGGGATATCGGTTTTGGGTTAATAGGTCAACATCAGTCCCACAGGAAGACCTAACATTAAAATGTCATAGGATATTGGATCCTCTTAAGGAAACAAAGTTTGTACTGGCCATACAATAATTTGTAGGTATCGGTTTAGTTGTTATTGTTCTTGTCAAATTTAGATGTCAACAAGTAAAGTAATCTTAATATTTAATTCAACAATATACAGAATAGAAGAATATTATACTGGAACAGTTCTAATTTGAATTTATAAGCTTCATAAACAGTAACATAAACTTTAAATTAACCAAGAACGAAGTGAGACTGTGGTAAAGTGTAACAATAGAGGAGTAACTGAGCCCCTCGCCGCACTGCATCACTCCCAGTGGAGGCACTAAAGAGCCCTGGCATAAGGCAGATGCCCTGTGATTTAGTTCCGAAGTAAAATACTTGTTGCAATGTACAAATCTGAATATCACATCAATTGAAAAAGTATATATACTTGTGAATGATTCGTAAATAATTTAAAGTGTATTACTTTGCAAAATTATGTATTATAAAATTCTTTTAAATAAAACAATTCTTACCCCTTAGAATTCATTGTACATATATAAACCTTATTCAATCATTAACACAACTACAAAAATAAAAAACGTTTTATTAATGATAAATAATTAATTACACCACATTAATTTTCATGACGCTGTATTACTTTCGGTAGAAAGAACTAAAGTTGTAACAGGACTAATCAGAACTCCTTTAACAGATATCTTAAATATGTAAATACTGTACTTTGAAACTTGGATAAATATGTCCAACGTTCCAAAAAAGTGTTGCATTTTGTTTATCTATAAATTTAAATTGAGTTTATAAATAGTCCTGTATGTACCATACCCACCAACCTTTGTCAACCCCACTCGTGAGGAATTCTTAACAAACACTCTTACAATCCGCTCATTTACTTTTACAACTATTCTTACACTACAACCACCCTTTAGAGAACGTATTATGACGGCGTTCCCACCCTATGCAGCAAATACTCTTAACGTGCACTACAACCACCTTTTAGAGAACGTATTATGACAGCGTTCCCACCCTATGCAGCAAATACTCTTAACGTGCACTACAACCACCTTTTAGAGCACGTATTCTGACGGCGTTCCCACCCTATGCAGCAAATACTCTTAACGTGCACTACAACCACCTTTTAGAGCACGTATTCTGATGGCGTTCCCACCCTATGCAGCAATTACTCTTAACGTGCACTACAACCACCTTTTAGAGCACGTATTCTGATGGCGTTCCCACTCTATGCAGCAATTACCCTTAACGTGCACTACAACCACCTTTTAGAGCACGTATTATGACGGCGTTCCCACCCTATGCAGCAATTACTCTTAACGTGCACTACAACCACCTTTTAGAGCACGTATTCTGATGGCGTTCCCACCCTATGCAGCAATTACTCTTAACGTGCACTACAACCACCGTTTAGAGCACGTATTCTGATGGCGTTCCCACCCTATGCAGCAATTACTCTTAACGTGCACTACAACCACCGTTTAGAGCACGTATTCTGATGGCGTTCCCACCCTATGCAGCAATTACTCTCAACGTGCACTACAACCACCTTTTAGAGCACGTATTCTGATGGCGTTCCCACCCTATGCAGCAATTACTCTCAACGTGCACTACAACCACCTTTTAGAGCACGTATTATGATGGCGTTCCCACTCTATGCAGCAATTACCCTTAACGTGCACTACAACCACCTTTTAGAGCACGTATTATGACGGCGTTCCCATCCTATGCAGCAATTACTCTTAACGTGCAGTACAACCACCTTTTAGAGCACGTATTCTGATGGCGTTCCCACCCTATGCAACAATTACTCTTAACGTGCACTACAACCACCTTTTAGAGCACGTATTCTGACGGCGTTCCCACCCTATGCAGCAATTACTCTTAACGTGCACTACAACCACCTTTCGGAGCACGTATTCTGATGGCGTTCCCACCCTATGCAGCAATTACTCTTAACGTGCACTACAACCACCTTTTAGAGCACGTATTCTGATGGCGTTCCTACTCTATGCAGCAATTACTCTTAACGTGCACTACAACCACCTTTTAGAGCACGTATTCTGATAGCGTTCCCACCCTATGCAGCAATTACTCTCAACGTGCACTACAACCACCTTTTAGAGCACGTATTCTGATGGCGTTCTCCCCCTATGCAGCAATTACTCTCAACGTGCACTACAACCACCGTTTAGAGCACGTATTCTGACGGCGTTCCCACCCTATGCAGCAATTACTCTTAACGTGCACTACAACACACCTTTTAGAGCACGTATTCTGATGGCGTTCCCACTCTATGCAGCAATTACTCTCAACGTGCACTACAACACACCTTTTAGAGCACGTATTCTGATGGCGCTCCCACCCTATGCAGCAATTACTCTTAACGTGCACTACAACACATCTTTTAGAGCACGTATTCTGATGGCGTTCCCACTCTATGCAGAAATTACTCTTAACGTGCACTACAACCACCCTTTAGAGCACGTATTCTGATGGCATTCCCACCCTATGCAGCAATTACTCTTAACGTACACTACAACCACCCATTAGAGCACGTATTCTGATGGCGTTCCCACCCTATGCAGCAATTACTCTTAACGTGCACTACAACACACCTTTTAGAGCACGTATTCTGATGGCGTTCCCACCCTATGCAGCAATTGCTCTTAACGTGCACTACAACCACCCTTTAGAGCACGTATTCTGACGGCGTTCCCACCCTATGCAGCAATTACTCTTAACGTGCACTACAACTACCCTTTAGAGCACGTATTCTGACGGCGTTCCAACCCTATGCAGCAATTACTCTTAACGTGCACTACAACCACCTTTTAGAGCACGTATTCTGATGGCGTTCCCACCCTATGCAGCAATTACTCTTAACGTGCACTACAACCACCTTTTAGAGCACGTATTCTGATGGCGTTCCCACCCAATGCAGCAGTTGCTCTTACAGTGAACACACCTCTGTAATACGAATTCTTACGGTGTAACCACCCTCTGTATTACGTAGTCTCACGGTGTCCTCTACAGTGTCCCATCTTCTTAAATAACTTACGAATTCTTGACCTCTGTACCACGTACTCTTACGGTGTACTCACCCTCTATAATAGGCATTCTTTATACTCACTTTTAATATGCATACAGTGTAACGACCCTCTGTACTACGTACTCATACGATGTAACCACCCTCTGTAATACTTACTCATACGGTGTAACCACCCTCTGTAATACTTACTCATACGGTGTAACTACCCTCTGTAATACTTACTCATACGGTGTAACCACCCTCTGTAATACTTACTCATATGGTATAACCAACCTCTGTACTACGTTCTCGTTCAGTGCAACTACCTTCTGTAATACTTACTCATCATACGGTGTAACCAACCTCTGTACTACTTACTCGTAAAGTGCAACCACCTTCTATAATACTTACTCATATGGTATAACCAACCTCTGTACTACTTACTCGTAAAGTGCAACCACCTTCTATAATACTTACTCATATGGTATAACCAACCTCTGTACTACTTTCTCGTAAAGTGCAACCACCTTCTATAATACTTACTCATATGGTATAACCAACCTCTGTACTATGTTCTCGTTCAGTGCAACTACCTTCTGTAATACTTACTCATCATATGGTATAACCAACCTCTGTACTACGTTCTCGTTCAGTGCAACTACCTTCTGTAATACTTACTCATCATATGGTATAACCAACCTCTGTACTACGTTCTCGTTCAGTGCAACTACCTTCTGTAATACTTACTCATCATATGGTATAACCAACCTCTGTACTACGTTCTCGTTCAGTGCAACTACCTTCTGTAATACTTACTCATCATATGGTATAACCAACCTCTGTACTACGTTCTCGTTCAGTGCAACTACCTTCTGTAATACTTACTCATCATATGGTATAACCAACCTCTGTACTACGTTCTCGTTCAGTGCAACTACCTTCTGTAATACTTACTCATCATATGGTATAACCAACCTCTGTACTACGTTCTCGTTCAGTGCAACTACCTTCTGTAATACTTACTCATCATATGGCTGACCCATACGGTGTAGCCATCCTCTGTAATACTTACTCATCATATGGCGTAACCAACCTTTGTACTACTTACTCGTAAAGTGCAACCACCTTCTACAATACTTACTCATGTGGTACAACCAACCTCTGTACTACGTTCTCGTTCAGTGCAACTACCTTCTGTAATACTTACTCATCATATGGCGTAACCAACCTTTGTACTACTTACTCGTAAAGTGCAACCACCTTCTACAATACTTACTCATGTGGTATAACCAACCTCTGTACTACGTTCTCGTTCAGTGCAACTACCTTCTGTAATACTTACTCATCATATGGCGTAACCAACCTTTGTACTACTTACTCGTAAAGTGCAACCACCTTCTACAATACTTACTCATGTGGTATAACCAACCTCTGTACTACGTTCTCGTTCAGTGCAACTACCTTCTGTAATACTTACTCATCATATGGTGTAACCAACCTCTTTACTACTTACTCGTAAAGTAGAGCCACCCTCTGTAGTACTTACTCATATGGCGTAACCAACCTTTGTACTACTTACTCGTAAAGTAGAGCCACCTTCTGTAATACTTACTCAAACGGTGTAGCCACAATCTACAATATTTACTCGTATGGTAAGGTGCAACCACCTTCTGTAATACTTACTCATACGGCGCAACCAACCTTTGTACTACTTACTCGTATAGTAGAGCCATGTTCTGTAATACTTACTCAAACGGTGTAGCCACAATCTACAATATTTACTCATATGGTAAGGTGCAACCACCCTCTGTAATGCTTACTCATACGGTATAACCGCCCTCTGTAATACTTACTCTTATTGTGTAACCAACCTCTGTACTACTTATTTTTGCTGTAAAGTGCAACCACCCTCTGAAATACTTACTCGTACCACGTAACCATCCTGTCTAATATTTACAACCTACATCTTTAATTCGTAGCTTTATAAGAAAACCATCTTCCATGACACTTACTCTTACCATTGACCAATGTTATTTTACATTAATTAAAAGTTTTACCAGCCTTACAACAATACTGACATACATTTCATTACCTTAACCTTCATTTTGTAATATATCTCGCAACGTTCAGGGCATCTTAAATCTTAAAAACCACCTCTCATAGTTAATCTTCAACTAATTTTTACCAAAAACCAACCGGGCGTTAAGCTTGGGATTAGTTTGAGAGTCGAGAAAAGTTTCTGTTATCAGACCCTATCACTGTCATCAGTCAAATGAACCTTCCTCGCAAGGAGTGTAATTTGTTGAGTCGCTTTCGCACAGGTATGGGAAGGCGCAACTACTGAAAATATAAGTTAGACATGGCAAATTATCAGTTATGTGATTGTGGATTCGAAATTCAAACTATGGATCACATATATTCATTTTAGGAGGGATTAGCCGGTCTTCATTCAATAAGATAAACAGGGGTTGAATGGTTACGTAATCTGGATTTATATCTGTGATTGCAGATTAATATTTAAACAATAAAATACACTATTTGTAGGCAACATTTGGGTATGTCCAATGCTTCAAGTGTTTAATGAAACAAACACAACGTTTTGACAGCTATGCCAAACTCCTGTCGTCTTTAGGTGTTACTTACTGCCTTAGCATACATTGAAAATTAGTTTTCTCCCTTAACCTGAACTAATTCAAGGAAATATTAAAAAGCTACAAGTTGTACTCGTGATACCTTAACAACGTAATTAACTTGAACTTGTTTAGTATCTTGTGATTTTGGTAACATTTATTTTACTTTATAATTTTGTTATACATTATTTACTATCGTACAAACATGTCGTTGTAATAGCTCACCTAAACCACTCGTGAGCGATAAGCGAATGACTACACTTTGTTATGAGAGGGAGTGAGGTTAATGCGTGTCCATATATTTCTATCTATATATCTATCTACCTTTGTTCTGGTAGGCCATCAAGTTTCATGGGGTTTGATAACAACAGGTTACTGATTTTTTTGCCAGCAAAAACTACCGAATATCAATTTTTATATTGAAAGAAAACTCAATTTGTTTGATTTCATTATACTAATGCCGATAGCTGATAAACTCTTTCCATAGTCACATTAACGAATATTACTGCATATCAGCCATTATAAACACAATTTTCTAAGTAGTGTTGGTTGAATTATGACCATTGAGTGAACCCTATTCCTCCTAGCAGCAGGATTACTACGTTACTAGTGGTGCGATTAATCTAAGGCTATTCATGTATCTACGGAGGGCTTAATTGTAAGGCCGATGTATTGGGCAGCCATTAGTGACCGTGATAGTGATGACCATTGAGCGGACACCATTCCTCCTAGCAGCAGGATTACTACGTTACTGGTGGTGCGATCAATCTAAGGCTATTCGTGTATCTACGGAGGGCTTACTTGTAAGGCCGATGTATTGGGCAAACCATTAGTGACCGTGATAATGATGACCATTGAGCTGACACCATTCCTCCTAGCAGCAGGATTACTACGTTACTGGTGGTGCCATCAATCTAAGGCTATTCGTGTATCTACGGAGGGCTTACTTGTAAGGCCGATGTATGGTGCAGCCATTAGTGACCGTGATAATGATGACCATTGAGCTGACACCATTCCTCCTAGCAGCAGGATTACTACGTTACTGGTGGTGCGATCAATCTAAGGCTATTCGTGTATCTACGGAGGGCTTACTTGTAAGGCCGATGTATTGGGCAACCATTAGTGACCGTGATAATGATGACCATTATGCGGACATTATCCCTCCTAACAGCATGATTACTACGTTAGTGGTGGTGGGATCAATCTATACTAAGGCTATTCATGTATTTACGGAGGGCTTACTTTTAAGGCCGATGTATTGGGCAGCCATTAGTCATAGTAAATAACACTAATGGAGTCAGTTTACAGACATTTGAGCCTTTTGGAAATGGAGCCTTGAAATAGTATGATCAATAAATAACACATTAAATTAAACTATGTATAATAAAAACTTTAAAATGTTAGTTGCGTTAACGAACAATACGAATTCAATATAATATTCAGGAAATGTGTGTTGATTTGGCTCTCTATTTTGCGATAGATAGGTGAAATACAAAGTCCAAGGTTAAAAATAAGGAAAGTGATTTTGACATTTTAAAGAAGAATTTTATATCAAGGATCTGCGTAGATATAACAATGCTGTGTAAACCTAAAATACAACAATACATATTCCCTTGCACTGTCACTTGCTAGGCATCGGGTACCGAACAATATACTTTCAAAATAAAAGGCAGTACAGACTTTGTTTCCATAATTTAACACATTAGATCATCCACCATTAGTAATGATTTCAAATAATATCTAAGTAGATGTTCCAGTTGTGTGCTCTGTGCTGCACAGCGAGTCAAAGGCGAGCGGAACACAGCTGGTTTCGAAAGTAATCAAGAAGTTGGCCAAGAAATGTCCACTTTTCATGATCCCATTAGGATCCCTTGATAACGTTTACTTCCTCAAGTTTACACCATGCCCTAACTTTTATCTTTACTATAACGTTGATAGATAACTTTTAAGTAGCTTTCATCTTTTCACTTCTTAATTAAATGTTACTTCTAAACATTCAAGCCTTAGAAATTATTAAATATAAATTTGAATAAAAAAAAGCATTTTATACTATAGCAGATCTTAAAATATTTTCATCAGTTATTTATCTTATTTAATTTTTTTTTACTTAACTAACAACAGTATGCTTGTTTATTAGTAACGTGGATTACAATCAGCTTGTGTGTTATGTTTAGAATTTCACCAGAACTGATTCCAAACACTCTCAAAGTAAAGCACAACTAAGACAAATTTTCCTTTTACAAAGGGTGATAAATAAACGAATGATTCACTTATTTACACTCATACCAAAAATAAAAAATCTACGAACTAAAATGATAAAACGACAAAAATGCAACAAATGCATTACAAATATTTTAAAATATAGTTGTTTATTTCAAATATAATAAATACTAGTTCAAATTTCTAGTTTCCCCCTCATTTGATCATAAAGGAAAAAACCACCTCAGTCAGGCTTAACTTTGACAGCATTTGAGATGAGGTCTTTTATTTATTTTTATTTTTTATTTATTCATAAGACGCCTATCGTCAAGATATGGGCGAACATGGATTTCGAATGAGTGTAGATGAGCGAATGTAGTCATTGTTACAAACTAAGGCCGACTATTCCTTAGAAAGTGTCATTAATTAATAGCCCAATGACAAATGAACATTCGGTGATTATCAGCTGATCCTTCTCAAAATGTATTGACGCTGATTGGGATCGAACTGAGAACCTTTACCACATGAAGCTAGGATTAAACCAACTACGCTAACAACAAATTACGGTCTGGTGTAATTCTAAACGTAACACATAAGATGGTTGTAATCCACGTTACTAATAAACAAGCAGACTTGTTTGTGGTTAAGGCAACATGGTTCCACGAAAATTGGAAATGTTTACACAATTAGAATGTACTCTCATTCCAATTTTATAGCTTATTTTGTTTAAATATCTTATAGTTACTTACACCCTAAATGTATTTAATTCATTAGCATATACATAAACATTGAGCGCGCAGATCTCTGGGAATTGTCAGTCAGTCCACTGTTGAGGCGTCCAACACTACTTGAGACAGTCGCTTAATGTCCTGTTAGCATGTCCTGTACAGTAACAGAGTGTATCCCTAAAGTTTCCAGCATTCATCTTTTAACCATCATAATATTACAGCACTTTCTGAATGGGTTGAGGAATATCCGAGCAGTAACATGGGTTTTTGTAGTTTTGCAGCCAATAATTTAAAACTTTCCCCTTATCATGTTATTGTTGGTTATTCAACATTTACTTTTTAAATCTCCCCTGACAATTTGGGACAGCCTCTTATTAAAAGCAGAATTATTTACACTTTCCCTTAGTTGTATGTTGTCTTGTCTATGCCAACAACACCAACGTCATCTTAAAATACACTCACTTATTCACTAGGGTAATTTACATAGCGACGTAACTATGTAATGCAGTTAATAAGATTCTTTATTTTTACTTTTCTCATGTCATTCTTGTCTTTAATTATTAATTTATTTTTACTCAGAAAATCAAATTATGACTAAGAGTGCTTGTTGCTGAATATTTATAAATAATAGTAGTCTTTTATATACAACGTAACAAATTAAGGTTTATTTTTGTACAAACGTTTTAATTTATCAATAGAAAGTTGAAAATAAACACTTAATAATATACGGATCATTCCGCATATATTTTTAGATTTATGTTGTTACTACTGAACAATGAATTATTTACTTTTTTAATTTCAGTTCGTTTTTATAAATTATGATTGCAATGTTGATATTTGCTATCTAAATAATTTGGCTCTTAGCTCAGGCTTTATAGCCTTTGTTATTAGAGTGTTATTGTGTTTACCCCCCTCCTCTCCCCCATATCACATGTACTTTATGATTTTAGGTGTTTGCTATTTACGAATTACATCATATTCCGGAAAAACACGAAAGAATCAAGATATGTTCAATCATCCCCCTAACTCAAAACCTTAGCCGATCACAATTTTATGTAATTTTGTACCTAACCTAAATCAGCCTGCCAAATAACTTGTACAACTTATTGTTACTTGGTAATTAATAGGTTCTTAAATAAATAATTGCCATGCAACTGTTGTGCCAAAGTTGGCTGTGACCAAGGGCACTGCGCCAACTCTTCTAAGCCTTCCAAAAATACGAAATATTTTGAAAAAAGTCATAGGCTTGCTCTGATAGAGATTTAAAATTTTAGTTAATTATTTGATTAAAACCACATTAAATTTAAAAAGTTCCAATTGTTTATAGGTAGGACTAGAAAAGTATAAAATATAATAATATTTTGAGTAAAAATAAGAAAACAAAACAATTCATAAAATTACTCATTTGATTGGATTTTCAATTACTCAGCTGATATTTGTCGAATATGGATTGTAACAATTGTTAATTGTCTCATTATAATGATTTTAGAGAATTGTGTCTAGAAAATGTTAAATATTGTAAGAACTGAGAGATTTAGGTGTTTGGTTCTTTTACCAAAAGTTTTCAATATAAATTTCTCCAAGTTTTGAGAAAAATTCAGAATCTTCCCCTTTCAAATAAAAAAGTAGTTTTTTCCCATTTAAATTAGCTAAATAACCAGTATATTCACGTTGTTAATTTCCTGTCAATTTCATGCGACATGTTTTCTGAAGTCTACATGTTTGGTGAGTCTTACTTGTTCGGTTGTCCTGGTTTAGAGGGTTCTTATTGGTTGATTTAGCTTCTAGAGTAAGGAGGGGGTAGGTCCGTTGGTGGAAGGTTTGCGGGCGTTCGAGGAGTTTTAAGTAATCTTTTGGCGAGTGACCACGTTTGTTCTTCACGGCGATTTTAACCGTTCGGAGTCTTGTTTTCCGGATCGGCAATTTTCCTTGTCGCTAGTGAGTGTGTGTGCGTATGTCGCGCTTTGTTTGTGGTCACGTTGTGGGTTAAAACCTCCAGGACAGCTACGTAAGTAATTTTTACAAGTTTTCTCTAGTTAGGTTTTTCAGTAGGGTTTTAGTAGATAGGGTAAGATCCACCAAGCATGCGCGGTTAAAACTTGTTCTTGTTTGTAGTCACTCTTCTAGTGACAGTTCTGAGAGTGCTTTGTTTTCTATTTAAAAAATTTTGTAAAAAAGGAAAATGTTTCAAGTCACTAAAAGCTGGTTATTTATTTCTTTTCAGATCTCCCGGAGGCAATTTTGATTTGCAACTTTGATTTTGATTTTCAATTTAATTTTGATTTTCAATATTGATTTTGATTTTCAATTTGATTTTCAATTTCAATTTTCAATTTTGAGATATTTTCAATTTTCTAAATTTTTGAATTAAGAATTAATCAATAAAAAAAAAGGTTCTGGTCTGAAGATATTTGATTTGTTTTTGATTTTTAATTTATTTGTGTTCCTTAAATAAAAAAAAGAATGCTCTTTTATTTTCGTTATTATTATTATTTGTTGAAGTTATAAGAAGAAAAATAAACACCATTTTTATCATTGAAGAAGTTTGATTTTCATCTCTCATTTAAGTTGTTCAACATATCAAAAATAAATAGTAGCTTAATTAAGGCTACATTAAGTGCGCCACTCTGCTGTACGACACTTAATATCTGACCTATTCAACTGTAACTTAGGACAACATGCTTTTAATTTGTTAAACAAATCTTCACTAATTACATTAATTGAACTTCCAGTATCAATTAATGCTTCCTGTTTCACTTTGTTGTTTACTATAACTTCAATAGTTGGTAAAATGTTTAGACTGTGTTCCATATTATCAGTGTTATTGTTTACACTTGAGTGAGTCATCTTGTCGTCTGCTGTGTTGTTGTGTATGGGTTTGTTTTTGTTTACATTTTGCTGGATTTCTGGGAGGGGATCGACACGAGATCCGAATTTGGCCAACTCCCTCCCATAATCTAGTTTTTTTGCTTCTGTGTTGTAAAACTTGTTCCGGGTCTATTGTATTTTACTGGGTTGTATTGTTTATTGGGTGGTGTGAAAACTTTGTTGTACTGCTGTGTGTGCTTCTGTGTGTTTCTATTTTGATAGCAATCCCTCGCTATGTGGCCATATTTATTACATATAAAACATGTTTTTCGATCTTCTACATTGTTTACATTACGGCTAGCGCTATGCTTAGGTGGTAGGTATGCTCTTACCTCTCTACGTTGTACATCGTTGTAACATACATTTTGTACTTGAATACACATGCTATCTAGGTCTGCATAGCTGGTAGGATTGCCCACAAATACTAATTTAGCTCTAGTTTCTGGATTTAATCCTAATTTGACAATGTCTACTACTTCTTCTTCGGTGTATCTAGTATTAAGTACCTCACTATAGATTTTCAATTCATTTATATATACTTCTAATGGTTCCCCAGACTTCTGTGGACGGTTTACCATTGTTTTCTTTAAGTTTTCTCTCAGCCCCATTGGAACGAATTGTTTTAGAATAATAAGATGAGTTTCACTTACAGTGTCCCTCTCTTCTTTACACTTTAATATTTTACTATACAAAGGACCGTTAGCATATCCCAAGATAATCTCTAAAATCTCACTATCTTTTAACTTTGTTTCATTTTTCAAAGCTAACATGTTTTTAATGAATTTGATCAACAAGCTAGCGTTTAACCCATCTGTTACCTCAAATCTATTTAGATACCGCTCTAGTGGATTAGGTAGGCGAGAATAATTCAACGTAACATTTCGTTGACAGTTGAAATTATCTGCCATTTCTGGAGATGCGACTCCGTTCAAGGGTGCGCTTATCGATTGGCTCATTAGAACCGGTTTCTGCATTCCCCTTACTAAGCTTTGTTCAAACTCGTCTTCAATTTCGCCGTTTCTAGTTATCTCCTGCTCTATGTTGTCCTTCTCTGCTAAATCAATGTTAATTTTCCCTACCATTTCCTTCAAGGAATTTAAATTTTCCTCGAGGGATGACACTTTAGCTAAAGCGGCTTCATTACTTACAAACAACCCTTTTAGACCCTTTAATCTTAATTCGTAATGAGCTAACTTAGCTTCAATACGGATTATATCACTTAAACATCTACTTTCCACCACACCCTCAATTCTTTCTTTCAGATTTTCCAAGTTTACTTTAATGAACTCATATTCCTCTCCACCTACTACATGGCCGGACAGGTAACCTATATTAGGCCTAACACCTAACTTGACAAGCTCTCTAAGTTTCTTTCTTAAATCACCCACTAGTATGCTGTCTTCTACTTCTATTCCTCTTAAACGTGCTTCATACATAAGTTCTTTCTTCAGTAGAAAGTCTACCTTGAGTGCCATCTTCTCAATTTATTTAATATTAAATTTTCTTTTAAAATCTGGTCTGAGATAATTGGTTATAAGCACACACTTCTATTTTTAAACGTCTCTCTGTTGTTCAACTAGCAGAGTTGCGCACTTAATGTAGCCTTAATTAAGCTACTATTTATTTTTGATATGTTGAACAACTTAAATGAGAGATGAAAATCAAACTTCTTCAATGATAAAAATGGTGTTTATTTTTCTTCTTATAACTTCAACAAATAATAATAATAACGAAAATAAAAGAGCATTCTTTTTTTTATTAAAGGAACACAAATAAATTAAAAATCAAAAACAAATCAAATATCTTCAGACCAGAACCTTTTTTTTTATTGATTAATTCTTAATTCAAAAATTTAGAAAATTGAAAATATCTCAAAATTGAAAATTGAAATTGAAAATCAAATTGAAAATCAAAATCAATATTGAAAATCAAAATTAAATTGAAAATCAAAATCAAAGTTGCAAATCAAAATTGCCTCCGGGAGATCTGAAAAGAAATAAATAACCAGCTTTTAGTGACTTGAAACATTTTCCTTTTTTACAAAATTTTTTAAATAGAAAACAAAGCACTCTCAGAACTGTCACTAGAAGAGTGACTACAAACAAGAACAAGTTTTAACCGCGCATGCTTGGTGGATCTTACCCTATCTACTAAAACCCTACTGAAAAACCTAACTAGAGAAAACTTGTAAAAATTACTTACGTAGCTGTCCTGGAGGTTTTAACCCACAACGTGACCACAAACAAAGCGCGACATACGCACACACACTCACTAGCGACAAGGAAAATTGCCGATCCGGAAAACAAGACTCCGAACGGTTAAAATCGCCGTGAAGAACAAACGTGGTCACTCGCCAAAAGATTACTTAAAACTCCTCGAACGCCCGCAAACCTTCCACCAACGGACCTACCCCCTCCTTACTCTAGAAGCTAAATCAACCAATAAGAACCCTCTAAACCAGGACAACCGAACAAGTAAGACTCACCAAACATGTAGACTTCAGAAAACATGTCGCATGAAATTGACAGGAAATTAACAACGTGAATATACTGGTTATTTAGCTAATTTAAATGGGAAAAAACTACTTTTTTATTTGAAAGGGGAAGATTCTGAATTTTTCTCAAAACTTGGAGAAATTTATATTGAAAACTTTTGGTAAAAGAACCAAACACCTAAATCTCTCAGTTCTTACAATATTTAACATTTTCTAGACACAATTCTCTAAAATCATTATAATGAGACAATTAACAATTGTTACATTATTTTCCCCCTTCACAAGAAAAAAAAATTTTTTTTTTTTTTTTTGAAACCCTATCATCATCACATCTCTAAAAGGACATACTATTTTCTAACCTTAACAACCATTTCTTTCAAAGCTAACCTAACCCTTTCCTTTTTCAGATCTCCAAACAAAAGTTTCTCTCTTAAACTACCATCTTACAAACTACTACAACATTTAAAATTTGTAATCACAGTCACTTGAAACTCGGGTCAAGAGCACCCGAGGATAGGAACAATAGGAACAGGCTGGAAACTGGTATTGGAAATACATTACAAGAAAGAATTTTGAGCTTCTAGAACAAAATGTAAGTTGAAAAATTATGTATTTTTTTTAATTGTAATGTATTTCCAATACCAGTTTCCAGCCTGTTCCTATTGTTTGTAAATAACAACAAAACAAAACACAACACTGAAAGGAGAAGCAAATGGGAAAAATTTTGAAATTTGATTTGTTGGTGAATTGTTTTAATATGAGTGGACTTACGCACCCAACTTTTTTTCTTTCTTCTTTTGTATCCAAGCACTTATGGACTGCGAAACTCCTGGTTTTCACCAAACGGAACGACACTGAGCACTCATTTTGAAGCACTTCATTGAAAGGGGAAATAAATAAAAAAAAAAAAAAAAAAAAAAAAAACTATTCTTGTGAATGGCTCTCCGATCTATATACACTACATCACATGGAACACGCAACAGAGCGTTGTATGTCAACACTGTCTAATGCCTCTTTGGTTAACTGTTGTTTATGTGAGACACTTGCTGTGGGCTGGAGGATGCAGTGTGACGACGGCCGTAGTCAACCCAAACCGGTCTAGTTTATCGATCGGCCAAGCTGTCAGCTGTTCTGATGAGAGGACACGCTTGTGGTCCCATTCTACTACCGATGGAGAATGGACTGGGGACAACAATGACTGTCAACAATGGACTGGTCTTGTGCTCTTGACCCGAGTTTCAAGTGACTGTGATTACAAATTTTAAATGTTGTAGTAGTTTGTAAGATGGTAGTTTAAGAGAGAAACTTTTGTTTGGAGATCTGAAAAAGGAAAGGGTTAGGTTAGCTTTGAAAGAAATGGTTGTTAAGGTTAGAAAATAGTATGTCCTTTTAGAGATGTGATGATGATAGGGTTTCAAAAAAAAAAAAAAAATTTTTTTTTCTTGTGAAGGGGGAAAATAATGTAACAATTGTTAATTGTCTCATTATAATGATTTTAGAGAATTGTGTCTAGAAAATGTTAAATATTGTAAGAACTGAGAGATTTAGGTGTTTGGTTCTTTTACCAAAAGTTTTCAATATAAATTTCTCCAAGTTTTGAGAAAAATTCAGAATCTTCCCCTTTCAAATAAAAAAGTAGTTTTTTCCCATTTAAATTAGCTAAATAACCAGTATATTCACGTTGTTAATTTCCTGTCAATTTCATGCGACATGTTTTCTGAAGTCTACATGTTTGGTGAGTCTTACTTGTTCGGTTGTCCTGGTTTAGAGGGTTCTTATTGGTTGATTTAGCTTCTAGAGTAAGGAGGGGGTAGGTCCGTTGGTGGAAGGTTTGCGGGCGTTCGAGGAGTTTTAAGTAATCTTTTGGCGAGTGACCACGTTTGTTCTTCACGGCGATTTTAACCGTTCGGAGTCTTGTTTTCCGGATCGGCAATTTTCCTTGTCGCTAGTGAGTGTGTGTGCGTATGTCGCGCTTTGTTTGTGGTCACGTTGTGGGTTAAAACCTCCAGGACAGCTACGTAAGTAATTTTTACAAGTTTTCTCTAGTTAGGTTTTTCAGTAGGGTTTTAGTAGATAGGGTAAGATCCACCAAGCATGCGCGGTTAAAACTTGTTCTTGTTTGTAGTCACTCTTCTAGTGACAGTTCTGAGAGTGCTTTGTTTTCTATTTAAAAAATTTTGTAAAAAAGGAAAATGTTTCAAGTCACTAAAAGCTGGTTATTTATTTCTTTTCAGATCTCCCGGAGGCAATTTTGATTTGCAACTTTGATTTTGATTTTCAATTTAATTTTGATTTTCAATATTGATTTTGATTTTCAATTTGATTTTCAATTTCAATTTTCAATTTTGAGATATTTTCAATTTTCTAAATTTTTGAATTAAGAATTAATCAATAAAAAAAAAGGTTCTGGTCTGAAGATATTTGATTTGTTTTTGATTTTTAATTTATTTGTGTTCCTTAAATAAAAAAAAGAATGCTCTTTTATTTTCGTTATTATTATTATTTGTTGAAGTTATAAGAAGAAAAATAAACACCATTTTTATCATTGAAGAAGTTTGATTTTCATCTCTCATTTAAGTTGTTCAACATATCAAAAATAAATAGTAGCTTAATTAAGGCTACAGGATCCTCAATAAATTAATAAACAATTCTCCGATCGTTTTAATTGTATGCCATAAAAACTTAAGTCATCCAAAATATCTAGATCAATTATTGTTACTTGTCGACTATTTGTTTTCCAAAATATATAGGAATTAAGAAATTAACTCTAAGAAAACAGTACATTAAATGAAGCTGTTTTCTCAATAAATATGTGCAAGAATAGAATTAATAACGTTAATGGAGTTAATTGAAATAATCATTTCAATTAAGAGATACACCAATATTATAAATTAGAACAATTGTTGTCAATCTTATTTGTAGTTGATACCACTATATATACCCTTATTATTAATAATGTATTTTTATATCTCAAGTATAACATAATTAACCATATAGAATTATTTTCCACTAAGTAAGGGTTGTCGTTAGGTTGGATTAACAGCGAGTCAGCGAGAGAGTCGATAATCAAATGAAAAAGTCTTTAATAAGAGGTGAAATTAGGAATGTAAAGTTTACAACAACTTGATTGATTTACATCTTTATATACAAAATAATAATAAAGTAAACATATTGATCTAAAACTAATAAAAAAAGAACAATATATAATTTAAATGAGTCACCAGTTCATTACATTTCTTTATCACAAATATTATGATATGTACGCAAATAATAACTTACTCCATCAACACAGTGAAGAAGAAATAAAATGGTAATGATAGGCAAATGAAATTTTATCTTGATCTCTTTTCCTGCCACCCATCCGATTTAGCTAACAAAAATGAAACAACAGCTACCAACAAAGTAGAATATCCCTCCTACCTCATTCACTTTCGCCATTTCACTATTTGTTTAAACTTACTGTTTTCTCATACTACAGTACAAAATTAAAGGGTAGGATGGCTAAAGTCTAATATATAAAATACACTTTCAAGGGCAGTCTGACTCCCATAAGAGCGTAATGTTAACTTTGGAACATATTTCTAAGGATCTATCAGAGATAGGTTCATAATTTTTTTTATTTGAAAGAGGACTTCCTTGCCTAGTTCCTACCATTAACTTATTTAGTAAAAGTAATTTAAATTTTTTTTACAAAAAAATTAAAATACTAAATTTTTTGGCGTTTTTTGAAAAATATTTTATGTTGTAACATGGAATTTAATTTACATTTTAAGTAAACCTTCTGCGAGGAACTAGATTATAGTTCTAAGAACACCATGTAAAAATTTCATCACCATAAGACTTTTAGTTTGGGAGATATGTGTTTCGAAAGATTAAAAACTAACGAGTTTCGGGAAATCAAAAAAAATGACCGCAATATCATATTAGGCCTTTTTACTGAAAGTTAGAGGTTCATGACAAAACCTACAAACAGCTACTTCACTAAGAACACTTGTTAACTGCTTGAAATAACAATATCATATTGAAAAGAGCTATTTTTTCTGTATAATAAGATAAGTTTGGATTCAATTTTTTTTTAGAGCTTGAAATAGGCTTAGATGTTACACTTGAACTAGGCCTAGGCCTAGATTCCCCTGCACTTGCTTTGCTGTGAACTCTAATAGGTTTATAGCACTTCCGCTTGTTCCCCACCTTCTTCTTATTTCCCATTTCAACTACTATTCTAAATAGCTAATTACAGTAAAAATAGTACACAAACTTGTAATCACAACACAAATTACAACTTCAAACTGTAAACATAACCATAGCAACACAAACAGACAGTCATTTGGATGCAACAAAGCAGACGTCAGCTGTAGAGATGTTGTCAGGGTGACCAACCACACACAATGAAATATACCTTGTGTATAATATATAGAAAATATCCCTGCATTATGCGAACAACTCTTTGGAGCGTTGTTTTAGGTAGAAATCTTGTCATAAAAAGCTTGTGAACCTCCTACATATTTATTTTTTTAAGGACATTGCAAATTTTTAACTATAAAGTGTTATACACCATTGTAAAGAAAAATGTTCAAAGAATTCTAACCAATAAAAATCGAAAAAAATAATATTTTTCATGTTGGACTGCCCTAAATAAAATTAAAAATCTAACAGTTCTTTTAATTTATTTTTCTTAATAATAATATTTATAATTAGATCAATTTATGTATCTAAAAAATTTGAGTGATTTGTTGTATTATTTACTGTATATTTATTGGTATAAATAAGTGTCTATAATAATGTACAGCATTATAAGGCCTGTAATAAGGTAAAATGCCAATTTCAATTTAAGTGCTTTATAAGGAGATATATAGAAGTCATCTCTTAAAGCTGAAAAAATATTCCAAAGTACATTAACTAAGGAAATGAACTAATTATGCTCAAGCATTCATTCCGGGAAGAGTAAGGAGGACTTGTTTCTCGGGTCTCCTACACATAAAGGACCTTAAGTACACATTTCCACGTACCTACAGCACATTCTCTTCTGACATTTAAACGTGTAGTTTTATACAGTGTGGTAGAAAAGTACCGGAACAGATTTTTAATTTCTGAACGATTTCAGAAAAAGCAATAAAACTTGGCACATCAATACTGCACCTCTTAATCTGCTTTTTGATGTAACTAGCGTTTTTCTGTCATATCAGGGGAATATCCCGCTAGGAGTCGGAGGAAAATCTTAAATGAGAGCATAGATCGAGTATTACATTAAATTAAAGGTCTTTAGTAGTAAAACATAAACCCACAAATCCGATCTCAAAATGTTCACTCCTTAAAAAATTACGCTGGTTTAAAGTTTTAAAAAGACGTAATAAAAAGCCAGTTTTAGTCGGTTTATTAGTATTTTGTTAGCTCGGCTTGGATAAGTTAGACTTTTTTAATGCCTACTGGACTTAAGAAATCGTTTTTTTAGCATAGTTAGTGACTTTTCACTTCCAATGGATGATGGTCTACAATGAGGTCGACAAAAATATTAAAACTAGAATAGGCAAGATGTACATCATTTTAAAGGGGTTGTCTAGCACAGATGTATTCCACAAACAGCACTTCAAAAGGTCGATCCAGTACAAAATGGCAGATGTTCAAAGATTTGTTTGGTTGTAGTAAGACATTGCATTAGTAGCCACAATTCAAGTGCACTACTAAATCATCGAGAGAAAGTACTACTGTATGCATTTTGCCTGTCGTACACATGTACATTATGAAATTAGTCATGAAAAATAGTTAGTAATTCGAATATTTACTCTAAACATTTTTGGTAAGCATCACTTAATTCAATTCAAATCTTTGAATATCTCCCATTTTTTACTGGATCGACCTTTTAAGTGCTGTTTTTGGAATACATATGTGCTAGACAACCCCATTAATATGATGTACATCTTGCCTATGCTAGTTTTAATATTTTTGTCAACCTCTTGTGAACCATCATCATCCACTGGAAGTGAAAAGTCACCAACTTTGCTAAAAAACTATTTCTTAAGTCCAGTAGGCATTTAAAAAGTCTAACTTACTCAAGCTGAGCTAAGAAAATACTAATATACCGACTAAAACAGGCCTTTCATTTCATCTTTCAAAAACTTTAAACCAGCGTCATTTTTTAAGGAGCGAACATTTTGAGATTGGATTTGTGGGTATAAACTTCGCTTCACTTTCACTTGGATATATTATTCCACAATCTTGATTGTGGAATAATATATCAAAGTGAAAGCAAACCAATACTTTTTGAAAAGTTCTGCTGGAATAACCTCTCTACCCAACATACACACGTGTCTGTTAGGCACTACACCATCAACCCCTTTATATGGTAAATGGGGTTTCTATCATAAATTCTTATAAAAATATTGAGAAGATCCTTGCCGAAATAATTTGTAGGCATGGTGGCTCAATGGTTAAGGCTTTGTGTTGTGAAGGACAAGGTCCAACGTTCGAATTCCCAACTGAGCCAACGGTCGGTATTCACTCGTTGCATAACATTTACGCTAAGTCCTGCAGACCCATGTGACCTGGCGAATGGCGAATGAAGTAAATCGTTTGGAACGTACACGACTCGGAACGAGTGGATGGATGGGTGGGATGGCCGTCAACGTCGTACGACTGTGCTCCATGAAACTACTAAATATATATTTATAATATGTATTTTACTTAAACTTCTGTCAAATCTGGAGGCGTTTTTGTAATACAGTTCGGTTCGTTCGACAGAATACAAGAACTCTACGATTACCGTACAATGCCTAACCTAAGGTTAGAGTTAGGCCAACAATGTACCAATGTCTCCTTGGATACCGCTTCAGCATTGTTATACTAAAACAATTGAAAAAACATCCTATGAAAAGCAATGTTTAAACCTTAAAGTATGAAATAGAACACAAACCCACAGAAAAAAATAGTCTTATCAAGACCTATATTTATAGAAATGGCTTCAACTCCAAAGTTCGTATTTTATAAACTCTGTATTCAGAATCCTGCGAGAGAGTTAAATTGCAATAACTTTCTTACAGTGTCTGTGGTTGGCATCCGGTATATTACTGTAACGATGCCAAGTCCCGTTAATGTCGTTTATAGTTTCGCTAAATATTAAGCTGATTAATATTTTACTTTTATTTTTGTATACACAAGTGTAATAATAATGATAAAGTAAGCTGATGGGTGAATCCAAATGCGGGAACCTCTGTTGATATCTATCTTCTTTGGACAATAAAAGACGCCCGATTGAAGTTCAGATAAGATATATTATAAACTTGAGTTATGATAGTCAAACCTTTTCCATAAATTAATGTATAAGGAATAATGTATATAAATATTTTGCTTATGGTACAATTTTGTAAACTAAGGTATTTAATTTAATTTTGTGCCATTCCAATAGACTGACTCTCATGCAATAGACTGACTATTTTCTAATAGAGTGTGTTTCATTAAATACTGACTGTCATACCATATACTGACTCTCATCCAATAGACTGACTCTCATTTAATATATTGATTATCTTCCAATAGAGCGTGTTTCGTCAAATATACGGACTGACATACCATATACTGACTCTCATCCAATAGACTGACTCTCATTTAATATATTGATTATCTTCCAATAGAGCGTGTTTCGTCAAATATACGGACTGACATGCTATATACTGACCTCATCCAATAGACTGACTCTCATTTAATATATTGATTATCTTCCAATAGATTGTGTTTCGTCAAATATACGGACTGACATGCTATATACTTACTCTCATCCAATAGACTTACTCTCATTTAATATACTGACTGTCATCCAATATACGTGTTTTAGGATCACAATTGATTGAGGTGACCTAAACCACCTTGAAAAACATTGCTATCCTCAATTATGATATGGGATTATTTATCTGTCATATGCTATCCAAAAGATTCTTTGCACTTCCAAACTTCAAACATTTTACAGTCGAGATCTAACTCAGAACTATTGTTCTCTTGTTTGCTTTAACATTATTTGTTTTATTTCTTGAATTGTCACATATATTAGCTTAATAATTGTTAGTGAATGAATGTTATTTACGGTGTAAGACACTAACTATAAACAGTTATTTGCTATAGCAACTAACGCAAGGAGGAAGACACTTACCTAGAATATAAATTATCTACCATGTATGTTCTCCCGTTCTGGAATTATATTAACAAAGTTTATTGAGTTAACATCGTTGCACTTTATTTTAATACTTTACGTGTTCTTCTTGCAGCAAAATTTCTCAAACGCTCGAACATTACTTGTCGGAAATACCTAATTGCTTCGTTGTTAAATTATTATCATCCATCCATTGTTATTTCTTTATTTATTGTGACAGAAACTTCAGTATTTCTTCTGATAAGAATATCTATAAAAAATATTGAGTTTGCTGTATGCCTTAGTCATACTAAAATTAATAAGTTTAACTTATATTTTAACATTCAATTTATTTGCAAGAGAAATAAGTAATTTCTTATATCTGCAGTTTATTTTCAACAGAAAGTAATTTTTATTCATGAAGTAAGGCGTTGTTTTAGTAAATAAAGGTGTTAAAATGGAAGAAGGATAATAAGATCCTGGATTTTAGTGTTTTAATTTCCTGCGGATTAATCTGCACCAAGGATCTAATTAGACTAAATCATTTCGTTACTCTGCAGAATCTGAATATTAAAGATGTTGGTAAAAATGTGCACATGAATTTTGAAGTAAAGAGCTAAGTAGTTCTTACAAACATGCTATCAACATTACGTGGCTGAGGAGATGCCGCAGGTGACTCAGGAAGGTGAGACCACCTAGTAAATACTGTATCAAATGTACATAATATATTAAATAGATGAAAACTAAATATTTATGCTTGTTATTAAAGATTCACAAGTTATATTCGACGATTGGTTTATATTACACTGAGAATAACTGTAATGACTTCAGATGGACACCTGTAGTCTTTATTTTTAATCAAGATTGGCTTATTTAGAAACAGATATTGATATTCCAATAGCCAGAACAACTAAATGACTTTCAGTTCATCGCAGGGTCCGAACCACGTATTGTTGGTCATACCAGACAAGGCACAGGCAAACAGCACTAATATGGCTTAGTATTGGTAATATTTATGATGCGGAAAAATATTACTTTGTTATAATTTCTAAACAGTTACAACTACGTACACATTTATAAATAGCCTCCGTTTAAAGCATGAAAATTAATAAATTCTCCAATTAACATTTTTGTTTCTACGAAATATCAGCTAGGCGATTGAGGTCGGGGAGGAGGAAGGCCGTGGCCTTGATTGGAATGCGGAAAGCTCGTCACTAGGTTATCACATCGATTACTATCAGTAGTTTAAATGGCTTAAAGGGATTTAAATGTCCGCGCCCGTTGTTTTGAGAAAAATCATTTGTTCACGGTTACACCTACAATGGTAGACCCATCTACCCTTCACACATACACCTACAGTAGTATTGACCCACCCACCGATACATGCACAGTGGTATTGTCCCACCCAACCATATACGTACAGTACAGTATTGACCCACAGACCATACACGTATAGTGGTACTGACCCACCCACCAATACATTAACAGGTAGACCTACGCAACCATACATGTACAGTGGTACTGGCCCATAACACACACACGTACAGTGGTAGTACCATCCACACATACAAGTTCAATGGTAGACCCATCCAACCTTCACCCATACACCTACAGTGATATTGACCCACCCACCTACCCATACACGCACAGTGGTATTGACCCAACCACTCACTCATACAAGTACAGTAGATATGTTGCTGGGAAAGGGCAGAAACATACATGTACTGTATTGCCCTGAGCAGTTTTATTGGAACTAGTGTTTTAATGTAATATAGGTAAGCTAAAAGGCTTCTTCGATCCACTGGAACGGACGAGTGAAATACTCGGCGTGAGCCATGGGATCATTTCGCAAAAACCCGAGAACTCGACAACTCGAAGACAGCGAGCGCTATAGCAGTCGTGTCATGTGGGTGAAGGGACTGCAAGTTTATTGGGGTTTGCTCATCCACTTTGGGATTTCATACCATTATTAATTGAATTAATAATTGAGAACTGTATTCTCTACGTAATGATTTATAAATGATGTTTAAGAAATATAACTTTCAAAAATTACAACAATAATAATATGGTATGAGAGAAAAGAAACAGATTTTCCGTTATGAGAACAAAGGATGGACCTGTATCATCTTTCAGGAGGTCTATGTAATTAAAATGTTTATTAAAGCTGCAACAATAAAGATAATGCAAAGTGAACATGCTGAGAATACACTATAGAATGAGATTCATTTAATTAACACTCACGGTGGGAGTGATATTGTTTGTGAAGTGAGTTAACACCGGCGCAGTAATTAGGATCGTACAAGATTTAGACTGTTTCTGTGTTCTTTCACGAGTTATTGTAACCTTAATATTCTCTATTTTAGCATGAGACCAGCTTGTAATAGCACAATAACACGTATATTTAATAATATTCTATAGTGAGTTTAATATGGTGGAAAAACTAATGGAAACGCTTTCACAACTTCTGTATGTCTTCACTTGTAAAATGGTTATGTTTTCATAGATAATTTGATATTTTAATTTTTTTAATAATTTTGTTCCATATAGTGTAATTTTTTTATCAGAATAATATACTTGAAACCTTTAAATCGCGGAGAAATAAGATTGTTCAAATTAGTTACTTTGAAATTCTAATGATCGCTTCTCTTGAAAGGATAAACTTTTTGAAGGTCAGTTTGCGGCAATTAATTTTTCATGAATATACATTGTATTTGATACTAAATTTTACCTAGGTTTAAATTGAAGATTTTCGTTCAACTCCTTGCGAGCCGTCCCCCTAAAAAAAAATGAAATGTCGCTAATGCCATAAAAAAGTAGATTCTTTGTGACCAAGATGATGTATAAGATTTCACTTCTACAAGTGAACTCATACAAAAGCTGGGAAAGCGTTTTCATATTTTTCCCCTTTGTATATGGAGTTATATTTGAAAAAAGATTTAATTAATAATGATAAATAGTATAGTTCCAAATAAACCTAAAACTCAATAAAAGCTGTCATGCAAAATAACCTGATATGTGAGGCACTATCGTAATTTATAATAGTAACTAACACTGTAAAAATGGTCAAATAAGGATATAATTCCGAATGGGTAAAACGCTATGCTATTCTGTTCAAAATTAGTAAATCAGAAAACACACGTGTAAAAATAGTAATAAATAAAAACATATTTTGAGATCATACTTTATCATGCATTATCAGTCACACTTCATAGTGTTATTTATTGTTAACAATAAGCTATTATTTACAGTTAAAAGCTAAGCTAAGCTATTGTTACAGTAAACAATAGCTTATTGTAAACAATAGCTTATTGTAAACAATAAGCTATTGTTTACAATAAATAAGCTAATTGGAAAATGATTGAATCGATAAACACTATGCAAGGATAACTTACAAAGACATATTAATTAAAACATAATGAGAACAACAAATTATATTGGGGTCGTAATTTGATTGTTGTTAAGCAAGACTTAGTGCATTACTTTTAAAATAACTATTCTGTTGATTTGAGCATAATTAAACTGTTAAATAGTTTTCCTGTGGTAATTTTTTTGTATTCAATTTTTAAGGACTTAATTATATATATTTTTTTACAGAAAAACTGTAGTACCAAACTAAAAAAAATTAATGGGTAAATATAATTGTTGATTTCCAAACTATTTGAAAAAGCTATGAGAAGTAGATTTTTAAATTATTTAGAAGTGACTAGATTCTTATCTCCTAGGCAGTTTGGCTTTAGGAAGGGGAAGAATACGGAAGATGATATCCGATCACTGTTAACTGTAGTATATCGAAGCTTAGATTCCAATAAGAAGGTTTCTGGTCTATTTATCGATTTCACAAAGGCCTTTGACTTGGTGCGACATGATCTCCACCTGTTCAAATTGGAAGCAGCCAGTGTACGGGGTCCTGCTCTTGGTTGGTTCTCCTCTTTTCTCAAAGATCGAAAACAACAAGTTCGAATAAAAAGCGTGTTAAGTGAGGAGTGTACTGTCAATATTGGTATTCCTCAAGGGTCAGTACTTTCTGCCGATTTGTTTGCTTCATTTATTAATGATCTTTTGTTGCTACCCTTTTATGGAGAAATATTTGCCTTTGCAGACGACATCGCTTTTGTGTATTCTGCTATGAGTTGGAGGGAGATAAGGGATGCCATAGATAATGACTTATTACTATTAAAATCTTGGTGTATTCGAAATTCAATGATACTTAATGCCTCCAAAACTAAAATACTAAATTTCGATTTAAATGGATATTATTTTCAAGATCAATTTAAATACCATGACTGTAATAATGCACTTAATTGTAACTGTGAAGTAATTGAGCAAGTGAATGAATTTAAATATTTGGGAGTTTTCATTGATAGTAGGGTTACTTGGAAAGCCCAAATAAATGCTTTACATATGGACTTACGAAGGTCAATCAGATCATTTTACTTTTTAAGAAATTTATGTGATTCTAACTTACTAAGAACATTATATTTTGCTTTGGTACATTCGCGACTTGAATATGGGATTGAATTTTGGGGTGCGGCATACAATAACTTGTTAAATAAATTGATTATAACCCAAAAATATTTCATACGTATTATTTGCTTTAAAAATCAGAGAGATCATACAGAACAGTTATTCAAACAATTACAAGAGGAGTGGCAACCAGTGAACAGAAAATTTATTCTATCAAACAAGAAATACAGTAAATCACTTCTTCATAAAGCCAAAAATAAATAAATCATTTTTTTCAAAAACATTTCTCTATTTAGGCCCGAAATTTTTTTACCTTTTGCCTGTTGACATTAAAAGAGCTAATAGTATTTTTTCATTTTCCAAACAGCTTAAAAAATGGTTGACTAATGTAAATAGTGTTGAATTTTTATTTTCCATATTAAGTTAATTTTATGTATAGTTTAGACCTTCTTTTATTTTTGCTTCCCGCCACAGCAGCCAACTTTTTCAGTAGTCATCAAAGAAGACTGGACAATGTATTATCTTTAATTTATAGTTATTTATAATATTTTTTTTATCAATATAGCCACCAATTACTGGATTATAAGGTGGCTATTATTCCTAATTAATGTATGTAAACATATTGTATGCTTTTGGGAATAAACACATCATTATTATTATTATTATTATTATTTATTTAATAATTATTCTAAAAGAAATTTTATTGGTTTTAAAATTTCAAGTCAATGTTCATGTGCTAAATTAGTTTGGTTGTGATATTACAAACTTTCGAAAAAAAATAATCATATTATGTTCATAAAAAGGTTTCATTTCTGACGTTTGATCAAAACATATTACTGAGATTACTTTGACTATCATAAAATGGAGACAAATTACGGCAGTGTTGCAGACGATCTACAAACTGAAAGTAAGGAACCAACATCACAACTACCAAGGTTTTGCAGAAGACCAATAAACTGAAAGTGCGGAACTAACATCACAACTACCAAGGTTTTGCAGACGACCTACAAATTGAAAGTGCGGAACCAACAACACAACTACAGAGGTGTTGCAGACGACGTACAAACTGAAAGTGTGGAACCAACAAAACAACTACGGAGGTGTTGCAGACGACCTACAAACTGGAAGTGTGGAACCAATATCACAACTATGGTGGTGTTCAAGACGACCTACAAATTAAAAGTACGGAACCAATATAACAACTACGGTGGTGCTACAGACGACCTACAAACTGAAAGTATGGAACCAACATCACAACTACGGTGACGGTGGTGTTGCAGACGACCTACAAACTGAAAGTACGGAACCAACATCACAACTACCAAGGTTTTGCAGAAGACCAATAAACTGAAAGTGCGGAACCAACATCACAACTACCAAGGATTTGCAGAAGACCAATAAACTGAAAGTGCGGAACCAACATCACAACTACCGAGGTGTTGCAGAAGACCAATAAACTGAAAGTGCGGAACCAACATCACAACTACCGAGGTTTTGAAGACGACCAATAAACTGAAAGTGCGGAACCAACATCACAACTACCGAGGTTTTGAAGACGACCAATAAACTGAAAGTGCGGAACCAACATCACAACTACCAAGGTTTTGCAGACGACCAATAAACTGAAAGTGCGGAACCAACATCACAACTACCGAGGTGTTGCAGAAGACCAATAAACTGAAAGTGCGGAACCAACATCACAACTACCAAGGTGTTGCAGAAGACCAATAAACTGAAAGAGCGGAACCAACATCACAACTACCAAGGTTTTGCAGACGACCAATAAACTGAAAGTGCGGAACCAACATCACAACTACGGAGGTGTTGCAGACGACCAATAAACTGAAAGTGCGGAACCAACATCACAACTACAGGGGTGTTGCAGACGACCTACAAACTGAAAGTGCGGAACCAACAACACAACTACGGAGGTGTTGCAGACAACCTACAAATTGAAAGTGCGGAACCAACATCACAACTACGGAGGTGTTGCAGAAGACCAATAAACTGAAAGAGCGGAACCAACATCACAACTACCAAGGTTTTGCAGACGACCAATAAACTGAAAGTGCGGAACCAACATCTCAACTACGGAGGTGTTGCAGAAGACCAATAAACTGAAAGTGCGGAACCAACATCACAACTACCAAGGTTTTGCAGACGACCAATAAACTGAAAGTGCGGAACCAACATCACAACTACGGAGGTGTTGCAGAAGACCAATAAACTGAAAGTGCGGAACCAACATCACAACTACGGAGGTGTTGCAGAAGACCAATAAACTGAAAGAGCGGAACCAACATCACAACTACCAAGGTTTTGCAGACGACCAATAAACTGAAAGTGCGGAACCAACATCACAACTAAGGAGGTGTTGCAGAAGACCAATAAACTGAAAGTGCGGAACCAACATCACAACTACCGAGGTGTTGCAGAAGACCAATAAACTGAAAGTGCGGAACCAACATCACAACTACCAAGGTGTTGCAGAAGACCAATAAACTGAAAGAGCGGAACCAACATCACAACTACCAAGGTTTTGCAGACGACCAATAAACTGAAAGTGCGGAACCAACATCACAACTACGGAGGTGTTGCAGAAGACCAATAAACTGAAAGTGCGGAACCAACATCACAACTACCAAGGTGTTGCAGAAGACCAATAAACTGAAAGTGCGGAACCAACATCACAACTATGGAGGTGTTGCAGAAGACCAATAAACTGAAAGTGCGGAACCAACATCACAACTACGGAGGTGTTGCAGAAGACCAATAAACTGAAAGTGCGGAACCAACATCACAACTATGGAGGTGTTGCAGAAGACCAATAAACTGAAAGTGCGGAACCAACATCACAACTACCGAGGTGTTGCAGAAGACCAATAAACTGAAAGTGCGGAACCAACATCACAACTACGGAGGTGTTGCAGAAGACCAATAAACTGAAAGTGCGGAACCAACATCACAACTACCAAGGTGTTGCAGAAGACCAATAAACTGAAAGTGTGGAACCAACATCACAACTACCAAGGTGTTGCAGAAGACCAATAAACTGAAAGTGCGGAACCAACATCACAACTACCGAGGTTTTGCAGACGACCTACAAATTGAAAGTGCGGAACCAACAACACAACTACAGCGGTGTTGCAGACGATCAACAAACTGAAAGTTTGGAACCAACAAAACAACTACGGAGGTGTTGCAGACGACCTACAAACTGTAAGTGTGGAACCAATATCACAACTATGGTGGTGTTCCAGACGACCTACAAATTAAAAGTACGGAACCAATATAACAACTACGGTGGTGCTACAGACGACCTACAAACTGAAAGTATGGAACCAACATCACAACTACGGTGACGGTGGTGTTGCAGACGACCTACAAACTGAAAGTACGAAACCTACATCACAACTACCATGGTGTTGCAGACGACCTACAAACTGAAAGTACGGAAACAATATAACAACTACGGTGGTGCTACAGAGGACCTACAAACTGAAAGTACGAAACCAACATCACAACTACCGCGGTATTGCAGACGACCTACAAACTGAAAGTACGGAACCAACATCACAACTACGGCAGTGTTGCAGACGATCTACAAACTGAAAGTACGGAACCAATATCACAACTACGGCAGTGTTGCAGACGATCTTCAAACTGAAAATACGAAACCAATATCACAAATACGGCAGTGTTGCAGACGATCTTCAAACTGAAAATACGGAACCAATATCACAACTACGGCAGTGTTGCAGACGATCTACAAACTGAAAGTACGGAACCAATATCACAACTACGGCAGTGTTGCAGACGATCTTCAAACTGAAAATACGAAACCAATATCACAACTACGGCAGTGTTGCAGACGATCTACAAACTGAAAATACGAAACCAACATCACAACTACCGCGGTATTGCAGACGATCTTCAAACTGAAAATACGAAACCAATATCACAAATACGGCAGTGTTGCAGACGATCTACAAACTGAAAATACGAAACCAACATCACAACTACCGCGGTATTGCAGACGATCTTCAAACTGAAAATACGGAACCAATATCACAACTACGGCAGTGTTGCAGACGATCTTCAAACTGAAAATACGAAACCAATATCACAAATACGGCAGTGTTGCAGACGATCTACAAACTGAAAGTACGGAACCAATATCACAACTACGGCAGTGTTGCAGACGATCTTCAAACTGAAAATACGAAACCAACATCACAACTACCGCGGTATTGCAGACGATCTACAAACTGAAAGTACGGAACCAATATCACAACTACGGCAGTGTTGCAGACGATCTTCAAACTGAAATTACGAAACCAATATCACAAATACGGCAGTGTTGCAGACGATCTACAAACTGAAAGTACGGAACCAATATCACAAATATGGTGCTCTTTCCTGCATTCAATTTTCTGTGAAATTACTACGGTGCCACATACTTCAAGGAACTACGTAATTTTATCTTTTTTGTGTTTTATATACCAACATTCAGAATGTTATCAAATAGATTGTTTTTACAGTGGAAATTTTGTCAAGTAGAAGGGCCTATACAAAATTGATGAATTGGGATATTTGATATAGTGTTTTTTTTTTTTTTTTTTTTTTTTTTTTTTTTTTTAGGATAAATATATTTCAAAATCAGTTTTTCTCTGGATTAAAAATTAAACCCTTAAAACATAAATTTGGCGGATTATATGGTACATATTTATAGTTTTGTTGACAGTGAAGTATTAATGTTTTATTTATAAATCTGTATAAAGTAATATAATAATATAATTTATAAACTGACGCGTGAATTAATAATGTAGCCGTAGGTAATCTACCACACAGCTAATTAGGTGATTGGCACTTGAATTTAGTTTATTTCTGTTAACTAATATGTTGCCTATGGTAAGTGACATTTGTGATTTTTAATTGTTACATTTTATAATCACATACATCATTTACTCCTTAATTTAGACGTCTGCTTTATACAACTTTATAACTTATGTATACAGTCATAGTGGTATCATACAATCTTTCGGAATATATAACAGAATTTAATCTTTTACCTGTTTAAAGGAAGATTATTAGAAAAGAATATCCACCAAATAATGATACATAATTACAACCCACTGATGGTCTAGTAAAAGAGAGAAGTATACCAAAGGGATAATACAATAAGAAGTACAAATAAAAACCATTTCATCAAAACATCATTGACTAATTATATAATCAGATTGGGGCTGTACGTAACCTTTACCATCATTAGAACTTTACTGTAATCTTTTTCTGAATGTAAACTTCAACATTATTCTACTTTTAAATTTTATGTATATTAGAATTTAAGATTTAAAATTATTGTAGCTTAATTTTTTTTCTGTATAGAATAATCTATCCTTTAATATTAATGGATGTTTAGTAATTTCCTGTTTAGTAGAATTTAACCTCAAATATTGTTTGACCTTCAGTCTTTTGTTGTATAGTAGAATATACCTTTTAATATTATTGTACCTTCAAAATTAAACTAGATTTCTGCCGACTACAACATTTTCAGAAAGATTAAACTTGGTAGACGATCTAAAGATTATTTAAGATCACATCTGTGTTACTTTAATTTTTCATCAACTAATATTCAGGAATCATAAAATCTATTTTAAAAAATTATAGCATTAATTTTATAAAAACAAATGTATACCTTTAACATAAATAAACTATCTATATTCGAATTCGGTAATTTTAAAATACGTCAGCAATATGTGAAGTTATTGGTTGAACACTACAATTGATTAAAATGTACGATCATTTTCCCGCTTTACATAACCATTTAATGAGATGAAACTCGCTGGCCTTTAGTACGTAAATTACTGTGCTGCGGCAAAGCTATTACCAGTATCTTACTGATGGGGTATTCAATAAAACTAATGGTCTGGGTGTGTGTCGTGTATCGTTACTTCGACAGCTGATAGCATATCTCTTATAATAGATGACGAAGACGGCCGTCTCTGGAACTAAGGACAAATGGAGGAATAAACTGGAGAAAGTTAAACCAAATTGAGGATGATGTGCAACTGTAATGATTCCGTAAAGTATGTATACATAACTGTTTCTGACGTGTTCTCAAAATAATATAATTCTTAAACGAAGCCCACATGTTTTTTATACCTTTAATTAGAGTATCCACTTTAACTAATCCGAAGATACTGTAATATATCTGAAATTTTAAATTGAAGTCTATAATTATGATAATACTGATATATTTTTTAAATAATATTAAAATTTATATCTGTACATAAATTTTAATATCGGGTGGTGTGTGAGGTGGTTAAACTTACTGAGGAATGAGAGACTCATGGTGCGATCTTATTTACTGGAGCCTTGAAGCCTTCTCGATAGCAGCAGCCCTAGAGAAGTAGGCGAGATCATGAGGAAACAGCATTAACGGCTTCCTTCTGGGGTTATAATGACTTCAGCGAGGTATGGTAAAATTAGCTAAATTGAAGAACACATATATTTATATATTATTTACGACTAAAACACATTTAACTAATGACAATGAATGTCCATAGTGGACGTTGCAAGCGGCTGTCTGTCTGAGAACATGGCCTATACGCCATGTACATTAGAGGTGAGGTAAGATTGACTTGGTCCACGACTCGGGCGGAAAACAGGGCTCCGACATTATACTCACGGCAGTGTTCTCCCACCAAAAACACAGCTTATTGTGGAGCTAAACATTTCAAACTTAACACATAAACAGTATAACTCATATGAACACTTTTAAGCGGAAAACCAATTAAATAGGTGTTATACATCACTTATAATTAAAAATTAAACATTATAAGAATTATTTAGTTTTTCATTTTGACAAGAAAAAGTTAGTCGGCTGCTAATTTTTTTATTGTTTGCTCAGAGAAGTTTGACCAGCGGCAAAATTTTAGATATTGAATTTAACATTAAATAATATTTTAAAAATATAAGAGTGCAGTTAATCGACCAGGATGGTGTACTTATTGCAGTAAAGCGTCAACGTATTAGCAGTCTGCCACGCCGCTGGTCTCAGTGAACACATACTGCAGTGAGCACTTAATGTACAGGGATTATTTAACTATAATAATATGGCTTTTTAATATTTACGAATCGTTCTTGTCTAATTTAAAAGCTAATCTTAATGGTTTAAGAGTCTTAAATGTTCACCTAATTCCTCAAATGTTTCGGAAGTAGGCCTATACTCAAACTTCAAACAATATTGTATAATTTATATAAAACTTCTTTGTTGTTGAACTCATTTTTACTGTGAATTTCAACAAATACGTGACATTATAATTAATTAATATATAAATTAATAAACAATAAAACTAATTTAATGTAATTTGTAATTGTATTTTAATTAATTATTGCACTAATATTAAACTTTAGACATTTGCTCCACAGTGTATATAATACATGCCACACTTACATTTCTAACTTCTGGTATGAGATACAATTCTCATTTTTATTTAAAAATGACGAGTCAAACGTTTAATTATAGGCCTATATTTTAATTTAGTCTTGTTTACTATAAAACAATGGAAATTTCTTATTTCGCAAACTTACTTATTCGCTTATTAAGCGGTCAGTGTCATTACTAATAACTAAAGCTTCCAGTAATGACCACGTCAAGGTGTTATTTACAGTATTTGCATCACCAAACGTTTCGCCCATGCTGTGATGTTGCATCTCATTGATATGTTGAAACTGAGATGCCACTAAGGCTTTATTTAGTAATGAAAATTATCATATGGCTAAAAAGTTGAATAGTTAACATCCAGTTACACATTTTCAACTGAAATTAAAAACAGAATATTCATACATTTTTGTACTATGTCAAAGTGTTTGATTTATTTTAATACCTCATCTATCACTTGTCGTAATAAAGATAGTAGTTGTCCAAATTTATCTTTTGCAAATATGTGACTTTTTTTGTCTGCGCCCCATAATACCCATTAATTAGTAATAAACCAATAACTCCAAAATATCATAGTTTTAAATTTAGAAATCGTTTTCTTCCTAAACATAAAATAATACAAAAATAATTAATAAATGAGCATTTTTATCATTTTTAATTGAGTTTTTCTTATCTATGGGAAGATATCCCCACGCCATTCTCCCTGTTACTACAGCTATAAGCTGAGCTCCAAGGTACATTAAAACAAATAAACATAAATAATTTACAAGTCTAAGATGTTTAAGATTAAACTAAAATGGGTACATTAAAAAGTCATATTCCTTTAGAACGCTAAGGAGGAGCTAATACACAAACCCCGTGAGAACGGTGGCTCGCCTGCACGGTACCACCATGGCGCAGTGGGAAAACGCCTGCACAGGACGCTCTCCCCTACCCGCAACACCGATAATACGCCGCCATATTGGTCGGAGACCCTGCCTCAAATGCGATAACCTAAGGCCTCTCTATTTATATTCTGTACTCACTGAGTGGAGTGGACGACCAGGGTTGAGCGGGGGGAGGGTGAGAAGTTCTTGGCCAGTCAGCTGATCCATGGCAGGCAATTCAAAATGATAGCAGCACCACATTTAGAAAGGACATGTTTAAGGCATATTTTGTAACTGAGTTTAATTTAACACAAACTTAAATAGTATTATATTTACCATTTTAATTTATGCTCTAACAGATGGTTTATTTAATTTTAAAATATTTTGTGATTAGGCATTTTACTATAAACTGAAGCCAAAATTACAATCATATTTTAACATTGAATTGTATTACATTTTGTGTTTTATGATGTTTACCAACATTATTTTTTATTTCCAAAACATCATGTTCCAGTAATAAAGTTACTTGATAATTTGCTTAATTTTAATGATAAACTCGAAAGTAAGTCTAATTAGCAGGAAATAGTTATCACGCTGTCAATTTTTATAATCAAATTAGTTTTAAAATTACTTTACAATCAACTGAATGACCAAACAGTTTGCAACTTATTCAGTTTCTTACCTATAGAAGTTGTTTCACTACTTACAACGGATATGGCATTGTATTGTAATATACGCATCTATCATAGATCATAGATACTAAAATATATACTGTATTGTAAAATTTATAGATACCTAACTCACTGGTAGGTAAATGTTATCCATCGGTCACAAAATGTGTAATTAAGAATTCTACCCGTGTTTCCACAGATTAAAGACATAACTCTGTTGCTTTCGGGCGTAGATATAGATTTTACAAACAAACATCACAACGGTATATATGAGTGTATCTCCAGTTACTGTAGTCACGTAAGAATGTACGAAACGTTTACAGATGGAGTCGAATGAGCTACAATAGTATTAACAGCACCCCACCCCACTTAATGAGAGAAATTATTTAAAGTTGTATCATTTTATCTATGGAATGTACCAAAATTGAAGGTCCGCAGTTCGAGTCTCAAAAATGTCAAACGCAAGCCTATGTCATACAGTACATAATTTTAAAACTCTTGTGAAATGAAAAATTTTTGTAAAATATTTTTTATAAAAAGGCTACCAAAATATTAACAATTCACTGAATAATAAAAACCTGATATTATTATACCTTTTCAGTATAATATTGACACTGGAATATTCTAAATCCTTAGAACATTTGCAATGAAATGACTGCCAAACTACCATATTTGAAAACGTTTCCTCACCCCCTCCCCAAATATAAGTTTTTTGAAATAATCAAATTAGCGGCAAGTGAAAATTCTTAAATGGAAAGACATGTGCCTCATTATATACTACTTTTAAAAATTAAATTGTTTACACTTAAACTATATATCAAATGATTTATGAGTGAGAACTAAAACCTTTTTTTCTACATACGTCTTTGGTTAAAATGTGTCTTACATTATATTAATGGGAAGTATTAAAATTCACCGGTGTGAGTTACTGTTACCGGTGTGAGTTAAAACAAGCCTGTTTGGGCGTTCTTATCTCGCAGGCGCTAGAGGCAACACCCGCATCACTCCCAAGTACCTGAATTGCTTTTGGAGCCGTTGCAATCTATAATACATAATTAATTAGTTATTTGTTCCGTAATAAGATAACGCTTTGTTCAGCTTTAATTTAATATGAGACTCGGTGTATATTGTAATTTATATTCTTGTGTACGGCTTCGGCGTTAGTAATGTTAAGTTTAGTCGTAAATTTTCGCGAGAAAATGGTTTCAATAATAGTTTTTCGGATTTCAAACACAGCATACTGACATTTGTTGGAAATTCATAGTTACATAAAACTGAGATATATAGAATAATACCCTGTTATTCACCATGTGTTTTACAAGTTCACTCCAAAATGTCTCCAATTAATTTTCTTTTGATCAAATATTAATTCTTATTTTTTATGCATTCCTTTTAACTGAACTAAAAGCTCTTTGATTGTTTTAAGAGGTTCTTTATAATGAAAAATTCTTCTTTAAAATCATACTTTAAATTTACTAAGTCATGTAATATTAATTCAATAAATATATTTATTTATAACACTGCAAAAAATGTGTTATTGTATGTGGGTACTTATTAAACAAACGTATATTAAATATGCCAAAGAGACGTAGATATTTCGTAGGTAAACAAAATATAGCAATGCGTTTATTTTAAAATTCAGTTCTCAGGAAATATTTTGATACGTATAATGTATAGATAGCAGTCTCTACAAACCGAGTCTGCAAGCATATACGCATAATTTCAATAACAGTTTTTCAGATATAACTAAATAACTGATTTCAGGCCTACGATTATCAAATAAAGGTAAAGGAATATTAAATAAACTATTATTATCTAGCTGAAACAATAATAACAATATTTGTAGGATTAAAATAATTAAATTAAGATCCTCAGACTACAATTAACCTGATTGTACGTAATACAACAATACTAGAAATACAGTATTTTGAACTGAATACATAACCCAATTTTAGTTATAGATATAATTTAGTTAACAAGTTACTGAATTCAAGATTTTTTGGTCTAATTGTAGTTTGGAAAACACTTCCTTTACATATTTTTACCATAAGATGTAACATTTATTAACTAGTTTTTACTTCTATAACTGATTCCTCCTATTTATGTTAATATTTTACTGCAATCCAACAATATGTATATTAGGTTTTTATAGGGTGATACTATTGAAAATACATATCCAGACCATCTGATATAACATTATAAACTAGGTTAAACAGCCTGAGGGTATAAGTGTCACTACATAATCGTTTGTTCTCAGTCGCCACCAAAGTAAGTAAATAATAAAACAATCTACGTACACAAACTATCGAACATATATGACCGAAAATAAATTACCCCAAGCACAATCTGTCGTAATTATGTAGTATGAACGTCTATGTACAAGCTTTATCGTAATAAAAATAATGTTAAATGTATTAGTTAGGTCTAATGTATATTTGTCTTAACCAAGTCAAATAATATCCAAAAACGTATTTAGTTTTATTACAAATAATTTTTTTTAAATATTCTAGTCGATTTTGATTACGAAATGAAACCACGTACAATATAATAATAATTAATAAACTATCTCATTTACGAAAGAATATGTTAATGTTAACAAACGAAAAATGTCACATAATTTATTAAACAATTACTTAGCAAATCTATATTTTTTATTATTATTGTGACATAATTTAAAATTGTTATTTAAGTTATGTCACGTTTCCTTGAAAAATATTTAGAACATAAATGTCTTTGATTGTTTCGTGAAAACTTACTTTTATATCGAACTACTTTTAATTGTATATAAGTTGGAATAGTTTAAACAAACTAAACAGCAGCGAAAACAGATAAGGGTGACATTTGGTTTTAGTAATACATAACTGCGATAAAGTTATCTGCTCCATCTCCAAGCTGGCACAATGTAAAGAGATAACAGAACTACATGTTTGGTTCCGTGTTCACTGACACAGTGTATAGAGATAACAGAACTACACGTTTGGTCCAGTGATCACTAACACAGTGTACAGAGATAACAGAACTACACGTTTCGATCCGTGTTCACTGACACAGTGTACAGAGATAACAGAACTACACGTTTGGATCCGTGTTCACTGACACAGTGTACAGAGATAACAGAACTACACGTTTGGTCCAGTGATCACTGACACAGTGTACAGAGATAACAGAACTATACGTTTGGTCCAGTGATCACTAACACAGTGTACAGAGATAACATAACTACACGTTTGGATCCGTGTTCACTGACACAGTGTACAGAGATAACAGAACTACACGTTTGGATCCGTGTTCACTGACACAGTGTACAGAGATAACAGAACTACACGTTTGGTCCAGTGATCACTGACACATTATACAAAGATAACATAACTATACGTTTGGTTCAGTGTTCACTGACACAGTGTATAGAGATAACAGAACTACACGTTTGTTCTAGTAATCAATGACACTGTGTACAGAGATAACAGAACTACACGTTTCGATCCGTGTTCACTGACACAGTGTACAGAGATAACAGAACTACACGTTTAGTCCAGTGATCACTGACACAGTGTACAGAGATAACAGAACTACACGTTTGGTCCAGTGATCACTGACACAGTGTACAGAGATAACAGAACTACACGTTTGTTCTAGTGATCACTGACACATTATACAAAGATAACATACTATACGTTTGGTTCAGTGTTCACTGACACTGTGTACAGAGATAACAGATCTACACGTTTGGTTTCGTTTTCACTGACACTGTGTACAGAGATAACAGAACTACACGTTTGGCCAGTAATCAATGACACAGTGTACAGAGATAACATAACTACACGTTTGGTCCAGTGATCACTGACACAGTATGCAGAGATAAAAAACTACACGTTTGGTCCAGTAATCACTGACACAGTGTCTACGGTCTTTTTATACTAAATTAACCATTTATTACGTAAAATTAATTTTGTTAAGTAAAGAAAAACTTCAAATTATTTTTACTATCATAAATGATACTTTCCATACATATATGAACACGTATAGGTATCGAGTGAGTTAATAAATTATTTAAGACATATTACGCTACAAAAAAAGTGGCTTAACTTACTGATGTACTTACAGTAAGACATTTTGTTAGAAATGATCACACTATTTTTATTTTCACATTAATTATTGAACCAACATTGACAGTGTACAAAATTGTTAATATTATTCGAATAATATTTTAAATAATTACATAACAATTTGAAAAGTTGTGTTACCATCAAGTAGTAATTAAAGATGTCCAACTATCTTTATCTATAGCACAAAGATATCTTGAAATCATGCTCACGTAATGTGGCTCTCATTCTAAGATAATAAGGCTACTGGTTTATTCATATTTTATACTACATACTACATTTTCTCCACGAGTCCAAATTTGAATACTTGGACAGTTCAATGAAGTAATCATTTATATCATTTATTAAGATTATAAATGTAATTCCACCCAGCATTTAACTTTATAGGTCATATTTTTAAAACATTTGACTTTTTTTGCTGGTGGTTTGACTAATTAGGTACATCTATGGCTGTGTCTTAGTTTCCTTAGATTGCAGTCAGTCGATATGTTTTTAGCATCTGTGAAATATATGAATATTTTAAGTTACCGAAATTGAATAATAATTTTAAAATATTCACTGCACTTATGAATTGGTAATAAATTAAAAATAAAATTCTTTTCATTTTAAAAGTCAATTTTACTGTGGTAGTGAGATGCAGTGATGAGATTTATGGTCTGGGCTCCTTGCGTGGTTTTCGGCCTATAGAAATCTATTCTCCATAAAATCAATATTGAATTTGTTCAAATCAAACAAAATCATAGTGCCTCGGTGCCTTTTAAAGCATTTGTTCACTAACCAATTTCAACCATTTAAATTTCGACAGATTCTTGAAGAAATGCCTAATTTTTATGCTTTTTGGTTTTCTCAATTCGTGTTTTCATTTCAACAAGTTTTCGCATTTAGAACAATTTATCAGTATTAAATTCACAAGTGTAAAAAACATTAAAATACTTTTTGCAATCAACATTCTCCATTTACAACGCCTAGAAAATTATACATCAAGCATATTTTTTCATAAAAAACAAGTTAAATATTGGCGTAAAAGGTTTATCATTGGTTTATGGAGAATAGATTCAAGGTGGCCGACTACTGCAACATCCCACCCCCCTATAACCTACTGATAAAATAAATATGCCTAATTAGTTCATTTAATCATAAGATTAATGTAAAACTAAATTAATTTAATGTTTGAGCTACAAACCAGATGTATGTATGGAATTGCAGTTTTTATATGTTTTTTAGGTAGCAAAATACGTGTTGGTATTTATACAGTACAAGTGAACGTCACACAACACAAATATATTACAATACAGTATAAGCACAAAATGCACAAATGTTTTTCAATACAAGTAGAACATATTTGTGCATTTTGTTTTTATATGTCGCAGGCATGGAAAAATGTTAGTAAATTAAACATGAAACAGTATTTTTTTTTGAATTTATAAACATTTTTTTATGCCTGTGACATGTAAACACTGCAATACAATAATACACAGTCTGGTTTTTAACTACAGTATAATATAAATTGGTAATAAAACTGGTATATAAACTTTAAACTGGTATATATATATAATACATACGAATTAGTCTTAATATCACTGTTTGCCTATTTCTTATTGACTGGCGTATTTGGGGTGAAATGGAAACCCTTGAAGAATGAGATTGTCACGATGGGGGTTTGGGATGACTGACTGCCCGGCATCAAGTGTTATTACCCGGAAAGAGTTCTACTGTCGGAATATATCAAGTGGTTTTTTTTCCCAGGAAACCTAAAACTACCGAATGTGAAGCGCTGATAACTTATGTATTAATAATACGTTACAATGAAAATATAAATTCCTTACACATATTAAAGAATTTTATGAAACTGGTTTTACATTGAGTAATATTTATTAAACTTAAAAATGTTAAAAGCAATATTTATGTCTTTAAATTAGGTAAATTATACTATTCATAAATTAGTTAAATTGTTTAATATCTTATATATTACGAAGCAATTACACTGCACTATGTATGCATGTTATCATCATTGTACGTGTTTGGGTGCTTGGAGGTGGACGTCTTCTTCACTGTACGTGTATGGGTGGGTGCTTGGAGGGGGAGGTCATCATCACTGTACGTGTATGGGTGGTTGGAGGGGGAGGTTATCATCACTGTACATATATGGGTGGATGGAGGGGTAGGTCATCATCACTCTACGTTAATGGGTGGTTGGAGGGGGAGGTTATCATCATTGTATGTATATGGGTGGATGGAGGGGTAGGTGATCATCACTCTACGTTAATGGGTGGTTGGAGGGGGAGGTTATCATCACTGTACGTGTATGGGTGGTTGGAGGGGGAGGTCATCCTCACTTTACGTGTATGGGTGGTTGGAAGTGGAGGTCATCAACACTGTGCGTATATTGGTGGTTGGAGGGGGAGGTCATCATCACTATACGTATATGGGTGGTTGGAAGGGGATGTCATCATCACTGTACGTGTATGGGTGGTTGGGGGTGTTATCATCAGTGTACGTGTATGGGTAGTGGGGGTGGGGTCATCACCACCTTTCGTGTATGGGTGGTTGGAGGGGGAGTCATCACCACCTTCCGTGTATGAGTGGTTGAGGAGGAGTCATTACCATTGTACATGTTTTGGTGGGGATGGGGGTTGGTCATAATCAATGTACAGTGTACGTATATGGATGGTTGAGGAGAGGATCATCACTACCTTCTGTGTATGGGGGGGATGGGAGGAGGGGTAATCGCCATTGTATGTGTTTGTGTGGGATAAGGAGATAGGGATCATCACCATTAAATTACATTATCACCGCATAGTTATAAAATGTCAGAAACAAAATGTAAACCTGAGTAATTATTTGACTGCTTATTTCACCCAAGGACATTCCTGACAGTTGGTATAGCGTTGTTTTGACAGATCACGTGACAACAATCCATCAACCAGTGACAGGTGTTTCTTCATCCGTCCATGACAAGTCTGTCCCGACAAAATTAAAACTTGGATATTTTTATGGTTTATGTGACTACAACAATCTTTAACAAAACACACCGAGTATAAAAACCTGGTTTCCTAGCGCTACATGCCATTTTATTTCTATTTTATTATTGAATTTCTCACTATAAATTTACTATGGTTTCACCGAAAACCGATTTTATCCAACATTCGCAAACTAAATTTTAAACGGTCATAGTCATAAAATGTAAAGAAAGTGAATGCTAGTTTTTTTTTAGTCTAATTTAAGTCAATAAAAACGCTATGGCTTGCGTTAAAATCCAGTAAACTCTACAATCTACATGTAGTGTAAGGTTCTACTGGCTATTCACCTCTCCTGTAGCAATAGAAGGAGAAATGTTCTCCTTCGGGTGAAATGTTCTCCATCCGTACGGGGGTATCCACCCCTAATCTCCATCCTGCATCATTGTGTGGCAAGCACCTACTGTTCGATTCATACAACCAAAAACACGCATGATTTTTGATGACGTGTACACTAATGATGAACGTATATGGATGGGTAGGAGGGTCCCTCTGACGTATTTGTGAAATATTGTAACCTATTGCACTATAATAGATGCATAAGTGGCTTCCATTTTAAAAGGCTTATTGAATCATTCTGATCACTTTCAACCAATAGGCCTACATATACTCAATATAATGTAAAGCCAATCATCTAAGTTCATGTAAACGTCTTCCCAACAACATATTTTTGGTTGTCTACTTACATCTGGTATTCGGATATAAACTAAACATGACAATACTCAAACCAGTACTTCTTTGTGCTAATGCAGTTTATAGAGATCTATATTCATGACCAGTAAACCATTCCGCACAGTTTGAGTATACACAGTGCTAAGATTTTAAAAATGTCAGTTTACATATTTTTAATAGTTTAGTCCATTGAACACTGCAATATTCTCTCATCTTAATTATTTATCTACTGTGAAATAAAATGTCAGCCAAAAACAAAAAGGTCACCTGTTTTATATAATTAAATAGTTTTTTAATTAGCATAATACGTGTTGGTACATATACAGTACAAATAAACGTCACACAACATAAATTTATTACAATATAAGCACAGAATGCACAAATAATTTTTGTGCAATTATATATTTGTGCATTTTGTGCTTATATTGTAATACATTTGTGTTGTGTGACGTTTATTTTACTATTTATATAATTACTAAGAATAATTCATTATTAGTTATGTTATTTTAAACTAAAGTCATACACAATTTTCATAATTACACAGTTCGTTTGTATTGTGTTTTGTGTTTTATTACTTTGATTATGTTATATTTTTCATCTTGTAATGTTCCAATAATAAGGCGATTTAATCTATTTGTCTTATTTAAAATGAAATTAAATCACAAATTAAATTTGACATGTACATAAATATTATCAATTATTATGTTGGCAGGTTTGTATTTATATTTATGTAGGCCTAATACATGTCAGTGAATATATCTTTAGTTTTAAGAAAACTTTACAATCGAATTACCGAACAATAAGCAATTTATTGATTTTGTTAACAATGTAAACCATATCGAAAATTACAACAGTGTGTATATAAACTGTACAGATGCTAAACTCACTGAAAGGGGAAAAGTTGCCCGTCTCTCACAAAATGTGTAATTAAGAATTCTACGCGTGTTTCCACAGATTAAAGCCATAACTCTGTTGCCTTCTGGCGTGGATGTAAATTTGAAGACCGACAGAACGGCGATTTATTTCACAGTTACTCGTTCAAGGAAGCAGATTAGCCTATGTTCGGAGCCATTCAACTACGATATATTAATGATAGGAGTTTACCATTTGTGTAGCTGTCTGAGGTGAACGTACAAACATACATTGTGTTAATTTAACTATCACGTAACCTTGAAAACGCTATGATCTAGTATGGAGTGTATTGCTTAGTCATACGTAGCCCTGTGCTATGTACACGTCATAAGCTATTTATCTAATTTATGACTTTATTTACATGTGATACATAAGAATTATATTTGTTAAGTCTTTAACTCGAACGTTATAAAATATGAGAGAGATATGTAAAACAAGAGAATTATGAAATTTCGCAACGTATTGTCTTTAAGAATCAAGAATATTATAGAAGAGGTTTACAAAATAAAGCTTTATTATTATAATAAAAGCTAAATAGTGCCAAATAATTGTATTACAATGTACAGTAATATTACTGAGTTAGGTAATATGTCAGATCGGTCAGAGGTAATTTAAAGTATTGTTTTCTTTTGTTTAATATGAAATATTCAAACGGTGGTCATAATGTGAGCATATTAATAATACAATTAATTTCCTTTCTTCGCAAATTTATGTAGTGATGTAATTAAGAATATATCTGTGTGCTCTAATGTTGTTCTTGACAAGAATTGAAAATATTCGTCAAGAGAAATGTGTAATTTTTTATAAATTCTAATTAACAGTCTCTTGTTAGCTTCTATATGAATTTTCTTTACAGTAAAATATGTTTTTAACATTGTGAGAAGTATATTAAAATGAGTTATTGATTAAATTTTTATACGTTGTAAGAGTTTTGAATTATACTATTTCCGTTTACTATTCTGTATTACCTTTTTAGGCACAAAGAGATGTAGGTGGGTGGGGGAGTCCTCAGTACTTTGAAGGGGGTGGGGTACAGTAGGACAGCTCAGTCCTAAAGACTCTTGTCTAGCATTGTACAAACTTCAGCATGATATCTTAATAATAAAAACATTTCATGTTGTTGGTATGTGTCTATTTTAAACGCTTCGAGTGACTAAAACCAATGCTACAAGTCTACGTAACTGAGGACGGCTGTGCTTACAACTTACTAACTACGTCGACACACAGGTCAATAAAACACGATATTTAAATTTAATCTTAAATATCTACTCACTTATAAAATAAATTTGAATTTAAGTTATCTGAAGAAGGTTTGATACTTTTACAAAAGCAACTTAATCCTTAATCGTTAGTCTTCCCCTTATACAAAACAGCTGCTTGGTTAAATTACGTTTTTTATCATTTCAAACAATGTTGTACATTATTAATTGTATAGTTTTTAAAATTCAGACCCTGGACACAATTTGATATCGTCGGTATGCCTCTTACATATCTTTCTATTGTATGAATGTAGTTTAGGGTAATAACACATGGACAGAAGTTTTCCAACCAGTCGAAAAGTAATTCATTTTTAATCACCTGAAGGTAGATATTTCCAACTACCAATTAACTGAACAATATTTCTGTTACATAACAATCCCTCTTCCATATTAATTACTGATACGAATAAAAATAAACACATTCATGAAACAGTTATTTTTAAACGGATTTTTCCAAACTAATTGATTTTATCTGTAATGAAATTGCGCGTTGAAATTACTTTGCGAATTCCTAATTAGTTTTATAGAAAAAAATATAAAAAAAATTTTGTTTGAAGTTTTTATTTTCACCTATTTTTCAAAACTAGATGTATTTATTCAAAATATCAAAAGACAACCCGATGTGCAAAATAGTAACATTTAAAATGACACCTCATACACAACTTTTGGTCATTAAATAACGAAAAAATATGGATTCACAAATAAAATTGTTCTTATGGGATTACAACCAATATGGCCGACATTATCTACTCTTAAGAAGATAACGTTTGCATCAGTTGTTGTTATTTTTTTTGTTATTTATTTTTTTATGTAAATACATATAATATTTTGACTGACCCCTTCGCTGTAAGTGTGTGAAAATTGGCGACGGATGATTGCGAGAGTGATTGGATGATAAATTGTAAGTTTGAATGTGATGTGAATGAATGCCTAAATTTTAGATATAATAGCTAATACAATAATAGACTTGTGCTTACAATAACGTAAATTGTCTCCTGCACTAATAAATGAAATGAAATGTTTAATTTAATATGAAGTTTACCACTTTTTCAATTGTTATTTATATTTATGAGTAATTCAACATAAAGTTAAGTTGTAACTTTGCTCCGAACAAACCTTCCTCATCACTACTTCTTGAACTTTCAAACTCTCAGTGAATATTAATTTTGCCGGTAATTCATCATGACATACAAATTACGACAAATATAAAATAAAACTCTGTTATCATTTGATATTTTCACGTCAAAATGTTTGTAATTAGTATTTTTCCTAAATAAATAATGAATGGAATTTGAAGTACGTAGACTATTTCCTTCACATAACACCTAAAACGACTCAATTGATTTAGGAAGTGTTTCGTTTTTCAAAATTCTCTCTTAAAAATCGTACTAGCTGCTCTCCCACAAGATGTTGTGGTTAAAACACATAATAAATACAGATGGGTATTAAAATGGACAACAATATAACTACATTTATTATTTAAAGCTTGAAAATTAACATACTTAAAGTTATGAAATCTCTTTATAATTATATTTACCGTTCTATTCGGTTTAGGACGGATTTCTAGCTCTAGACTATATATATAGCTGGCCATATCTAACTACTGGCTGTTACCAACCCTGTCTAAAGTTTGCCCTTGAGCTCTATTGATATTATTTCTAAGTGTAAGAGGTTTACATACATTTGTGACGACAAGTCTTGTCCCATTTAGTAGACCACTGGTAGCATTCAAATTTTGCAATAAAATTACATTAGCTCCTCTTTTAATTTTTAAACTATGTGGGGGGAGACCACTTTAATATCTAAACTGCTTAAAAACTCTGAGGCTGCCTAAAAAACTCTCACCTATATCTTCACTAATCATATTATTTACACTGAGATATTCCTTGTATTATCCGGGAATTAAATAAATGCAATAATTTTAGATCCGGGGAGTAAATCAGAGTTTATCTCATTACAATGTTCATTTTTAGGTGCAAAAATGCCAACCTTTGAGAATTTTAATCTCCTCTAAAGTGATAGAATCCCCCATACATACATGTTCGTTTTTGATGTGCAGGTAAATCAATAACTTCTGCCACCTCACCCTCTGGTCTCTAAGCAAAGTCTAGGTCTTCTGTATTTGCTCTTAGGTTCTATGTAAGTGTGTATTGAATTGTTCGTCTAAACAGATGAACATTCAATACTGCACTATGTGTGTCTGGAAGCATGGGGGACTACTGGCAATACCTGTCTGAAACCCCCTCCGAGAACTATTACTTTCCCACCAAAAGGGTTGCTGTTAGCCATTAAATGCTGGAGGAATCGATCGACAGCCATCAAGCTTCGTCCAACACAGTAAGTCTAGCTTCCTCTATTGAAGCCGATTCTTTGCTATTTGTTACGGGTATCTCATTTAGCTTTGTATTGTGTGACCATGAGGTGCGACATTGCAGCTATCCCAGTCCACGCTCCAGGAATTACATCCAAGTTGTTTTTCTTGCAATACTGGATTAGACTACAGAATACTGGATTTTTCTGCAGTCCCATTGAACGTGTATGGGTGAGCGGGTGGGTCAACCCCACTGAACGTGTATGGGTGGGCGGGTGGATCAATCTCACTGAACATGTATGGGTGAGCGGGTGGGTCAATCCCACTGAACGTGTGTGGGTAAGTGAGTGGATCAATATCACTGCACGTGTATGGGTGAGTTGGTGGGTCAATCCCACTGAATGTGTATGGGTGGGCGGGTGGGTCAATCCCACTGAACGTGTTTGGGTGGGTGGGTGGGTCAATCCCACTGAACGTCTATGGGTGAGCGGGTGGGTCAATCCCACTGAACGTGTATAGGTAAGTGAGTGGATGAATATCACTGCACGTGTATGGGTGGGAGGGTGAGTCAATCGATCCCACTGTACGTGTATGGGTAAGTGAGTGGATTAATAACACTGCACGTGTATGGGTGGGAGGGTGGGTTAATCGATCGCACTGTACGTCTATGGTATATAAAGGTTTTACCTGTTCCACCAGGGCATTCTACGAAAAATTCGATGCTTTTATAAGTTACATTTTCTTGTACCGACTTGACTACTGTTTCAATTACACATGATTGATCCACACTTGCTTTATGAATGTTATACGAATCAAAGTTAGTTAAACCGGAAACCTCCTCATTTGAATTATGAAAAGTGCTCATCTCTATCGTTGGCATATTGGAATGAGACATTGTCAGTGTGTACAACATGAACTCTAAACGTACACTCAGGAAAAAGCTACTTAAACGAAATAGTTCGTTGTGTCCAGCATATTCTTATTAAATTTAAATCAATATAATCTTGTTTCGATTTTACTGGAAGTCGGTCGGTGCTAGTATCACCAATAATGAAGTCTTTGTGAAATTCCCAGTGTTGCGAAACACTATTTACCACTCTTTGTCTTAGTTCCAGATATTCACATGGCGTGTTATAAACACAGAATGAAATCGCTTTAAACAAACAACTGCCGTCTGCGTTTATCCGACATTATTTAAAAAGTCCTCAACACCCTTAACAATTCACTTTTTTGTCATGGTTGCTATTGCCGCCCACTTTTAATAGTTTTTTATAAAACAAAAAGATATTATATGCAGTTCTCGCACTTGGGTACTAACTACTGTTGTGATTTATAAGTCACATGTCTACATTTTTATATAGGTCTAAACTAAAACTACATTTCAAAATTTCATTGAACCTTTCGACTTTGATGGAATCATTCACCTTACCAATTATTTTATATGTAAACATGTTCGAATTACCTATACTAAAACAGCTGTCTTTATTACTCTTTATCAAATAGTACCAGGAAAGCCGATCTCCGATCGGGTTAGTGTCTCATCTGTACAAATTTGGTTTTGTTATTAGTTGTTTGATTTTGTTATAAACACAATAATTATCTCCCATTATGAAAATTATTAAAATATATTTGAAATTTTTTTCTAGAGAATTATTTTATTGATAAATTCTATTGAAAAGGTTGTTAGAATGAATATACTCGTATATAAATAAAATCACAAACATTTTTACAAAAATAAGTATTATTTATTATTAAGAAACATAAAATATAATATATACAAATATATAAAAAAGTATTCAACACAATTATTATGGAAAAGATTGATTCAATATTAAAGTTTTTCATTTACAAAATTAAAATCTAAAAATGCCAGAAATAAATCATATAAAACACAAGTAAATTGATTTTAATATTACAAACTAATGTGCAAATTATCTAATGCTGAATCAAAAGCTTCTAAATTTTCAAGAAAAAGTTCTTCGTCTTGGTACAAATCAGGTTCGATATTATTATATGCGTTATTTAATACTTCAGTCCAGACAACATTTCGTGTATAACCTTGAATTCGACTATTATTTTCTGCTGGTAATAAAATTTTTAGACTGTTTCTTCTCTGAACTCTTGAAAATGCTACGTAAAGCATACCGTGCATGAAAACCGGAGTTCTTAAATCAACACCAACATACTCAAATGTTTGGCCTTGAGATTTATGAATTGTCATAGCAAATGCTGGTTTGACTGGAAATTGATGTCTTTGCATTGAGCCTCCCAACTGACTTTTGTTTGATTCAAGAGTTATTCTGGGAATATGTACTTCTTGTCCGGCATGTTCACCAGTTATAAATTTTCCTTTAATTATATTATTGCATAACTGGGTAATAGTGAGTCTAACACCATTACAGAGACCTTCCCCAAGATCTAAATTTCTCAAAAGCATAGTTATTGTGTTTCTTTTTAATTTTAGCTCATGTGGAGGTAAATCTGCAATTTCAATTGAATTTATAAATTCAGGAGTAAATTGCAATGTATCCTCGGCTGGATCTTTTACTGAATCATAACTTTTATATTGCTTACTTTCACCCTCCAACTTTTCAATGATTTCAGCATTAATTTTGGCTACGTCCTTATTTAATGGTGCCAAGATTGCTCGGTCTTTCATATTTTCGTATTGTCTGTTAAGCAAGCAGTTGCCAAAAACTTCATCAATTATATCACCATTTGAAATCATATCATTTGGAATTTTAATTTCATCCAACTCATTTTTTGGAAGTTTGCCATTCCCAACTTGTAGAAGATAATTAGCGAATTCCAGCTGTTCTGGATCGACACGCATATTTTCTGTTAGTGAAAAAAGTTGAAAATTATGCCATAAAGGGCTCTTTTTTTATTGACAAATTCACAAGTACTCAACCGCTGACTTCTTTGCACACAAGTTTCTTGAGAGATTCGTTGAGTGACTCTTGAAAGATCATCACTCAAACGTTGTTGACACTCTTCTGCTGTTTCATTCAATTTTTTGTTACGTTCCCGATGAATTCTTTTTTCTTCTGATTCTTGACTCTGTGAATCATTCAAATCCATAATAACTCCTATCAATCTATCTCTGCAAGCAACTTTCGCTTTACGCATTGGTCTAGCAGTAGCAGGAGTATCATTACTTTCTTGATTAAAAATTGTTGTTTGGACGACATTATTAAATGTTACCCCCGAGGTTGATGGCAAATCGTAATTAAGAAAGTTGCTAGAAGTTTGTAAGGTATTTCCAGAATTATTTGTAGAAGTTGTTTGCAAAGTATTAATACAAGTCATAAGATTTGTTTCATTGTTTGAATCAATATCTGTATTTTCAATTTCAGCTTCATAGCATGTTTCAGTATCTTGGGATTCATTTAAATTCGGTATTGGTGGCTCATTTTTATTAAAATTAAACTTGCGTCGTTTTGAAGGACGTCCGCCTGGCATCTAAGAAAAAGTTAAAATACACTGAACTGAAGTTATCAATGAACTGTAAATTTATCTTACTTGCTGTAAGGACCATAAATATGCGTTGCGGTGCGTTGAAATTATAATAAAAATGAAGTAAAGTTCGAGAATAACTGAATTGTGTTTATTAGACATAGGTAAGAAAAATACAATAATATTTGGTTTATTTACATTTTAACAGATTCAGAAAAACATGTGTTATTTAAAAAAATAAATTAAAATCATAACTCACATGTTGAAATAGTAAATAGTAAACATTATATATTTTTACTGTGTACTTTTGGAATCGTGAAAACTCATAGAAAATGAGTTTTTTTTTTCAAAATTGTCACCAAATCCATTGGATTCCTGAGGTAGAAAACCTTTTTACAGACAAAGTACGAAGAAAATCGGTAAAGCCGTTTTTGATATAAAATAGGTACATATAAAGATACATACAATTCCTTACTCGTTTTATAGTATAAGACTAGCATATTACTCGCGTCGACTGTCATCGATTCGAAATTGAAATCAAATTTAAAAAACAAATCCTATATATTATTTGTACTAAAGTTTTATATCCGTACGTCGTATACAATAAAGAACCAGAAATATGTCAGTCTAGTGGTTGTCTCGCAATCTGCGTGAACGAAATAACCCTATGACGTTCTCCAGATAATTTGATATTTTAGTCGTGCAATACTATTCTCCTCTCTATGGTTAACCTAACAAATTATTTGGACCATTTAATTTTTGTTTATGCCGCCAGCTGGTCAATTAAAATTAATCTCCATAAGAATAACATTGCAAATTTGACGCAGGGCAAAAACGTATGGGAATTTAAAAATCTAGCTCCATTACGACAAGCTATGGATTAAAAAAAGTTATCTTTTGAATAAAAAAATTCATCAAAATCGTTGAAGTAATAAGTTCAAAAAATAAATGAACTAAATTACCCGATTGTTTTAATATATAGGATTACATACATAATTATGCATTATGTTGCAATTTAATCAATATTGCACATAAACCTTTGCAAAAGTGAAGTTTAATAAACACGAAGAAAATGTTTAATGAGACAAAGGTGTTGCGTAAAGAAACAACATATAACAACGTATTTATTATATAAAATTCAACTCTAAAAAAATATATTAATACATAAAGTGAAAATTTAATCTTACCTAGACAAACCTAAGTAAAGCAATATTAAATAAATTACTAACCATTAAAAACAACATCAAAAATAGTTTTCAGACTAAAATAATTAAATTAAGGTCCTTAAAATATATATTACAAATAACCTTACTGATATGTATTATAACAATGCTGGAAGTCCTGTATTTAAAAATGAATACATAACTATAAATTAGTTGTAGGTACATTTCAGCTAAAGAATCACTTAATAAAAGAGTCTTCTTTGGTCTGATAGTAGCTTAAAGAAGTTTTTATTAATATATTTCCTATCACAAATAGTAAGATTAATTAAAACTACTTTTTATTTTTTATTTATTTGATTTCTCTTAAGCATGTTACTATAATCCAATGTAAATGTAATTGTCTTCTCTTTAAACTGTGTCAAAGACGATGGAAACAGAAGTGTGTTATGGATTTTAAAATTTAAATGTATAAAAAAAATAGTGGAAGATGATCATAAAATAGTTAAATCAACCGAAGAATAAGATTTGCACCACTTTATTATTTGCTTTTTCTCCATGAAGCGGCAACTCTTTGTCTATCTGCATAGTTAATAACTGTACGGATAAAACTATCCCTCATACTAAGCAATAAGTTACTGTTAACACGTGTTGTACAAAACATTATGTACTGTACAAATTATGTTACTTGTTTTTAATCCAGTCGATGACTTTTTTTTACAAATAATCGATAGAAAAGCTTCCCAATTTCTAGAGATTAAAACTATGGTGTTACGCAAACACTTGTATAAATGTAGTTTTTTATTTGTTCTAACAAAGAGTTGTCATATTTTATTTTTTTAACTACAAAATGAAATATTTGTATATTTCCGTTTTCATATTACTATTTCTAAATATAACAATATACTAAATAAATCGTATATTTATGAGAATATTACAATTTGGTTACTGTGAAAAAAAACATTACCTATTTTACCATTTTTGTAAATCCTTGGAATATAAATATTTCAGGGGTTTTTTTAAAACTTACATTTACGTTTTATTTTCAGTTGAATCCAAATTGGAATCGTTTAAACATACCAAATAGCACTGAAAACAGATAAGAGTTGGAGTTAATAAACATTTGGAGTTAGTAATATATAACAGCCATATCTGCTCCATTTCCACGCTGGCACAGTGTACAGAGATAACAGAACTACACGTTTGGTTCAGTGTTACTTTAAAATTTACTTGTTATTGTATAACTAAGAAGAAAATACAGTTGAACTGATTTTGATATGTTTACAAAGTAGAAATATATTAGATGTTCTCCCCATGAAATGGAGCTAGTTACAGTCTTAGAGTCAAATGTTTTGGCGCCTTCAGAAAGCAGAACGCAACACCATATTTCAGTAAGTGCTGGTAGTTGCTTAGAATACTACGCAGGCGCTTCTCCCAAAACTGTATTCATAACAACTTCCCTGGCTTCCTCAGCACCACACCTGAAAATAAAAAACAACATAAGTGTCTTGCTCTAAAGTTCATTCAAAACATCATAGTAAATGTACACTTTGCAAGTCACAACTAATTGAAAAAATAGTTTAGCATTATATATATTTTTTTAATTGACACAATAACACTTATGAAAAGTTAATAACTTTAAAACTAATTTATTTGTATGTTACAATTCAAGTTTAATGGGGCATGGGGGAGGTTGGGGTGATAAACGTATGTTTTTTGTTTTTTTTTTTTTTGTTTTTTTTAAGGAGAGGCCGATCTCCTTCTTAACCTTACTCTGCCTATTCCTCATAGACTATTGATCTGTGCCAGGAACTTATTCAGACAGAGTAAGGGGGCGAACCAGTACAGTAGAAGGTGAATATTACTGATAGTTCTTCTAGTCTAGGCCGGATTCGAACCAGCGCTATCTCTAACCCAAGCTCAAAGTCCTGACGCCTTAGACCGCTCGGCCACCGGCTCGCCCAATGCTTGAGATTTGACTTTGGCGGCGTTTTGTTTGAGCTTTTGGCGTGTTTTCGGGCAGTACAAATCTATTTTCAATAAATTTACGAATCAGTGTTAAATTAATTTTCTCAAATTAAGCAACAGCATAGCTCTACTGTCCACTCTAAAACATTTGTTAATTAGCCAAATGTAATCATTTAAATGTTTAGGAGTTCTTGAATAAATGCTTAATTTTGATGCATTTTTTGGTTTAGTCTTTTTTCGTGTTTTCGTTTTAAGAAAATTTTTAACTTATATATATATATCACAAGCGTTGAACAAAACATTAAAATACGCTATAAAAACAACATGCTCCATTGCATTCCTAGGAATTGATAGATCGTACAAAATTACTAGTATCAAGAAAATATATTAAAAATTGGATTATATGTTTAACTTCTTTTAATTGATGTTAAATGTTTAATTAATTGAATTTTAAACTACAATCTAAGTAAGTGTATTGAATTGCAGATCTAGGGTTCTTATGCACAATAAACTGTTAATAAATAAAAAAATAGATAAACATTTTGAAAAATACGAATTAGTACAAGTATAGCTCATATTCATGTTTTTTTTTTTTTTTTTTTTTTTTTATGGGAGTGTTGGGGTGAAACGGAAACCCTTGAAGAATGAGGATGTCACGATGGGGGTTTGCGATGACCGACTGCCCGACATCAAGTGTTATTACCCGGAAAGTGTTCTACTGTCGGAATATATCAAGTGGCATTTGCAGGAAACCTAAAACTACCGAATGTGAAGCGCAAAAACTGTAATAAGCCATGCATTCTTGTTAGATTAAATTACATTTCGGAAATATTATAATATATAATTTATATATATTAAAATATAAATTATATTTCTTTGCCATATCGTAAATAATAAGATTTGTTTCGTATCGTGCTTGTTATACATTTTGAATGTAATTTCCCGATGCAATATGGTTTTAATTAATTTCATTAACTTCCATTACATTAGTGTTGTGTCTTAATATTGTGACTACAGTATAAAACATTCTACAGAAAAACGTCTACATTTTAGTTTAGATTTAATTTATGGCTAAAGAGATAATCTTTTCCTCAAAATATACTCGTATACAGTTGATTACTACTTGAAGTACTCCGTCTACGTCATGTGATTCGTTTAGTATATGACCTATTGTGTTATAATATTGGAGGCAATTTACCTGTCTTTTAATCCCAAATCGGTGTTTACAGTTTGGGTGACTGTCCTGGTGAGAATTCACAATTCAAAATATAACTTCTTCAATAGTATATGTTCATTGAATATTCCTTGTTATATATTGGACAGATATAGACAATGGTTTACCATTATCCAGGCCGTTTTCTATATACTTAACACCCAACCACAACTGGTCTGTGGCGGTACGTAAGGCCTCACAAGTAGGTATATGCAATAACAGCTGAGGGAAAGTACCTAGACTACATACATCCTAGCCCTCCTTGCAACAAAGACAACTGACTACTCCAGATGAGTCTATATCGTAAGTCTATTAACAAATGAAATTTAAAAAAAAATGCATAGTTCGGATTCCTATATTATGTAATTAGAGCTATTTGGTGACTAATAAATAATCATCTACAAAAATTCATTCGTTTTATAATTGATTACATTTCAGTATAGTTTATATAAAACATAAGTTCTGTCCACATCATCGTCCACACACTAAGTATAAATACCATTCCTGTTACAACTGTTGCTTGTGTTCTATTTTTTACTGAAAACGTTCCTCAAAATGTGAACGAACTATGCGGGTGATATTTATAATTCAAAATTTCATTGAAATAATAACGTCACTAGTGAAACAAGTAGAATATCTTATTGTTGTTTAACGACCCCAGTTGTTACCCTCCTGGGGAAGTGAGTTTGGTGTTAAGTCTTGACCAAACCAGTTCTACTAGTAGATAATAGACATTATTGAAACAGTCTTATTATTCACTTTACTGCGTTGCAAAAGTGTTCCTCATACGACAACTAGTTCAGACGTTCAATTGTTGAGGGAAATCAAGGGATATTTGGTGTTCGCTAAGTATGGTTTATCCTTTTCTGTTATAAATCAAATAATAAACACTGAACGAGTAAATTAATCCCAATTGAAATGTGCATCGAGAAGCAATTTCTCCTGTAGATAAATAACTGTTCCATAGTAACTGCGTGCATAAGTTAAGATATTTTTTTATGTCGCACCACGAATTGATTTGACGTTTCATGTATTATTTGATTTTGATTATATAATTATAATGGTAATAAAATTATACTGTTCATACGATGAATGTAATTGACAACATTTTACGTGTGTTGTGTGTCCGGTGACTGAGCCCTTAAGAGTACAATCACTGATTGTACAAAATAACTATAATTTTAATTGCACCCATAGTTGTATCAAGGATTTTAAATGTTAAAGGATAGTAATAACTCATATTGGGAATAAGTAAATCGTTCACAACTTTTCGAACTCCTAAAAAAACAAACGTAAACCAAGGGAACATTACATAATATAAATGCATATAACAAAAGCATCTTCCAGTCCTTGAAAAGAAACTAGAGCATGTACCTATCACCTCTATTCGCCTACATTAGCATATTATATTCAATTTCTGCCATTTGCACTTTATCATTCGATGGGATGTAACTACATAAATGTATTCCGAAACACTGAGAATCTATAGTTAGCTTATGAACATAGACTTGTATTTTGACAGTCCTCCAGTCCAGTTGACAAATATCAAATGTATTCATTTTGTTTTATTAGCCTCCAGAACTGTTATATTTTAGAAATAATACTGGTTAAATTACCTTTTTTCCTGTCTTAACAGTTCTTCATTGCAAGAAGAGCAAGACCAAATTTCATTTTTATGTTATGATCTAACTTGTTACATTTTATGATGGTAGTTCAGTAGTCGCTCGTGTGCGTGAAGGCCGTTAATGTCATACTTTTGCGTAAGTTATTAATTTCGAATAGTTGGTAGCTGTGATGGCCATCAACCTTTCATTATTTGTGTGTTTGTGAGTGAAGGCCGTCAACGTTTGTGCATGGGTGGGAGGGAGCCATCAAAGTCGTATGTGAGTGGGGAGGAGGGCTGCCAACATCATGTTTTGTGTGGGTAGAATGGATGGACGTCAACGTTCTATGTGTGTAGGTGGGTGAAATGACGTTTTTGTTTAATTGCGACATATGGTCATCAAAGTTGTATGAGTGTGAAGGGGGAGCCGTCAATGTCATTGTTTAGAAGTTATTAATATACCATACATTGCGAATTGGAGGAATTTTTTGTTTCATTTATAAAATCTATTGAGTGTATAAAATGGGGCGGAGTAAAAATATCTAAGACCCGTTAAGTTTTGCCTTTGAACAAAAGCCGCTGAAGCAATATTCTTTAGTTAATTAATTGTTTGTTGTGGAATTATTGATCCACGATGATATTATAACATCTAACTATAGAATTGCAATTAATTACAAGCACCCTTCATCAAAATAATTGAATAAATTCTGTTTTGTAACTATTTTGTACTGAGTTTTACAGGAGAAACCCAATAAATTAAAAGATTTGGTAAATTCACTATGAAAATATTACGTTCTATATGTCTGTGGGGAGTAGTCTCTGTATACTAACACTATGACAAGAATCTTAAATTCAATAAACATAAAATAAAGTTTAGTAAAAGTAATTTTTAACTTAATATCAATCTTCATTTATTATTACTTAATTATTCATATAATAACTGATAAATGAAAAACTTCATAATATTCACTGGTAACATAATACAAATCAGTTGATTTTTTAACCATCAGCCATTTTCTCCAATACTATCAGAGTTATGAAAAAAAAACTGGAATAAAAATGTTTTAAAACCATATTTAAAACATAAAACTGACATAAAATGGGTTTTCGATTACAAATTTCAAAGTTACACGCCATTTTATAAAATGGCGGCTCGATTTTCAAAGTTCAATTTTTAATGTTAACTCAAAATGGAGAAAGGTCCCCCATTTAAACTTTGAAGTAATTCTTGTGGTTTCCATGATGGCAATGGTGGCTAAGTTAAAACAAACACCCTGTATAATATACTAATATAATGCATAATATTTATTCAAATATTCTTATCCTCATAAAATTTAGCTTCTATACGGGTCAACGCGTCATTGTGTTAATTGTTTAATCCTTATTTATCGAAGGAAATGACATTCCATACAGTTGGTATAACGAAGTTTTGACAAATCACATGACAACAATCCGTTAACCAGTGACCGGTGTTCCCTCATCTGTCCATGACCATGACATTCCAGAGAGTTGGTATAACATTGCTTTGACATATAAAGTGACAAAAATCCGTTAACCAGTGACCGGTGTTCCCTCATTTGTCCATGACCATGACATTCGAGACAGTTTGTATAACATTGTTTTGACATATCACGTGACAACAATTCTTTAACCAGTGACCGGTGTTACCTCATCTGTCCATGACCATGACATTCCACACAGTTGGAATAACATTGACAGATGACGTGACAACAATTCGTTAACCAGTGACCGGTAATCCCTCATCTGTCCATGATCATGACATTCCAGACAGTTGGTATAACATTGTTTTGACATATCACGTGACAACAATTCGTTAACCAGTGACCGGTGTTCCCTCATCTGTCCATGACCATGACATTCCACACAGTTGGAATAACATTGACAGGTGACGTGACAACAATCCGTTAACCAGTGACCGGTGTTCCCTCATTTGTCCATGACCATGACATTCGAGACAGTTTGTATAGCATTGTTTTGACATATCACGTGACAACAATTCGTTAACCAGTGACCGATGTTCCCTCATCTGTCCATGACCATGACATTCCACACAGTTGGAATAACATTGACAGATGACGTGACAACAATTCGTTAACCAGTGACTGGTGCTCCCTCATCTGTCTATGACCATGACATTCCAGACAGTTGGTATAACATTGTTTTGACATATCACGTGACAACAACTCGTTAACCAGTGACCGGTGTTCCCTCATCTGTCCATGACTATGACATTCCTCACAGTTGGAATAACATTGACAGATGACGTGACAACAATTCGTTAACCAGTGACTGGTGCTCCCTCATCTGTCCATGATCATGACATTCCAGACAGTTGGTATAACATTGTTTTGACATATCACGTGACAACAATTCGTTAACCAGTGACCAGTGTTCCCTCATCGTCCATGACCATGACATTCCACACAGTTGGAATAACATTGACAGATGACGTGACAACAATTCGTTAACCAGTGACCGGTGCTCCCTCATCTGTCCATGGCTATGACATTCCACACAGTTGGAATAACATTGACAGATGACGTAACAACAATCCGTTAACCAGTGACCAGTGTTCCCTCATCTGTCCATGACTATGACATTCCACACAGTTGGAAAAACATTGACAGATGACGTAACAACAATCCGTTAACCAGTGACCGGTGCTCCCTCATCTGTCCATGACCATGTCATTCCAGACAGTTAGTATAACGTTGTTTTTATAGATCACGTGAAAACAATCCGTCAAACAGTGACCGGTGTTCCCTCATCTGTCCATGACAAGTCTGCCCTGACAAAATTAAAACCTGGATATTTAATTTGTTTGTCTAGTTCAAACCGTGCCGTCCTCTCAAGGTTAGCCTCTACTTCTTCTATGTTATTTTTCGTTTGTGTGTTGATGTCTTGTTTCGTTTCGTCTTTCTTTGTTTTCTTCTTCGTTTTCATTTCCTGACTGTCTGTCATCTTATTCATGGTCGGCTAAGTTCTTTTGGTCTTCGGTTCCAGGGTCCAGGAGGAGAGGTGGATCGTCACCTGCATTGCCTTTCCATCTTGATGTCACGTGAGACGTAGTGGGGGACCTTCGGGCAGGGTTGACCGCTAGGCCTTTTTTCAATCCAGATGGAGCAGCCATCTCAACCCCCCTTCCTCGCTGCGACTTTGACAATATTTCCATACAGAAGAACATCCATCCTGTAGTTTTAAAAAGGTGGGTTGCAAATGGTAGCAGAACTTGGTTTTTTGCCGCATCTGATACGGCGAAATTAAAGAGGTTTTTATAATGAGGAAAAAATGGGAGTTGTTGGAAAATGGTAGTTAGAAGCTGTTGGAAAAACGCAAAACAGAAGAAAACTAAAATAACTGTAAGTGAGTTAAACTAAATAATCTTGTTGTTGCTGAAAAAAAGGAACAGGAAAAAATATATTTTTATAGTTGCACCGGCTCAGGAGGGTTTTCAGGGTTTTCTCTCTTTTTTGTTTCCGTGTTATGTGGTCCCTGCGACTTGTTGTCGTCGTCGTCTTGGTAGCCAGTTCGTGTGGACTTGGTGTCGTCAATCTCCCTTTTCACCTTGGAGCCGGGCCTTGTTTATAATACTTTATTCATTGAATATTTTGTGATTTGGTGTTTTGTGTTGTGTTGCTGGTGTTGTTAAAATGAATTTCAATGTGGCCTACTTGAACCAAGGTGAATTTGAACTTTGAAGTTAAGGTTCGTATGACTGTACCGGTGACCAGTTCGGTGGTGTTGTGGAGGCAGTTTAGGAGTTTGTTGGAGGCTAGTGCTCTTGTTGCCTGGAGGGAGGAGATGAGTGTGTCAGAGGAACTTGAGGCTTGTCTCTCTCTGCTGGAAGAATGGGAGGGAGCCGTTGAGGACTTCATGGAGTAACAAGAGTAAGTTTTCGTTAAGGTTTTGCCAGTTAGGTTCCGGGTTGCTACTGATAAACCAGGCTGGAAAGCTTGAGGTGGCTGATCGTACTTAGTTGCAGGAGGGTCTTAAGGGTTTGAAGCGGGATGTCCAAGCTCTCACCGGCCTGTCTACACCTACGGTGGAGAAGCTGTCTCCGTCCTTCCTTCCGAGTGCTCCATCACTGGGGCTGGTAGCAGACCCCTAGCTAGTGGCCTCGCCATGCTTGGCTGAGTCCCAGTTGTCCCGGCTGCTCAGCCGATGTCGTCTTTGGGAGTTCCTCCAGTTCTGGCTTTTGCTGTCAGACCTGAGTTTCTGCTTGCAGTGCATATCACTTCTTATCACAAGTTGGCCAACTCATCGACGCCTTTTCTGCAAAGACTATCGACTGCCACCAGGTTGGATCCTGGAGCACTTCTGCTTCTGAATTTGTTTGGCCATCTTCTTCGACTTAGTGATTTATATTTTAATGAAAATTAATTGAGTGGCGGTTATGGCATCATCGATGTGATACACTTAGTTTTTCTCTGTCCTATACTTTTTTACTATTAAAAATATTTTGCATCAAGAGCTGCTTACATGACTTTTATCACGTGCATGATCAGTAGGTTTCAATCATGCAGACGAACTTTGCCAAGGTTCCAGCAAAACGTTTAAGGCAGAATTACCCACAGTTTAAACTATTTATAGTTCAAGTTTAAGGCTATGATCTTCCAGGAACTAAATGATCAAATTGCATTATGAAGGAGTTTGCTCTCTCCTCTTAAAAAGAATATTTAAAATATAATAGGTTCCGTTATCTTACTCAACGAAAAAGTAATCCTAGATGACAAGGGTGGTAAATGATGCGAACAAGGATAGATAGACCATAGACAGAAGGTAGGTCAATTGCACGGGTCGCCGATCGTGAATGGCACAGAGCAAAACAGAGCAGAGCGTCGCGTCGCCTCTTTATCCGTGCTCTATGTAAATACACAATTGTCGTGTCACCGGTCAGTGTCGCGCGGCAACAAAGCGACGCCGTTGTTCTCTTTGCGTGGGACACCGTGACTCGACAATGAGTCGCTCGCTTTACAAAACCTTTCTCTCTCGTATTCCTGTTAATGTTGCCTTGCGCTTTACTGACACGGTGTCACGCTTTGCAAACAGAACTGTTGAAACAAACTGTGTTAACAGGCTCCAGTCGTAAATGTGTAAGTCGCTGCTCATTTGTGGTGACTGCGTGAAAGAAGAAGGTTACACAAATATCATCTAGATTAATTCACTGTCAAACAAACTCGAAACTACGAGGGTTAAGTGTTTTTGAAACCATGGCAGTCAAAACTACAAAAAATGTGCATGATCCCTAAAACTGTACGGATAGGGTAACTGTAGAACCCATAAGAGGATTTACTGAGTGCACTGACACTTAGGTGTTTGTGTGAAAGCCATTAATATATTTGACAAGTGGCTGATAATATAAATTTGTCCAGTTTAAAGTAAATAGATATCCCCAGTAGATGAATTTTTCTGAAGCCCAATTAATTGAATATTCAACCTTTCATTGATTTAAGTGTTATTTTTAGTTAATATGCTCATAAAATAAAGAATTTGTAGATCTATAAATAAAATTGACAATCTTTTTGAACCCAGACAACGGTTCCAAAATCGTTCATCTTCTTATACATTCGATGTTTGTATACAGAATCGCTGAGAAAAAGTACAGCCCCCTTACCTTTCTTAGTATGTCACTTCTGTTTACAGCAGCTTTCTATAGAACGAAGTTACTATCACCCTCAAATGTTTGCACCTTAAGGAAGGGGGATGAAAGCTGTTCAACACCTTTAAACAATACTCCAATCAGTCGACCCCTTAGTTTAGTGTCTGGGTTAGGCATACAATTTAACATAAAAAATGAAAATAGTATCACATAAAACAAAATAGCTGACAAAAATGAGGTGTTTGTTGGATTGTGATTTATTGCCTGGTTGTGGTTTATTTCTTAAGGTTTATTTTTAAATGTCATAGTTATACAAATAATACAGAACTGAAAAAAACACAATTTAATTCTTGAAAGAAAATATCACATAGATACACATCAGTAGAACGAACTCGTGCTGGTCATTATGGTGGTGCCCTCTCTGTAATTGGTACAATATGTGATTTCTGTCAGAAAATTTGTATCAGGGTTGTTTTTATTATCAAACGATTATGTACTTAAACTATGTGATTTTTTTAAATATTTAAATATAAACACTTCCGTTGAACTTACCGTTCATCACAAAGGATCTAATTAATGGTTGCTAATATTCCTACCCGTAATTTTAATTTTTCCCAGGTATGGTTTTCTTTGTACCAATGGAGTTTTTTTAGACCAATGTCGACCGTTATGTCTGTTAACTGGTTCTATTAAAGCAAAATAGGCTTGATCTATAAAAATGTATTGAGAGGCAATTTCTGTTCATTATTCTGCCTGTCACAATATTTTGAAAGAAAAGCATTCTATCGAAATCTCATCTTTAATCTTTGCACAACGTTTGTTTTGTAAGAATTAAATTTGCATATTATGTTAAATCGTTTGCACTGACCATCTCGTTAAATCTTGGTTTTGAACTTTGCCGCAGCACCATTTATTTACTCCCTCTACCAGAGGCCGGCTCATCCAATATTACGTTTCCAGCGTCTGCAATCAATTGCTATCTAAAATAGCCCTGTAACTCGTATAATCTCGTGAGGTGGCCAGACTAAAGTACGACTTCATCTCTCTCTCTCTCTCCCCCCTTTTTCTCTATAAAAGTGGACATGATTTTTCTTCAGTTAAAAAAGCCTTTCTTCTAAAGGTAAAAAAGGAAATAAAAGTTCATAACTTCAGCAACAGTTTCTAATTATACAGGCAGAAGTTTTAAAAAACTATTACGTTACTGGAACATAATAAATAAGAGAAATGTACAAAGCACTAGTTTCATTATTAACAATCTTTCCATTTGTTTTTTAAAATACAAATTTATTTTCTATAAAAAATTGTCATCAAGGTTCAAAAAATCTTGCAAATACTTTTTGTTCTAATGATCTTAAAAATGAGTAAACAATTCCCAACCGCATCACTTAAAAACATTGCATTTTTTAAATTCACATGTTATAAGATTAAGTCTGCTTGTACTAATGAAATATGATATAAAGAATTATGTTTGAATGAGTATAAAGAAATACTAAGAGTACCTAAATATTTATTGTACGAATGGATATAAAAGTATAGTTTAAGTAAATCTGTAGATATACTTGATTGTTTATAAATTAGTGTCTGTGTTGGGCAAAAGTTGGAATATATTTATTATTTTTTAAACAATTGAAATGTAATGAAACTTTGTAGTTATGTACATGTCCCTATACCAAACATTTGGAGATAATTTACTTGTTTTTCGCATAGGTATCACCGATAAAGTAAATCTTAAGCATTTTAAATGTAAGCCTACCTCGAGTTATACATCATTGTAAAGGCCTTTGCTTGTACGAACCAAATGTGCAAACTTGAGGTCAAAAGGATTAACCAGTCATAAACTATATCCTCTCAAATAATTTAATGTCATATAACTAAAAATGTTTAATAATAAGTATAGGACAGTTTTTGTCTATTGCTGCTTATAGATATAATTTAACTGACATAATATGAGAAATTCATTCATTTTCACACAAAATTTAACAAATTATTATATTTTCTTAGACTATTTTCAGTGTGTAACTACTTTCAAAATCTTTTTAATAATCTTTCTTATTTTTTATTGTTATTAAATACCATAGTTATTTTCATAACGCAGTGTTTCATTACGATTGTTAAGTTATGACATTAAATTCTTTGATCGGCTATATTTTATTACTGGGTTATCTTTTCACCTCAAGTTAGCACTGTATTTTACAAGAAAAGACCTTTAAAATCAGCTATAACTCAAGTTAGGTTTAGATATTAAATTTCGAAGACTTCCTTCGAACGCTATCCTTTGGCTAATCGAAAACCGAGTAAAATGTCCAAATGTTTTGTATAGGGACATGTAGGCCTACATAACTAAAAAGTTTCATTACGTTTATTTCAATTGTTGTAAAAATAATAAATATATTCCAGACTTTTTCCCAAGCCTGTATAAGTATTATTTGTTTGTGAACTTTGTTTGTGTTGATTGATAAGATTTTGAGATTATATCTGCTGTCATTTGTTGTATATGTTGATGGAGTGATAAAATGTATATACTGATAAATCTGTAACTCACATGGGTCACTAAATATTCTGTATTATTAAAACAATTCAAGATTATTTAAGATTAGAATAAAGAATTTAGATTTATATTTTTATCGAGTTTTCCCTTTACAGTTATTAAACATTATAAAAATGCGACGTGTCGTAACTTGTACATAACATGTGGTGTAACATGTTGTACAAACAGGCTGTTCCTTAGAGAAGCACATTTCCTCCATACATAGAATAAATAAGATAGTTGGCCTGTGTATTGCAAGTCGGCCTAGTTGTAACAATAGTAAAAGGAAAGTTATTGTTTTATAGGGTGGCTGTATTGCTCACGGTACATTTATTGTATCATGTAATGTAGCTATTGAGAAAATAACTATTATATTTAATTTTTTATCTAATTATGTATTATCAGTGAACATTTTGGTGTGGTCCGATTTCATTTTATTTCCATTTCTTGTCTCAACAAGATACTTAACATGAATGTGTAGGCCTACACATCAGTGTTTGGTATTTGAGTACTTTTAGTTTTCCTTCCCCACAAACATTTTTAGGAGTGAAGGAAATTTTTGAAAATACTTCTAATTTACCCAGCCCCTCATACCAAAGGAGGTTGCTACAAACAGAAATAAATTATTTTAAATAGTAAAAATGTTACTGGGAAATATAAGTTTACTTTGTTGGTTCAGAATGTCGACTAAATGGGACATAAGCTTTACGTTATAAAATACAATATTTATCAAGAGATAATATTGTGGCATTTTTAACGTGCTATTCAAACGTTGTTCAGGGACAATGGTACAATCCACTATGGCAAATTTAGGTGGACCTCACGGGAATTGAACCCGTGACCCTCTGCATGTGAAGCAGAAGTGCTAACCACTAGGCTAGTAAGTGAATTAGCAGATTTACCGACTGTAGTTACTTGTAGATGACATAATGCGTATTGGGGAAGGAACTTACATTTAACTACTATTTTTTTTATATTACCTTAGTTTTTTCTTAATTTTAGGCTGTGATAGTTTTAATATTTTTATTATATAACAAAGTAGCCTGAAATTCATCTGTTAAGTAATCATTTATAACAAGATTACATTAAATTCCCACTACTACGTGCAGAAGCAGGATTGTATTTTACATGTATTTGCTTTTACCTACGAAAGCCCTTGTTTGAGTTGCAAATCCACTTTACAGCTGTTTTACGATCCGCCGTTCCTTTCGCTCAGGTATTTACACCTATTTATTGAGCTGCAGTTTTATGGTTGGTTGGGATTGTCTTCGTTCACTCCGCTCACGTAAGCTACGTTCTTGGCAATTACAAGTCAGTGCACTCGTCCACCTCATTACCAACTAGTGATGCCTGATCCTTAGAAAGGTTGACATATTTGTATTTCAATAACAGGTTTATTATTGTGCAATCTGAACCACGGAGTATTGCTTTAATTTTCGGATAACTGAGGTCTGATACTGAATTATCTACTCTGATCAATATTCCCTCTCTGGACACCCTTGACCATGCTTATAGTCGGATGTTGGTGAGAGAACCTATCACCTTTAAATAGCTGGACCACAGCACTACACCACAATACCAACTGACCAAACACACAAATCAATTTAAATGATTGTATTGTATATATAAGGTGAGAAAGAAACAGACCAGGAGCGTAATACAAAGCAAAATGAAAAATCTTTCTTTTCTATACATTTCACATGACATTGAAAATATTTTTAAATTGATAATATGTTAAATTTCAGCATAAAGCTACATTCTCTGTAAAATTTGTATTCAACAGATATTTATAGAGATTCAAGTCAACTTCTAAAATTAAGTTTCTCTTTTCCTTAACTGACAGAAATAAATGCTATCGTGTGAAGAAATTTTCTATTGTTCCGCTCCCATTCGTAAGTATTTCAAAGGTTTTTGAGAATGATATCAAATAAATGTTGTTAGCACACTTTAAATTTATAATGTAACACTGTATCAGTTTAGTTACAATGATTTTTTGTAGATTGAGTGCAATTTAAAATGTTTTTATTGAGAAAAACCATCGTATTTACAAAAGTTTTTAAATGCAAGCTTTTCAAACTGTATAAACATAATGGTTCCAAAGAATTGGATCAAACTCTCCCCCATATTAAACTCTTCAAAAATCAAAACTTTGAAAATTACCAGTGTGATTCCCAAAAAGGGGAAGATAAATTGTAATTCACATATTATCTGAAAACTTAATCAAACTCATTACTGCCATTTTTCAGAAAATTCCTTTTTTTATGTTTTTGTCTATAAACATCAAAATAACTAAAAGTGAAAAAATATTCTGTAGATATTGGCTAAATACACCTACGAAACAAATTTCATTAAAATGTATAAATCCGTTTGGTCTCCAGCGAACTGGACATACACACAGACAGACACCACATACGGACAGACACCATAAGTTTATTTCGAAAAACTCTTTTTTTATTTAGGGGACCCTAAAATGGATTTTTAGACAGCAATGTTTTAGACCGCAAAAGTTTTTAGACCAACTTGTAAACAAAATGTTTTGGTAGACCACAATACTTTCTAACGCATATGGGAGAAAGAAAAAAACACCCACACACACTCAAAATTGTTAAAATGTATTGTTTAAAAATTTACGTGCATAAATTATAATATCAAAAAACAGGACACAAAAGCATTTTGTATTTTGCTGATAAATAAATTATTTCTAATTAACTGATAACTAAATTAACATGGTACAAATCAATTAATTGTTGGGCTTTTTAGAGAAAAGTGTTACAATGTATATTTAGAGGAAGTCTACACTTTACATCCACTACAGATAAATAAAACAATAAAGTCAGTAAACAGTTGAAGTATTTTCACTGCTTGTTAACGGTAGCAAGGGACTCGTGCCAGAGCCGCGGTGCGCGAATATTACATGTGGCATCTGGAGGAGGCAGTTTCTCCACCGGAAACAGCGCTAATATTCTGAGTGGAAAGTGATGTTAAGTCACCAGGAAATTATTTACAGAAGCATTTCCGGGCCGTGTTTACCGGAGATGAGCCAGCGTCATTGTAGGTACTGATGTTGTTGTTGAACGACACGGCGAACAGTAGTTTGTCAAGTCTTCCCACCCACCCTACTAAAAATATTATTAGACAAATCCTTCCGCAAAACCTGAAGTAAACCAGATATTTTAAAGACTTTTCCGCCAAATCCAAGAACTCTTCATAAAAAAATCTCCCAGTTCAGCATGCATTAGCAAAGTATTGGTTAAACCTTTTATTGAATTTAAGATAACCAATTGTTGAGGTCGATAGACCAGCTGATAACACGTGCTCATCAGGTGAGTGGTTGTGTTGCAGGTCTATGGACAAATGAACTGACTAGGATTAGAATAAACACCCAAAATAAACACATTTCTACTCATAAATGTCACAGGAAATAGTTAGGAATATTGTATTTTTAAGAATATTAAAAATGTTTATAATATCTCGTTTGTATACAATTTGTTGAAATTGTTGGTGTTACATTTTTTTACTATATATATTTAATTCAACATTTATTTAAAAACTCAACTCATTTAAAATTAAGTCCCTCTTCTCATTCCTTGCTAAATTTTATCGAAAATAAATAACCTATTAGTTGTGTGCACGAACTACCAATAAGGAAGAGCACCAAAGACTTACAAGATTACGATTGGGTTTTTAATGCAAGTTTTAATTAATAATTTACCCTCTCACTCATCCTACGTAGCCTGTACGACCCTTGATGGATCCACCGTTTGATGGTCAATGCCACTGTACGTGTATGAATGAATGGGTGGGTGGGACTCATAAAGGGATGTTATTAAACCACCCATTTGATTTGAACTTTAGATTTAGATATATCGTAACAATTTTCAGTGTCAGTGGTTCGTTCTCCGGAGACACCACACTCACGACTAATGAAGAAACACAAAACGTATACCTCAGACCATAATCACACGCCTTTGTAAGGTACCAACGTACAATTCACAAATAAACATGTGATTTTCTGTTTTTGTTGCACTAGCAACACACTTTCAAATTATTATCTACTGACTCTATGGTCTTTTCCATTTTATCACCCATTCAATGGAGGACCAAGCTATGTTTATTAGTCAGTATCATGTTTGTATTAGAAATTAAGAATGTACTGACCAAACAAAGCACTAACCTAACGTGGTTTTTATGGGTGTCTTTGTTTAAGACTTTCACACTTTATAAGAACCCCACAAGAAAGAAGAACGCGTTGAAATCGGTAGAAAATAAATTAAAAATCGAGACTGTGGACATTTCCATAATTGCTGTTATTTAACTATCTCAAACCATTTTCATCGTAATTTCCCTCAGTTTAGTAGCTGTAAAAGTTTCAGCGATTGTACTTGGAATAATCGCGCTCCAAGCTCCAGAGCAGGAAGTATAATTAGCAATAACAGAAAGCTATTGTCTGCCAAATGGTAGTAATAATATCGCTATTTAAATAAACACTGTTCAAGACTATAGTTCTATTGTTCCCGACAATACAACGCCTTGTTTGTTTTTTTAGCTAACTACACGGCATTCATTGTTACTATTTGTAACGGTATATTCTTCACGTATTATGTCACTGTGCGTTGTTTACTCTACTTTTTAAACTATTACTTACGATTCTTGATGATATTTTCTATTCCTGTATCGGTCAGCAAAATTTTAGGTATGTCAAGTCAAGTGGAGGTGGCATACATTTGACGACAGTCCCATTATTGTTGATTGCCTGAGAACCACCAACTGCCTACACATACATTTGACAACAGTTCCATTATTGTTGATTGCCTGAGAACCACCAACTGCCTATACATACATTTGACAACAGTCCCATTATTGTTGATTGCCTGAGAACCACCAACTGCCTATACATAAATTTGACGACAATCCCATTATTGTTGATTGCCTGAGAACCACCAACTGCCTATACATACATTTGACGACAATCCCATTATTGTTGATTGCCTGAGAACCACCAACTACCTATACATACATTTGACGACAGTCCCATTATTGCTGATCGCCTGAGAACCACCAACTGCCTACACATACTGTACAATTGATGACAGTCCCATTATTGTTGATTGCCTGAGAACCACCAACTGCCTACACATACAATTGACGACAGTCCCATTATTGTTGATTGCCTGAGAACCACCTGTGGGCGGTTGGGTCAATATCACTGTACGTGTATGGGTGGGCGGGTGGGACAATATCACTTTGTCAAGGCATTAACCCACCCGCCCACCCATACACGTAGAGTGGTATTGACCAACCTGCCCACCCATACACGTAGAGTGGTATTGACTCACCCGCCCACCCATACACGTAGAGTGGTAGTGACCCACCCGCCCACCCATACTAGTAGAGTGGTATTGTAAAGAACATAAAGAAATCTATATAAAGAAATCCTGTATAATTTAATAGCTGATTAACTCACTCGCTAACTGTTACAAAATAATGTCCACATTTTTTTATAACCTAAAACATTGGTAATGACTTTAACCCTTTCCACTCAAGTGGCGGGGCAGCCCCGCCACGCAACTTACCGCACTAACTCCCATGTCGGGCCGGGCCCGACGTCTCTATAATAACGTTCTATGATTGTATTTAGACTGACGTAGTTACACTATTGACCGCTAGGGTTGTTTTTTGATATACTACCTACACATACAATTGATGACAGTCCCATTGTTGTTGATTGCCTGAGAACCACCAACTACCTACACATACAATTGATGACAGTCCCATTGTTGTTGATTGCCTGAGAACCACCAACTACCTACACATACTGTACAATTGATGACAGTCCCATTATTGTTGATTGCCTGAGAACCACCAACTGCCTACACATACAATTGATGACAGTCCCATTGTTGTTGATTGCCTGAGAACCACCAACTACCTACACATACAATTGATGACAGTCCCATTGTTGTTGATTGCCTGAGAACCACCAACTACCTACACATACAATTGATGACAGTCCCATTATTGTTGATTCTGTTTTTAACACTGTTGGTTCTCTCAATATTCCTGACTGTCTCGTCATTGTGGTCTGCCATAACATTGTTGGTTGTTTCAACATTGTTGACTGTCCCAACGCCGTTGTTTATCTCTGTGTTGCCTCTGAAAAACTTTTAAATAAGCGATATTCGTGACAAAAACTAGTAAATTTTACTTTCCATTTTTACCTGTTATTTAAAATAATAATTCATGTAATAAATCTGCTTTAAAAAACTGTTAGAGCTATGGAGTAGTTTCACTTCAGTGCTTTATGTATCTAATGACGAAATTTGGTTTGACACAAATCAATATAAAATATTACTATTAAATATGTCTTACGTTCATTATTAAACTTAATTTATTCAATATATATAAAGAAGTTTAGATGTTATTTCTTTATAGACATGCAATATAGAGTTTTTCTAAAATTACGTTCTCAAACTTAATGACATGGTTCCTTGGGTAAAATAAGAAAAATAACTTTTTATAACTATAGGCCCAAAATGTTTTAGTATCCGTCTTTTTATCTATTTGTGCATTTTTTTAAAAGAAATGTTTGTATCTATGGTTAAGAAAAGCTGATGTTAAAATGCTCAAACTTGGAACAGTGGTTTGTAATATTTTCAAATGTTATTAAATAATAATGATTTTACAAAATGCTTAACGTTTTGAAAATGGCGGTCCTATAAATATTTAAATTGACAATTACTAAAAAAATTGAATTTTCACATAAAATGTTCAAAACTTAGAGAGGATTAACAATGTAATCACATATTTGAGTCCATATTTGTCAAAATCTAATCACAAGTAAAGGAGAAACTCGCTTTTGATCAATAAAAGTGGCTCTGGTGATCAGTGCCCAGAAGAACGCATACCTTACAATAATCAACTCCATGTTTCTTCACTTGTTATGACTTTATTTTAACAAACAAAGGATCGTCAGGTTTTTTAATAAATTATTAATATTATTTAATTTTTATAAATGTTATAGGGCATTTTACGTTTTTTAGTAATATTTTTACTAAAACATTTAAAGGAATCGCCAACGTTAAATCTTTAAACATACTATAAAATTATGACCATGTCATAAGAGTTCAAAATAAATCTTTTTACCAGGTTTTAGCACTTTAAACTCAGCTGTTCTTCAGTTATAAAAATGTCTTTAAAGTACAGATACAAACACTAAAACTCTTTAGGACCTAAAACATATTTTTTTCTTATTTTGACCTAAAGAACCATAACGTAGTTTAGGAATACCATATAAAATACAAAAGTAATCATTCGCGATAATTTTATGGAAATATATTTAATATTTTCATGCTTATTAAGTCATATACTGGGCAACATATAGATTTTGTCATCAAGTGATAATTATTTAAATAATATAGTGATTATGTAACTAGTATATTTATAAAACCACATTCATTAAAGTCTGTCGGAGGCTGAGTGAACTGAACTCTACAAGACACTCCCGACTAGTGATCCTGTATTTTCGAAATCTCTCAGGAGGAGAAAGCAACCGGTCATTAACTTGTTCAACGGTACGCTGTCCATTATCACGGAGTCGAAATGCAGGAAGCCACAGCGCAAACCCAACGCCTTTTGTCTTACAATACGATCGGCCTTACAGAAGTTTCTTTGTGGTGTCACTGTTTCATCTAGGAATGTCTTCTCCTCCGTGTCACATCTTTAATATTTGCGTTAATGATACATTTGTTACTATTTTGTTCTTCTTGCTTTTTATCTCCTTTGGGTACTAAATCTTTCTAAAAATTAGCATTGAAAGATCTTAGGGTCTCTTGACAGTCTTTTTTTATAACCAAAACTAAATTTGATTCGTTTAAATTTTGTTATTAAGTTCATTTTAAAATTATTTTGTTTAATTTTGAACAAAAATTTTGTAAATACTGTGAATTTATTTAAGATGAATGCCAACATGTTTTGAATACCAACAGTTTGAACTATATGATGTAAGACATCATGAAGTTAACAACAAACTAAACCATAATGAAGAATAATTTATCAAATATGGCGTAGACGACCATTTAGTATAAAGATACAATTAATTATACCAATGACACGTCAAACGATCATCCAAATTTAAAAAAACACTAATAACCATTAAACAAACATAGAATTTGTAAAAATTGAACACAAACGTCGAACAACCACCTGTAAGTAATTATTTCTTAAGAATTAAGTGATAAATAATTGAATTGTAAATAATTTCGTCTGTGAATTATATTCATCATTTAGATCCATTCGCCAGTTAAAAAACTTATTTCTGTTACATTTGGTGTAAAATACATTTTAACATATGGTTCTGTATGGATAATACACATTTTACGTACATAGGAAAGGAGGTAAAATACATATTAAACTGTAGACACTTACTTCCATTAATACATCTTATGTAATCAGGGAAATACAGTCGATTCTTGCCAAAGTATACAGTACACAACAGGTCTCCAAGACTGTCCCTGAGAGATGCCAGAACATGAGGAAGGAGATGGCTATTTGTCTAAACATAGAAGCTAGAAATACAAGAAAATGTTGCCCCATTGGTTACGAATCGTAAATTTGATACGTCGTAGATGCTCTGTCCTACATATACAGGATGTTGAAAAAGTATGGAACCACCTTTATTTCTCTTAAGTGGGTCCAGATAAATAATTAAGATTTAGTATAACTCTGTAGAAAGTTTTTTTCTATCTTTTGATATAGTTTGTAATTTTTGTTCATCCTAGAGGGGAGGGCCCGTAGAGAGTTTTGTAAAAAGTTTAACTGAAAAGCTATGATGAGTTGCCCATCATTTAAAGCCTATTTTTTCTGAATAAGACGCCATAAGTTTCAAGTCAAAAGAACCACCCTATCAGAAATGCCTACTGGTTAATCTTTCTTAGCAGAAGTTCTTGAACAAGTATGAAATAAATAATTGAGATTTAGAACACCTCTGTTGAGAATTTTTTTTCTATCTTTTGAACAGTTTATAATTTTTTTACCTAGAGGGGAGGACCTGTGGAGGATTTTGTAAACATTTTAAATGAAAGGCTATGATGAGTTGCCCATCATTTTAAAGCCTATTCTTTTCTGAATAAAATACCAACGTTTCAGGTTAAAAAAACCACTCAATCAGAAATGGTGACTAGTTAACCTTTCTTAGAAGTGATATTTGAGTGGAGAATTCGACATGTTGTAAATGCTAGTTATGAAGCTAGAGAATTGATAAAGAAATAGAACATTATCTTAAAATGATATTATTGACATAATGGAACAAATAACATATCGAATTTCCACTCAAATATACTACATCTCAATTATTTATCTGGACCCATTTAAGAGAAATTAAGGTGGTACCATTCTTTTTCAACACCCTGTATGTAATAAAAAAATAATCGAAAGACACGCCGGTAAATATTTGAATACAAATTGATGTCAAAATATACCTCATTAAGTCCAAAGTGACAATTACCTATTACGATTTTTCCACTTAATAAGATTTTGAAAATCATCTCGGGACACTTCGTGGACTACGAACGTACATGGTTGACGTCCCGACAAAGGTGTCACAACCACTTTTCCAGGAGGGAAACCCACTACCAGCACTTATATAATCCTCTAACCCTGAACTTGATGTAAATATTATATAAATTTAATATAATGTTCATAATTTTTAAAAAATGTTTAAATATTTTTTGTTTATATAACAACCATAATCGGAAAGAAGGTGAAGCAGCTGATAAATTCATCTTTAACGGTTTTTACTTTCTCCCATATGCGTTAGCAAAGAGAAAAAATTGTGGTCTTCCAAAACATTATTTCTTACAAGTTGGTCTAAAAATTCATTTTAGAAATCCCTGAACCTAAAAAAGTGTTTTTTTTTGTTTTTTTGTTTTTTTGGAAAATATGTTTTATGTCTGTCCGTATGTGTGTCTGCCTGTTTATATGTGCAGTTCGCTGGACACCAAACGGATAGCTCAATGTTTATTATATTTAGAGTGTATGTATATTTAGTCAATATCTCCAGACCATTTTTTCACTTTTTTGAAATGTTAGTATTTTTATTTTTATGGCCAAAAAACATACAAAAATAGAATTTTCTCAAAAACGGCTGTAGTTATTTAGATTAAATTTCCAAGAAAGATTAATTATAATTTAAAATACTTTAACAAAAACCGCATGTCACTAACTTGCTAGTTTTTGAGTTATGGCGAAAAACCTATTTTGGAATCAAACTGGTAATTTTCATAGTTTTGCTTTTTTAGTTCATATACGGGAAAGTTTGTGCTACAATTGTAATTCTTTGGAACCATTTGTTTTCTATTTAACGTTGTCTCAGGAGACTTCAAACATTTCTCACATTGCTAATAAGTCATTTAAAAGAAAATATAAGATTATTAGAATAATAACATACATATAATAGTAATACTAGTCATAGTTACATCAACTATGTGTCTTATACAACATATACTTTACATTCAATTGAATTGAATATGATTTATTGGTTGTTTCAATTTCAATAGTTTGTAATGAAAGCTATAAATTGGTTATCGGATGTGTTTTAACTAATCTAGCATTATAATAACCTAAACTATTATATTAAGTCATTGTTATCTAGAAAGTGAAAATATATGACTTAAATACCAACACTGCCTTCATCGTCGTTAATTGATGGTTCCGTTTCCATGGGTTGTTTGACACAGTCTTCCCCTCTACTTTGTATTACCCATACAGGATTCGTCTATTTCATGCCTTTTCTGAACCCTTTTCCTTCTCATATCCCTCTACACCTTTACTCTTCCAGTAAGTCTCTTTTGGTAACAAATACGGACTTTTCTGGGTCTCTAATTTAGAAAAGGCTCAACAGTTTTGACCAAATTTCAATTTATATTCGTAAAAAAAGAAAAAAAAATTCTGACCATGGAGGGTGTTGCAAGCTAGAGAAGACATACTAAGGCAAACCATTTCTACATGAACTTGTCCATTGCAAAGAATTAGATTATTGACGGCACAGAAATTATGTGTACCCGAGTTGGAAGGTTGTTTACTAAGAAACTGTGAACAATCCAATCATGTCAGTGTTTTCCTCGTTTAATATGCATTTTTAGATTTAATTTAAATTAGCCAATGAATTTAAAATCACTAAATTTACTTAAGCATATAAAACTAGTGTTTCGATACTATAGATTTCATAAGGATTACAACTAACCAAGTAATTAGTTTTATGACCTCTGAAGCCAAGAAAATGTGCTTTAGGATATTGATAAGAACTTTTTTCTTGAAAAGTTAAAATTCTAAAATTTATAAAACTTATATAAAACATTTTTTTTCAACCACGTATTAAAATGTACATGAGATATTTACGGTTTTTTGGTAGTAAAATGTAAAATTGATTCCGGTACTAGTTCAAATTCCAGTACTTTTTTGTTCCAACTAGGATAAAAATTATTATGATATAATAAAACCTAAAAATCATATGTTATAAAGTAAAATTAAACGAGAAAACCCATGGTTGATTAGATTGTTCATAGGCCTTTTAGTTTCTCAGTAAACAGGCCTTCTCAGTAAATTGGAGTACACATAATTCCTGCGCCGAAAATAATTTCAATTTATTCAAGCTTATCTTCAAACACTCCTTTATTAAAATATGATTTAGTATTAAAGTTAGTAAAAACATCATAAATCTGCTTTTTAAATAGGCTGCTATTATTTACTGGGTAATTTGTTTTGTTAGGTAAAACACTGCATCAGCTGCTGATACACCACTCCAATCTGCAGATCCCGATTATGTAGCGGCAGTTTAATTACATTGAGTAGGTTCCTCTGTTATTGTAAGGGAATCACACGGTAATGCTTCCCCGGGGACATGAGGAAAGCGTGTACAGGAGATAGGCGACCTGACCTGTAATTCAATAGGCCTAATTGAAGACGCCAGTGATGTTGCATATGCCAACAGCCTAGAATTAATTAACTATTAACAGCTCTATCATTAGATTGCTTAACAGCTATCATCGTAGAGAACGTTTGTTTGATGGGGGTAGCAACAAGGGCCAGGATTTATAAGGATTAGCGTCATTATGTATCGGCTGAATAACTTAAACCCAGTTCCGTATCGATAGAGTAACGTAACTGTGTATCGGTCGTGTACCTGACTGCATATCATTGGAGTGACGTAACTGTGTATCGGTCGTGTACCTGACTGCATATCATTGGAGTAACGTAACTGTGCATCGGTCATGTACCTGACTGCATATCATTGGAGTGACGTAACTGTGTATCGGTCGTGTACCTGACTGCATATCATTGGAGTGACGTAACTGTGCATCGGTCGTGTACCTGACTTCATATATCATTGGAGTGACGTAACTGTGTATCGGTCGTGTACCTGACTGCATATCATTGGAGTAACGTAACTGTGCATCGGTCGTGAACCTGACTTCATATATCATTGGAGTGACGTAACTGTTATCGGTCGTGTACCTGACTGCATATCATTGGAGTAACGTAACTGTGCATCGGTCGTGTACCTGACTTCATATATCATTGGAGTGACGTAACTGTGCATCGGTCGTGTACCTGACTGCATATCATTGGAGTAACGTAACTGTGCATCGGTCGTGTACCTGACTTCATATATCATTGGAGTGACGTAACTGTGCATCGGTCGTGTACCTGACTGCATATCGATGGAGTAACGTAACTGTGCATCGGTCGTGTACCTGACTTCATATATCATTGGAGTGACGTAACTGTGCATCGATCGTGTACCTGACTGCATATCATTGGAGTAACGTAACTGTGCATCGGTCGTGTACCTGACTTCATATATCATTGGAGTGACGTAACTGTGTATCGGTCGTGTACCTGACTGCATATCATTGGAGTGACGTAACTGTGTATCGGTCGTGTACCTGACTGCATATCATTGGAGTAACGTAACTGTGCATCGGTCGTGTACCTGACTGCATATCATTGGAGTAACGTAACTGTGCATCGGTCGTGTACCTGACTGCATATCATTGGAGTGACGTAACTGTGTATCGGTCGTGTACCTGACTGCATATCATTGGAGTAACGTAACTGTGCATCGATCGTGTACCTGACTGCATATCGATGGAGTAACGTAACTGTGCATCGGTCGTGTACCTGACTGCATATCGTTGGAGTAACGTAAATTTGTATCGGTCGTGTACCTTAATGCATATCATTGGAGTAACGTAACTGTGCATCGGTCGTGTACCTGACTGCATATCGATGGAGTAACGTAACTGTACATCGGTCGTGTACCTGACTGCATATCGATGGAGTCAATAGACAAGACAATAGACAATATTCTTTATTAACATATTCTTCAAGAACAGTTTTGCGTCAAATATAACATGTGGAATAGTTTCATAAATTAATATAACACTGTCAATAATAAGTCAAGTGATTAAAAATTATTTGAAACAAGAACAAAAAACTCATCAAGAGAATAAAAGGGATGTTCTTTAAGCCAGTGGCAAAGCCGTTGTCTCAGGTGTTGGTCGTCTGTTCCCTTCACTGCTGCTGGAAGATGGTTCCAAAGCTTGGATCCTATATAGCTTGGCTTCTCTTCATATTTAGTCAGGCGGTGTACAGGGAGGCAGTAGTTTGTTGCATGTCGGGTGTTGTATGTGTGCAGTTGTGATCCAGTTTTGAGAGGGTTCAAAGTCTTTGTCCTAGCATATGTAATAGTTTCGAGTATGTACAGATTCACGATAGAGGATTTTGAGCTCCTTGAACTTTTCCCTGCAGGATTCTCTGGGTGATAGATCACAAAGTGTCCTTATAGCTCTCTTCTGTTGAATAAGTATACGTTGCACATTTGTCTTGGATGAGTTGCCCCAGACCAGTAGCCCATATCGGAGATGTGTTTCAAAAAGAGAGTAGTAGGCTATTTTGGCAGTGTTGAGGTCACTAATGGTCTTGATTCTTCTTATGACATAGATTCCTGTGCTTAATTTCTTACAGAGGTTATCCACATGAGGTGTCCAAGTTAGATGTTCGTCGAGTGTGATGCCAAGGTAGATGGTGCTATCGGTAATTTCTAGGTCTGGCAGTCTTGTCACTGTTTGTTTTTTGTTTCCAAAAATTAACTGTTTTGTCTTTGATTGGTTTACAACTAAGCTGTTCTGCTTGCAATAGTTGATAGCTGTGTTTAAAGCTGTGGTAGCATTTGTTGCTATAGTATTTGGATTGTTACTGCCTAGCAGTAACACTGTGTCATCGGCATACATAAGCGGTGTACTATGGTTTTGTACAAGTGAGGGGAAGTCATTCGTGAATAAAATAAACAAGACTGGCCCCAGTACAGAACCTTGTGGCACACCTCTAGTTGTAGTCTGGGTTTTCGATTTGACACACTGAATTGTTCCTTTATCCACGTGTTTAATCTCTACTATGTGTTTTCTGTTGAGAAGATAGCTCTCAAACCAGTCAGCTGCTTTTTCCTCAATGCCCAGGTTCTTAAGTTTTCTCAGAAGTTGATTATGGTCCAGACAGTCGAAAGCTTTACAGTAGTCAAGGAGTATTGCCATAGGAATGTTGTCAGATTCTAAGTGGTCAATAATAGTTTCAACTAAGTCAACTATGGCTGTAGATGTTGACTTTCCTGCCATAAAGTGATGCTGTTTGTTGTTTAGCAGGTTGTGTTGTTGCAAATGTTGTAATAGTCTGGCTAGGACAAGTTTCTCTATCACTTTAGAAAATGTACTGATAAGGGAGATGGGCCTATAGTTGTTTGCATCAGTTACATCACCTTTCTTAAATTTCGGGTAGACTTTTGCTACTTTTAGTAGTTCTGGAAATTTTCCTTGAGCAAAAGACTTGTTAGCAATGTCAGTTAGAGGTAGCTGAATTTGTTCTTTGCAAGCTTTAACAATTTTTGCTGATATTCCGTCCACTCCTGCAGAGGGTTTTGCTTTGAATGTGTTAATTACATTGACTACTTCCTGTTCTGTAGTTGGGTGCAAGAAAAGGCTTGGTATATTATGATGTTGGTTTTGGGGGACTGGGAGAGTAGTGTTGATCTGCCCATTTTGTTTCAGAGTTTTATCTGCGATCATGATAAAATGATCGTTTAGATGGTTCGCAATGGCAGCTGGTTCATTTACTTCCTGTCCTTATACATGCAAAGTTGTTGGTAGCATTTTTATTTGTCCTATCTTCCTTTCATTGTTAATGATTTTCCAAAGTGTTTTTGGTTTGTCATTTGATAGGGCAATGTTTTTTGCTACTTCTAGTCTTTTGACAGTTCTTAGTTTCAAATCATATGATTTCTTCTTTGCCATTGCATCGTACTTGTCCTCTTCTCGTCCTGTCAGGTTGTATTTGTCAAGTACCTTAAGGAAGATGTTCTTCAGTTGAACTGTCTCTCTGTCTGCGGTAACGTTTTGCTTTGTTCCTTTCCTAGTAACGTAACTGTGCATCGGTCGTGTACCTGACTGCAAATCGATGGAGTAACGTAACTGTGTATCGGTCATGTACCTGACTGCATATCGATGGAGTAACGTAACTGTGCATCGGTCGTGTACCTGACTGCATATCGTTGGAGTAACATAAATTTGTATCGGTCGTGTACCTTAATGCATATCATTGGAGTAACGTAACTGTGCATCGGTCGTGTACCTGACTGCATATCGATGGAGTAACGTAACTGTGTATCGGTCGTGAACCTGACTGCATATCGATGGCGTATCTGACTACATATCGATGGAGTTACGTAAATGTGCATCGGTCGTGTACCTGACTGCATATCGATGGTGTACCTGACTGTTTATCGATGGAGCAAAGTCACCAAATAACGACATAATAATATTACTACTAGGTGGAGGAGTAAAATTACTTCATACTTTAGTTATACAGTACTATATAAGTAACCAATAGCGTTGTTACTTATAATTTTAACGTCTTGAGTACGTAACAGTGAACTCTAAAACAAGGCTTTGAAGTTCTTGGTGGTTAATTCAATTAACTTTTGTATCTTGTGTATTAACAAGAGATTGGTATACACATTGAGTGCATATTAGTTTTAAAATACTTAATAAGTTCCTGTTACTAAACAAATTATAGTTAATTAATTAGTTGATGAGTTAGCAATATAACACTTTGAAATATATTTTCAAAGCGAATCTGGCAACAACATCAAGCGAGTTGTAGTATATTGGCAGGTCGAAATACCGCTTAAACGTCCCTTTAGGCAATTCAATTGTCGTTTTAGACAATTCAGTTTTATCTGAGAACCATCAGTCAGCACTAAAGTGCATCCTTTTCAGCCCAACAATTGCGAAAGTTTTAAGTCCACACTTCCAACAACGCATTGTTCGGGTCACGGCCGACTTCCAACTGGGCGGCATGGGAAGTGGCCATCGAGAGCGGCTCAGTGAAAGTGTGAAAGTACCCAAGGTCATGGACCAGGGCCTGGGACACTCTGGTTATTGACCGCTCCATAGCCCGGATGTTCGGTATCTGTCACTTGTCACCAATGCCATGAACCAAGGTCTGGAACACTCTAGTTATTGGCCGCTCCTTAAATCAGATGTTCGGTTTCTGTCACATCACTAAATGACTGCCGTAGTAAAGTACTAGCTGCTCTCTGCCAGCCCCACGACCAGATCAGCAGTCACTCGTGTCGTAGTAAAGTACTGGCTGCTCTCTGCCAGCCCCACGACCAGAGCAGCAGTCACTCGTGTCGTAGTAAAGTACTGGCTGCTCTCTGCCAGGCCCACGACCAGACCAGCAGCCACAGGTGTCGTAGTAAAGTACTGGCTGCTCTCTGCCAGGCCCACAACCAGACCAGCAGCCACAGGTGTCGTAGTAAAGTACTGGCTGCTCTCTGCCAGGCCCACGACAAGACCAGCAGCCACAGGTGTCGTAGTAAAGTACTGGCTGCTCTCTGCCAGGCCCACAACCAGACCAGCAGCCACAGGTGTCGTAGTAAAGTACTGGCTGCTCTCTGCCAGGCCCACAACCAGACCAGCAGCCACAGGTGTCGTAGTAAAGTACTGGCTGCTCTCTGCCAGGCCCACGACAAGACCAGCAGCCACAGGTGTCGTAGTAAAGTACTGGCTGCTCTCTGCCAGGCCCACAACCAGACCAGCAGCCACAGGTGTCGTAGTAAAGTACTGGCTGCTCTCTGCCAGGCCCACAACCAGACCAGCAGCCACAGGTGTCGTAGTAAAGTACTGGCTGCTCTCTGCCAGGCCCACGACAAGACCAGCAGCCACAGGTGTTGTAGTAAAGTACTGGCTGCTCTCTGCCAGGCCCACAACCAGACCAGCAGCCACAGGTGTCGTAGTAAAGTACTGGCTGCTCTCTGCCAGGCCCACGACAAGACCAGCAGCCACAGGTGTCGTAGTAAAGTACTGGCTGCTCTCTGCCAGGCCCACGACAAGACCAGCAGCCACAGGTGTCGTAGTAAAGTACTGGCTGCTCTCTGCCAGGCCCACAACCAGACCAGCAGCCACTGGTGCCGTAGTAAAGTACTGGCTGCTCTCTGCTACTCCCACGACCAGACTATAAGCCACAGGTGTCGTAGTAAAGTACTGGCTGCTCTCTGCCAGGCCCACGACCAGACTAGAAGCTACAGGTGTCGTAGTAAAGTACTGGCTGCTCTCTGCCAGGCCCACGACCAGACTAGCAGCTACTGGTGTCGCAGCTGGTCGCCAACCATTGCTATCACACCTCCATTCACCATGCATCTCTTATAATCTATTGCCCTTTCATTGCTCCAATAATATCTATACATGTAGAAATGTTTCAACAGGTTTAAAGATGTTGTTACTGTTACTAAACCCCTCATATTATGGAGCTAAAATGTTCAAACTTAACACGTTAGCAGTACAACTCATCTGGACACTTTCAAGCGAAAAACTCCTTAAATAGGTGTTATACATAACTTATAATTAACAGGTAAACATTAAAAGAATTATGTAATTTTTTCATTTTGACAAGAAAATGTTAGTCGGCTGCTAACTTTTTTATTGTTTGCTCAGAGAAGTTTTACCAGCGGCAAAGTTGTATGGGAGACATTGAACTTAAGATAGCAAAATATTTAAAAAGACATAAGAGTGCAGTTAATCCACCATGACGGTATACTTCTTGCAGTCCTTGCCGTGCCGCAGGCCTTGGTGAACACATACTGCAGGGATCATTTAGCTATAGTAATATGGCTGTTCAATATTAACGAATAGTTCTTGTCTAATTTAAATGCTAATCCTAATTGTTTAAGTCTTGAACGTTCCACCTAATGTCTCAAATATTTCGGAAGTATATTCAAACAATATTGTACCAGCTGACGTATAATGTTTGTTGTTATTGAACTAATTTTTTCTGTAAATTTCAACAGATATGGCATTATAATTATTTAATTTATAAATTAATAAACAATAAAACTAATTTAATGTAATTGTAGTTTAATCAATTAATCACTGCACTATTATTAAACCGTAGACATTTGCTCCACAGTGTATAGAATATATAAAACATTTATAATTCTAACTTCTATTTCATGAGATAAAAATTCTATTTATTGTATATTTTGTTAAGGTCACGATATATATTTTATTTTGTAATCGTTAATTTACAAATAAGAAAACATTCTTTTAGTCTTGTTAACTATGGAAATAATATTATCGTATGGCTAAAAAGTGAAATAGTAATAAATCTTAGTTCAATTATTCTAAATTTCAATCTTGTAAAATAGAACGAGCCTAGAATATTTTACTGACAATGTACACAAAGGTGACATGGCCAATGTACACAAAAAAACGTTTATTTTTTAATAAGGTTAATTTTTTAATTAACCTTCAGTTACACATCTTCTATTTAAAAAAAACATATTATTTATAGGACTACATTTTCGTATTATATCAATGTGTTTGGGTCATTTTAATACCTCATAGATTTCTTATTTTAATAACGAATGCAGCTGTTCAAATTTTATATATTTCAAAAATTTTATGGGTCTGTGCTCCATAATAACAATTAGTAATAAATCAATAACTCCAAATCTTAAACGTCATACCTTTATATTTAGAAATCTTATTCTCTGCCTAAATATAAAATATAATTAATAACCGAACGTTACATCATGTGTTTATATTTATATAAGTTGTTCTTAACTATGGAAGTATATTCCCTCGCCACTCATCCCGTTACTACAGCCATACGCAGAGCACCAAGACAAATTAAAAAAACAAATAAACTGTTTACACGACTATATTTACAACATTAGGATATTTAAGACTAAACTAAAAACATTAATAAGTCCTATTCCTCTAGAGATGCTTTAAAATGTCCTAAAAAACGTATTGAACAACTACGAAACAAGTCCCGTGAGAACAAGTATTATTTTGTAAATAAGTTCTCAAAAATATTAAATAAAAAAAAATTAATTTGTTTACTTTATGTTAATAGCTTAAATCTGGCCACCTTCTTGTTTGACAACTGCTTCAACACGAACGCCTATGTTATAGATGACTCGGCGACAAATTTCCTCGGTTATCTCGTTACATGCCTCAATGATTAGCACTCGCAGATCCATCAGTGAGTTAGGATGTTTAGATAACGCTCGCTATACACATTATGTTAAAAGAATAATGGTCATGGCTCGAGATGGCTGCCCATACCGTAATTCGGAGCATGATGCACTTTTTCGTGTAACACGAGTGGGTTTTTCAAAGCCCAAAAAAGCACATTTTGTTTACTAACAACACCGTCTAAGTGAAAATGTGTCTCATCTGAGAACCAAACATTGTTAATCAATATGTCTTGATTAACAGCCCATTCTGCGAAAACCATTGGTTGATGTTTTTTGTCAAACGTTAATTTGGGTAACACTTAAATTTTGTATGGATACAAATGCAAATATTATTATAAAATTCGCTGCACAGATTGCCTAAAAATGTGAAGATCTGCTGTTGCTTTTCTAGTCGACTTACCTGGACTCCTCATCCACAAATGCTGCTCTGATAGCTTCAACATTCTGTGGAAGGCCGTTGACGCTTCCTCTCAGACTGAGCCATCACTATTAAATTTTTCATAAAGTCTACGTATAGTTTTAAATGATGGTGTTGAAAATAAGCTCGAAACCGTCTTTGTGTAAGCACCGCACTTTTTGTTTCATTAAAAACAACACAGTCTTTATGCATTGATCCATAGACAACCTTCCTTTGTCAGCCATCTTGCAACAATAATAATAACGGAAGCGGAAACAGAGGGAACTAATCTCCATAAACAGCTGATAGTTTTGCCGGCTTACAACACAGTAATAATAGGTAACCGGAACAAATACTACCAAAACAATGTTGGACTATTTCGTGCGCCAACTTATACATTAATATAGCTTTTCTTTCAAATAGCATAAACTAGAGAGATAATAAATAAAATGTTGAGATAAATTGTATTTGAAAATAATAAATATATTTGAATTTGAACAGTGAGTACATTCTGTTCTAACGCAGTGGCCTGTCTGCACGGAACGCTCTTCACTACCCGCAACACAGATCACACGCCGCCATATTGGTCGGAGACCCTGATTCAAACGCGCTCACCTAAGGCCTCTCTATTTATATTCTGTACTCACTGATATACTCCTAAATACATTAACTACTATTGTATATGATTGTACTGTAACGTACTTCTCATTCAATTTGAAATCTTCAGTTGAAGAAAATGTCGTTACGTACTGAACAAAATAATTTATCACAAACACCGATTTTGTTTTAGAGCTATTAAATTTATCTGAAACTAATGCAGAGCTGAGATATTTTGTTTCTAGCGTGATAACAATGGGATAATCGATTACAGTTGACTGTTATCAGACAAAGGGCCTGATGATATCAAATATTATAACAACTTGAAGCTCCATATGCTGTTAGATTAATCTTTAATATACATTACTAAAAAAAATTACTACTTACATTATGAAATTAATCCGTTTAAAAGGACAGGAGATCGTTAAGCCAATAAAAGGACAGGAGATCGTTAAGCCACTAAAAGCGGCCCGGAATTATTCCTCTTACCATTTTACTTGCACGTTAAATATTCTCAGCCGACTAATCACGTTTTAACGGCCTTGGAGTTTTATTACAGTTTCTACTTGAATAAAGACACCGGAACTCCTTTCAACTGATTAGCCTGCATCCGTCTCAACTCAACCCACAAAATCCTTATTGGTGTTTTTACATCATGTTTTAGATTATTCCTTAAGATAATATAAGGATTAGTTTAATTATTATTACTGTTTACTGATCTGTTAGAGTTGGTTTTATAATAATTACTCAAAGCCAGTTTCTTTAACAGCTAAACATTATAATTTTAATAATGGAAAATTTATATAATTCCTCATTTAGAGCTAAAATCATTTAATTAATGCTTGTCATTCATTTCTGTAGACTTTATGTACAGTATGTCCAAGGATGACTTTCATGTAATCTTTAGGTTATCTGCCACAGTAGACGAATCGTGTGTATGTATGTGTGTGTGTGTGTGTGTGTGTGTGTGTGTGTGTGTGTGTGTGTGTGTGTGTGTGTGTGTGTGTGTGTGTGTGTGTGTGTGTGTGTGTGTGTGTGTGTGTGTGTGTGTGTGTGTGTGTGTGTGTGTGTGTGTGTGTGTGTGTGTGTGTGTGTGTGTGTGTGTGTGTGTGTGTGTGTGTGTGTGTGTGTGTGTGTGTGTGTGTGTGTGTGTGTGTGTGTGTGTGTGTGTGTGTGTGTGTGTGTGTGTGTGTGTGTGTGTGTGTGTGTGTGTGTGTGTGTGTGTGTGTGTGTGTGTGTGTGTGTGTGTGTGTGTGTGTGTGTGTGTGTGTGTGTGTGTGTGTGTGTGTGTGTGTGTGTGTGTGTGTGTGTGTGTGTGTGTGTGTGTGTGTGTGTGTGTGTGTGTGTGTGTGTGTGTGTGTGTGTGTGTGTGTGTGTGTGTGTGTGTGTGTGTGTGTGTGTGTGTGTGTGTGTGTGTGTGTGTGTGTGTGTGTGTGTGTGTGTGTGTGTGTGTGTGTGTGTGTGTGTGTGTGTGTGTGTGTGTGTGTGTGTGTGTGTGTGTGTGTGTGTGTGTGTGTGTGTGTGTGTGTGTGTGTGTGTGTGTGTGTGTGTGTGTGTGTGTGTGTGTGTGTGTGTGTGTGTGTGTGTGTGTGTGTGTGTGTGTGTGTGTGTGTGTGTGTGTGTGTGTGTGTGTGTGTGTGTGTGTGTGTGTGTGTGTCACACAACACAAGTTTAATGCAGTATAAATACAACACAGTAGTCACACAAAACCAGTTTTATACTGTATAAATACAACACATTAGTCAAACGACACAAGTTTTATACAGCATAAATACAACACAATAGTCACACAACACAAGTTTTATAGAGTACAAATACAACACAGTTGTCTGGTGACCCAAACCAAAGTAGTCTAAAGGATCTTAGGTTGTAATCAATCACCATATATTAGAAGTCTGTATAACTTTATTTAATTATTTTGTGTGTTGTTTACCTTGTTAGAAATTTGTACAAAACCTAATATGCTACACAAACACCAAATAACAAGAAGTTATTTGAATCTATGTTGGTCTATTTAGGCTATACACAAAAGAATGTTTAAAAATGAATAAAATATGTTGCTTAAATAATCTGCTTCTAATAATTTTTTTTTTTTTTTTTTTACCTTGAATAAAATTATTGCAATAGTCAAACAAAAAATTTTATGTTTGGGTCTTTTTATTGGATTTGTTCTTTAAGGCAGTTATAACATTTTTCTAAGTTTTCCAAAATGAAATTTTTAGAATGTTTCAGAGGAATTAAATATTATTTTTTCAGGCCAAAGTTCAAGAATGTTTCCGTGATATTTTCAAGTCAGGACGTTTTATAATCTGAAGTTGAGAAAGGTGTGGATACTTAACTTATATGTCAAAATTGGAGACATATATACGATTATTTTATGTTTGGTAAATTATTTGTTACATTTTGAGGAAATTAAGGAACATTTTCCTTCGTTAATAACATTAATTATACCTTTATATAATTGTATCCCACTATTTATCACTCAAATAGTACATGCAGTACTTTAGCATGTCAAAAAGAACAACTTCCCTAATTCTCTCACGATTTAATCTTTATCATGGTCGGACTTTATTATGTGCAACTTAGTTTACGCTTAAAGTATAACCAACGGATTTTCCTTGAACCATTCTTGCCTTGCACGTCGAAAAAGATGAATTTTACTTCAATTATAAAAAATTGTATAACATAATTCAAGCAGTACTTTTAATATAGAAGCGTGGATGTGAATATCACCAGCCTGCAATATTTGCCTTGCTAATTGGGTAGCTGTTCGCTTCACTCCATCCCTCGTTATGTATGCCACCAGTGACGTGTGGAGTGGGGCAAATTAACCTCAACTATCTGTCACATGGGAAACAAGGAAGAACTACGTGCATTTCATCATTACTTACTTTCACATTATAAATAAAAATAAATGGTACCAGGAATCTGGCACAACATTTCTACCTTTCCCTTTGTTATGTAAGATTGTTTAAAAAATGTAAAAAGCTTGTTAAAGAAATAATAATTGAAATAGTTTAGTGTATTGATTTTTAATTATTCTCCACAAATAATCTTCACAGTTGTTTCTTATTGTCAGTAACTTGACTTATTGCCTGTCTCACCTTGCCAGAGTATTCTCAGTAACTTGACTTATTGCCTGTCACGCCTTGCCAGAGTATTCTCAGTAACTTGACTTATTGCCTGTCACACCTTGCCAGAGTATTCTCAGTAACTTGACTTATTGCCTGTCACGCCTTGCTAGAGTGTTGTCAGTAACTTGACTTATTGTCTGTCACACCTTGCCAGAGTATTCTCAGTAACTTGACTTATTGCCTGTCACGCCTTGCTAGAGTGTTGTCAGTAACTTGACTTATTGCCTGTCACACCTTGCTAGAGTGTTGTCAGTAACTTGACTTATTGCCTGTCACACCTTGCCAGAGTGTTGTCAGTAACTTGACTTATTGCCTGTCACGCCTTGCCGGAGTGTAGGGCTTTGACAAAACAGTTTACAGATTATGCTATTATCCTGTTGCCTGACACATAGCTTCACCATTAAAGATTTTGACAAATAATAAATGTCAACTTAGTGGGATGGTAACTAAGATATTTTTAATTGTAATTTGCATATTTACTGCACATTTAATCAAAATCCTAAGAATGAAACTTGTAAAAATTGTATTTTTTAAATATTTTTTAACCGTAAACAAACTATTATAACTCAAAAACTATTAAAGTTAGGGACGTGCGGTTTTTACTAAAATAGTTTATGTTGTAATTCACATATTTCCTGAAAATTTAACTAAAATCGTTAGAGCCACTTTTTATGTTTTTTAGCCAAAAAAGAAAAAACTAAAATTTCAAATAAGTGAAAAACGGTCTGGAGATATTGGCTAAATACACATACATACCAAATTTCATAAAAATTGATCAATCCGTTTGGTTTCCTGGGAAGTGCACAGACACACATTTGGACAGACAAAAACAATTTGTTTACACTTTTTTGGGTTCAGGGAGGCCTAAAATGGATTTTTAGACCAACTTGTAAAACTATTTTTGGACGATCACAATACTTTCTCTATGCTAACGCATATGTGAGTTAGTAAAAATTATAAACACAAGTGATTAATCTGTAAGTTATGTCTTAATATTTGTGTGTGTTTTTTCCAATATTTATTTATTGAACTAATATGACACAGATCGTTAAGACATATAGGCAAGTATGGAGTGCGAATAAATGTGGTGTAGATTATAGTAATTGTTCCTAACGTCGACTGTTTTTGAAAATGGCTATTTATTAATATCCAAATAGCCAGCAGAAATAAGAGACCTACATCGTTACTAGAAATCCGAACCAGGTAGTGTTGGTCTGATTTTCGGCATACTAACAAGTACAAGTATACAGTACTCAGTTCTCTCCCTTGCATAACTACTGAATCCTAGCAACCACGCCACACGGACGCCATAGACTTCTGTAGTAGAGGACACATCGATGGCAACCATTGAGCTGACATGTAGGCTACCACAACACTTAGCTCCTTGAGTCACTGCGCTCCTACTAGATACTACTAATAGTAGACTATAGTATAGATGTAGTCAACAGTGTCTTACGGTTCAAATTCCAGTGAAACAAATCTTAGAGAGCAACTCTTAGAGTTCAGGTAAACTGAGTATTGTGCACAAAATTATCATCTCTACAGATAATATAGCAAGAATAGTAACCCTACAAAAAAGCTGGTCGTGTAGTTTTAAAATTAAAATCAACTAAATTATTAAAACACGATTTTCCCGACTATAGATTATCGCTGAGTTTGGATTGTATATTTTGAAATGTATAATGCATTTTATAGACGACTACAACGAATTGATAGCACACAGTGACATTTATAATTATAACATAAGGGGAGGGGGGAGGGAAAGAAACAATCTTGCAAATTGTAAATCAGAATTATTTTTGATAATTGGTAATTGTATAACTAAACTTAAACGATACCTAATAAAGAAATCCTTATATTCATAAGAAGCATTTGTAACTTAATGCGTTGGGTTGTTTTTTATTATGTGTGTGTGTGTTTTCATTACATTAGTTTATTACTATTGAACTGACACTATTTACCCTAAACCCATTGTACTATGTACAGATAATGACTTTTTTATTTCACTACAGATCAATCAGCTCGAGTCACGGTTCACTACTAACTAAATTTTGCTTTAATGAAATTTCTGAACAATTTTAAATTTTCAGAACACTGCCGACTATTTTGTACATTAAATATTATAGATAGTTCCATCTGGTGGGATTGGAAAATGTCGACAGCTGGATTAAGTGAAAATGTCAAAAATGGAAGGGTGAAAGTGGACATTCACAATCTAGTAATACGTGACTTGCTAATTGGATTTGCTGTTTATTTAACTCTCTAGATTGTAAAAAAACTAGTGACATTTTCACTAGTGTCTTGTTAAAAAATTCTGGAATGTTAATTTATTTCATGTTAAATAATTTGGTTGTTTTATTTTTGGAGTAATATATATTATATAGGCCTATAATAAGTTTTACAACAGCAACAAATAATAAAGTCTTAGTTTATTAGCTTGAATTAAATTTAATAGTATTTAAGAGTTTAGTAATTTATAAAATATTATGTGTTTTGAGATCATAATTTTCTTTATTTGTGTGTTTTGTGAAAATACGTATTATAGATAAAACCTTGAATATCCAGGGAACTCACAGATAGTTTAAGGTCCTCTCATCGCCTGAATGTTTACACTTATGTTATTTACTGCATTTTATTTTCAAATTTAATGAGGTATGAAATTGAAGAAAATGATAATATTACAAGTGTTAGACCATTTTAATGCATCAATTAGTTTATTATTTACTTGGTTGCAGCTGATCCAAACAGGTGTTGTATCTGTTAATCACAGCCATCCAACGTCTAAATGCAAATTTATAAAATGTATATAAAGACCCATTACTACGAACCTATAATAGGGCCGGACATTAAGTAACTTGCGTGATATTTAGCACATGTAGGGGTTCCAGCAGCAGAGGGGAATCTTTCCACCACTGAGCTAACTTATTTCCCGGGCGTGACTAACCTTCAACTGGTCAACTTCCACAACAGTGTTTAGTTGACAAAAATAACTAATGAATTGTACACGTTTGTTTAATTGTTATTTCTTCTTTATGTTAGTATTCATTGTGTTATTGCTATTATTAATTGTAATTTGAATACTTAATAATATTTTGATTTAATCGTTGTAAGCTTGATTCGTTGTTGTTAATCAAACCAACTACCAACGGTTACTGCTGATAATGACGTAATGAGTGGGGCTTGCTATTGTGCCACCAGCTCGCGGCCTTCTGTCATCGTTGTCACCATGACACTTTTTAAATGGAATTACACAGTGGGGGAAGAATAGCTCTCTGTCTCACTTGCTACATCTAATGCATCTCACTCGCACCAGTGCTTTCAAAAGACCGTTTTCTAAGCGGCCTACGTATAGTGTCCACTTAATTATTACATATGATAGATAATGTTAATATCATCCGACTTGACAGCTTTTTGGACAAGGGTTCGGATGAGGACCAAAGAGTAACTCTTCAACTGATCTGACGGTCGGTCTTCACTTATTGAATAAAGCCTGCGGTAGTCTGGCAAATCAAGTTAAACAACCCCCAATTGTTGAGTACATTGATGTATTTAACAATTGGGGAGGGGATAATGACAATACGACGTCCTTTTCGGATTACTCTCTGCGCCAAATATGAATTGCTGCTCATCAAATATCTGTTTGAAACTGCGTATATTTTAGCTTTGACTATCACATTGCCGAAGTGGTGGTGCAGTGGCTCAGGCTTGAAACTACGGAGTACAATGTGCAAGGTTCGAATCTCAGGCTGATCTGAAAGTTAGAACTTCACTCTTTGAATTTGAAAATATATATTATCTGTTGTCTATGTGAACTGGCAAGTGAAGCTTGGATATAAAAAAATACATTTGAAAGCCCTTCCAGTTTATCTAGGAGGTGACCAGTCCAAATGACCTAAAAAATGAAACTACTTTCAATTTTCAAAAAATGGATGTTACAAGAATCAGAATTGTTTCAACAGTAAGACTAAAACTCCTAATACACACTGAATATTGTACTACTTAAAACTCTTTATTTAAAAAATAGTGACCCATATTTTAAAACCGCCTAGATTTAAATTATACATGTAAGATATTCCCAAAATAACCAATTTCAAAATGGAAAAATCAAATTAATGTACTAAGGAATGGAGTTTTAAGTAATTGTATCCGTATTAACTACCTCTGCTTCTTGATTTCAATTAAAGTAATAAATAAAGTAAGGAGATTGCTTTTTATTATTATTATTTGTTTATAAATGTGTTTTAGTTTATAACTTTCTGTGTGGATATATTTGAGTTCACCATTTTTTACTTTGTTAAAATGTTCAGAACCTTTCTATATTCAATAAACTTATGAAAGAGTATACCTGTGTGTTCTTATTTAGTTTATACATATTTGTATAAATTTGACCCATAGTTGGTTGGTTTGCGTTTACTTCTAGACTTCATCAACATTCCGAAGTCTGGTTAAAACAATATGAAATATACGTATAGCTTTTTACTTATAAAACTACCCGAGCTTCCCAATACACGAGAGATATCAGCTGGTGAATTATATACTTTGGCTAGTTACTATTTACAATCTGCGTTGATATTTAATAAGAATTGCACATACACTTAAATAATTCTTATTTAATACAAATTCGTATTATGAAGATTGTTGATTAGCAATCATAATAATAATAAATGTATTTATTGTCTTCACAGGTATAGTTAAGTTTCGCAGGCAAGATTATTATTATCACAATAAAAAGGCACATTTTATGAAAAATAAAAAATTAAATAATTAAAGAAACACAATTATAACTTAATCATCTATATAAAGTACTCTAAATTATACAATACATTCTTGGTTATAATACAATAATATATAATACAGATTAAATACAACCAGATATAGGCTAAATTATTAAACATAAGATTTATTTGTATTCAAACAGATATATTCAAAAACCAAAACAAATAAAAGAAAACACACATACTGAACCTGTGAAAAACAACTGCAACCCCAACAGACCAAGAACAATTACGGGGGCCGCATGAAAAAAAATATTAATGATTAAGACCTCCATGCCTGTACAACAAATAACGATACCTAATTTTTAGAATTAAAGGTGCTTCTTTGAATACATTAAATTTTAAAAAAATCAAAAATAAGAAAAAACAACCCAAGAAATTAATTTAAATTTAAATAATTAAATTAATTGAGGTTGAGAAACCTAATTGTTCCAGCAACCCTTCAACGTATCAGGTCTTTACATGTTGCTCTGAAGACTGCCTGTGACATGTCCACATCTACACCACCAGCTATGGAATTAAATAATGTGATAAATAAACGATGAGCTATATGTATTATATTAATTTACCTATTTTACCTAATATTTCAAACTCGGATGAAATTTGCTAAAGAGAAAGATAAAATATGATACCTCCTCCCACAAAAAAAAAAAAAAAAAAAAAACGTTTCCCAGGAAGGACTACAGTTTACCGGCATCGACAATGACTATTCAAGCGGCCTCATACCGTTACAGAACAGTTACATCTAGTGACAGGGACCCGGTTAGCTCTTAACCAAACAAGCAAAGAGTCGGCTCACTGACCGTGCTCACTCAGGGGAACGATCCGCTGACACTTGTCTAACAGTACACTTATAAGGTTGATTTGTCGGGGCAAAGAGTCACTGAATTATTTTAGAGTAAGGCGAATAATTTCTAACATTAATATAATTATACATATAACAGTAATATATTATAACTGTTATATGTATAATTATACATACAAGTTTGTTGTGTATATTATACATATAACAGTTAACAATTAATTCATTTTCGATTAGTCAGTTGAAGAAAGTACCGAAGTATGGTTGTGAATTATAAGCATCTTGTAATTTGTGAACGAAAACAGCAACTATTCCACGATGAAGGCAATACAGCAATATATAGGCCTATTTGTAGACTACGCGTGCAAAATACAAAAAAGTATATAGAATACGATTAGGTGTTTTGAATTGAGGGACTGGAGTGATTACATAAGCTGGAGACTGCTTGGTGGAGACTCCAGCCAGCACGAACTTAATCTCCATAACATCAATGTGTTTTCCAAATCTTGCAAAAACATAAATTCACCATTATTCATTTACTTAAGATTAGTGTATTTTCGATTCAACGAAAAATAGCTCCACTGGTAGTCTTTTTAAAGTTTTCATTACCTGATTTAAACAACTTAAATTTCAACAAATTCTTAAACAAAATGCTGATTGCTCTTTGGTTCTTCCATTTTGCTGATATTTTCATTTCATCAAATTTTAAAAATTACAATACCTACAAAATGTCAAATCAAACTTAACTTTATCGGGGAAATACTTAAAATGTCGGCTTAACCGTTTAATATTTGTTTTGTTGCTAGTATATTTAAAGCAGGGTTTACACCAGAGTTGACAACCAAAAGTTGCCAACTTTGGTTGACAACTTCGTTTGAATTGGCAAACGGATATCCAATAGTTGATAACCAAACATTAATTCGTGATAAATATTGTTTGCCAACCTTTCATGAAAAATACAATTATACATTTTTCTTAATAAAGTGGTCTTTAAAAGCCAATAATATGTTCTCATTCAGCCCTCCAAAAAAATAATGATCACTAAAGTTTCATTAAAATCTGATGTCTTTTAATTAAACTAAAGTTTAATTTATATTTAATTAATCTCATTTTTTCAATTCAGACGTCAGCATGTCGAGCGTGGATGACGTTATTCTTGCCGCGGCGGCGTGCGTGATTATACCTAACCATCACCAAATGTCCAGGAGATAACTGGGTGAGACCTTCACTTCAGGCAAGATCAACTCACAATAATGGTTGTGCATTGGTGAATGACTTAAAGTGAAATGACAATGATCTTTTGACAAGAGAATTAAGGTACGACGGTTCTTTTAAACAATTTTTAAGAATGACCAGCACTGATTTTGAGTACTTCATTTCCATGGTTGAACACAAGGTTCATAAGCAAGACACCAACTACTGAAAAGACCCAGTGAGATAGAAAGTAGTGGTAACCATAAGTTTTCTGGCTACTGAGGGTTCGTACTCCAGTCTCGGTTATTTATTTAAAATGTCTGCTCTGAAAGCATGTACCAAGTACGATAGGCGGGAGGGGAAGTGGAGATATAGTTAGCAACTCCCCTGAAATATGTAGTGACTTTCTTTATCTTTACCGACTCCTTGCGGGAACGAGTTGGTAACTGAAATTTTTGTTCTCAATCTCTAAACTTGGTTGACAACCTAGTGAGTTTCCGTTGCGTGTTCATCGAATTATCCAAAAAGATTGGTAACTTCAGGTTGTCAACTCCGTTGAGAGGGTCGACCGTTCCTAACCCCTTAACTCTCGTCGGTAGGCCTACATCAGATTTAGGTGCCATGATAGATAACTCATTTACATAAATTGTTCTTGTAAAGTAAACCGTGATGTCTGTACCATGGAGAGGTCCTGGTGAAACCCGTGTGAACCAACGACAACGGTCTGCACACAAAGGTCTTCGTTCGTGACCCTGCTCTTGAGGCAGACCCGCTAGACTTCGTGACTTTCCACAGACACGGTTTGATCAACACAGTTCAGCACAAATCATCATATTTTCGCAAACACTATAAACTCTCGTTTCTAGTAAGTTTTTGTTGCATTTTAATTTACATATCTAGTAATAAATATACTTTACTTGTGTTTTTAGGTATGAAACGTAGCTAATGAAAGTTGTATTAATTTCATGAAATAAGTTATTTAAAACTTTATCGATATTCATATTTATAAGTTTTAAAAAATATTTGGGAAATAAATAGGCCTATTTTTGTTTCAAAATCATATTAACTTATCATAAATCACACTTTTACCAGGCGATCATACGTTTACCGTTTCATTACTTACAACAAAAAACACTAAATCACTACAAATCTCTTGAATTATGAAACCTGTCTTGTTATTTGCTACACAACAAAAACTTCTACAATTTGCTTCAGATTAAATTAGACATTGTGCAGAGTATGCTCCAAAATCCGATGTGAAAATTCGCAATGCATCGTGTAAAGAGCATCCGGTTCTTTAAACAATCTATATCTTTCAACAATGTTGTTTTTACTTTTTCGAATATTTAAAAAAAAATGTCCTCTGCTTTAAGCTAAATCTATCTGTCAAGAAAGTTTGTTTTTCTTACATAACTAGTGATGTTATATCAGGTAAATAATGTAGCAATGACACTATAATAGTACTTAACCTACAATCTATTGTTGCGACCATATGTACGAATATTTTGAAACTAGACTATAAATACAATTATAAAAGCGATATTTTTCCTCAGGGCAGTCTCATTTACTATTTTAGTAGCTTGATTTAGATCACTCTCTTATATACTATATATGACACCATGGTCGTGTTTATACTTAAGTATACTTAAGTATAAACACAAGAGATAATGATTGGTTATCGTCATGACTAATCAGACAAAATAAATGCAAACATTCCATACGATGTTGATTAGGAATCCTTCGGCACTTAAGTTGCCACCAATAAATTGCGTGGTCATACAACAATCTTTACCTCTGAATACCTGGTGGCTCACGAGTAAGGAATAGAGATGATCTAACCATTCAAACCACCGGAGAAGCATTTATAAATAAACCCGTAAGAAAAGCAGTTGCACGGTATCCAGTTGACTCATGCCTTGCACTCCCGGAACGGAACTACTATCAATCCTCCGCTTATCAGCGTGGACGTTCTCATTCTGCGGGACACGGACCGTTATCCTTTCACAAACAGCAGCGTAATGTAGGCTAAACTTATCGCACTACACTCAAACGACAAAGAGTTTCCCATTGTCGGGCTGAAAATAAATTCCACTAGTGAGCCAACAAACGAAACTAGAACATCGTGGATGTAGAACGTTTAGTTTCATTTTAGAGTTACATCGCTCAGCTTTGTAGTCTTGGCATTGGATTATGATTTTAATTTATGGCGTTGTCAATCAAATAACAATACTTAAATATTGTTCATATACATATAATTATATACATATCAATAATTTATTTGCTTAATAATATGTGCATCAGCAAATTACAAACATTATTATTATTAGCGTTGGACCCTTATGGATCACGCAATCATTTTTTCTTTGAGTTCTTATCACTAAATTATATCTTTCTTTCCTCTATCGGGCAGGTCACTTTTCTTTCTCTTCTTCTCTGGTTCTGTCGTCCACTTTTTAATCTTTTTCCTGTCTGTTATGTTCGTTTCTTCGATTCGTGCATTCTTCATGTCCTGTTCAAGTTGTAATTAGCTATGGTGCTCCTGTTTTCTTCGCTTTTATCTGTTTCAACAGTCTGCCCTCTGGTAATCTAATAATGTGTCCATAGAGTAGCAGCCTTCATTTTCTCATGTCTTCTCTTATTTTATAAAGTGTTTCTGCCGTTTTCCATGATTGAAGTCTACCCTTTGGTCCTAGAATGTCCCTCATTATTTTTCGTTTTCCTTTGAGTATATCTTGGAGGTCTCCCTTCGAGTGCAGTGTTACTGTTTCACTTACGTACACTTTTGGTTTGATAACTGAGTTGTAGTGTCTGACTTTTGTGTGTGTATTTAAATACATTTTTATATATGTCTTTTGTTTTCCCTAGTGCTCACTTAATTTTCTGTGCCATTTTCTCTCTACATGTTGGCTCTTTTATCTCTCCTAGATACTTAAATTGGGTTACTCTGTTGATTTTGCCATATTTTGTATTCAAGTTCTGTATGTTTAATTTTGTGCATATGGATTCAGTCTTCTCGTTACGATGGCTATAGCCCTACATTTTGTGCACGTTTTACCAATGTCTCTATTTATTTTATTGATTTCTCTTCTTCGTACGTTAGTGATGTAATTCAACCCGAAAGTGTAATATGGATACACAGATAATGAAGATCCATCTGGTACTACCAAATTAATAAATAAAGTGTATTAATGTTAAATAAAAAATAATAATAATAAAGGCTAAGAAGTGACCGAAACATAATCCATACTCGGTGCAAGTCTAAAAGAATTTTCGTTTTTGTTGTTAAGAAATGTTGAATAATTTTTGTTTACGTGGCATTGTTCATGATAGGGTGTAGAAAATATATCCGCATGCAGAAATGTATTCTGTTGTCTGTAAGAGATTTCAAAGAAGAGATAACATCGATCATAATAACAAAACTAAAAGGCGTTGGCTAAAGCCGCGTTTACACCAGAGTTGACTACATTTGTTGACAACAATGTTGACGGGGCTTCCTGTTGAAGGCTTCCCCTTCCAGTGTTCTGAGCACGTGAAGCGGCGTCAGTACTCAGTACTCAGCGCTCAGTACTCAGTATTCAGTACTCTATTCGGCTGTTCGTAGTGTACCTGTTTGTGATGTTGAAGTGAAAATCAGTATGGACGACTTTGTAAGTGATTTTGACTGGTCGAGGGTAAGTATTTTAAGTTTGATCAAGCACCATCGTGAGCGACCAGTTCTTTAGAACCACAAGGACCCAGATTTATGCCTTAAAACCAATGCCTGGAATGATATTTCGCGGGAAATATAAACCACCAATTCTGAAGTTCAAACATAAATCAAATTATTAGTGCCATAGCTCCAAAGGGATCTAATGGCTTATAAAGATCTAATATGTTGTCAACAAATGTAGACCATTCTCGATATTCGCTAACATTTGGTGTAAACGCGGCTTAGGCTAATAGTTGTTTCTTTAATTATGAACATAATCCGAATTAGTAAGTAAAAGAGGGTTGCCCATAAAGCACATGATCCATCATGATGTACACTATCAAGCAGGCAAAACCTGAAACACATTTCACTGATATACGTAATTGTATAGATGGAACGGCAACAAATCACTGCCTGGAGAGCATATGCCTCATCAAAATTGAACTGAACCAGAGAGTATTCTCACTGTAATGTATATTAGAGGTTAAGATTAAGAAAGGGCATCCTATTGGCCTTAGTTAGGACTCTATATTCGTCATGAGACTCTAACAGATGCAGTTCACCAACACTGAGTACCCGGCATGCTCATTTGCAAGTCAAATACATTTACTTACTGAGAATCAATAAACGCGTTACAAGTACGAATAAAGGCTATATATAACTATCAATGGTAGCAAAGGACTAATTCATCCTCAAATATGTAGAATTATCATGTTATAATAAAAGTACGAAGTGTTAAAAGCCTCCTTATATACGTGTTTAGAGGTCGTAAAAAACAGCAAGTAAAATGGCACATGACTCAATATCTCCAGCCATGAAATATCTAGCATGTTCTCTTGAAATTTGCATGGCGTAACGAATCGACAATGGTTTTAAAATGCGTCCTTTACTAGGATCAATTACCGAGAGAGGCTTTGATTAATTAGTATTGCCTTCCACTGATTGGAAAGGGTCGTCGAACACAATTGCTAATTAATGAGGCGTGTGAATGATATATCACTTGAATTGTCCGACTCAACAATCGGCTGACCGCGCGTGTCGTGTGCAGCACTCTGGCTCGTCGTGTTGTAGTAGCCATCTTACATGTCAACGATCCACGAACTTGAGTCGCTGTTCATCAATCAGGATACCTTTGTTCTATATATGGTGATGTAATATCAAGACTTATTTCAAAATAACAAAATCAGCTACACTGAATGTAAAATGCGATTCCTGAAGGGAAAAATGCATGTTATATTTAAAGGTATAAAATTAATGATTATCACTTTCACTTTATAATTTTTTTTGTAAATTTTCCTAACTGTCCTTTTATATCATTTATATACTTATTTATCTTTATTTACCAACTGAAATAGTTTCTATCAATTATTTATAAATTTAAAATAATATACAAATTTTAATAATAATGGTTAGAAGTAAGATAGGATTATGTAGTTCTTACGTCATCATTTGTATAAAAAATGACAATAAAGACAATTTTTTATTCTTTTATTCTTTGTACAATAAAGACAGTTTTTTATTTTCAAAACTTCCACGTACACTATTTTAAACTCATAAAAAGAAAACATAAACAAAAGAATAATTTTTATATGTTTATTCAAAGTTTTTAGCTAGTACATACATAACTAGAACCTCACACCTTGCAGTTTTCCGTTATTGTTTTGTGCCTATTAGAATGGAACTGAAAGTTTTTCTAATATCCAAAGCAACGTTGCAGAACTTTTCTTACAAAAACATTCTCTGAAAAATGTGCTTTGATTAGTTTATAGTTGACTATTGTAATCAAAGGTCGCACAGTATTAATTATTTTAAACAAAATTTTGGTAAGTAGTTGAAGGGATTTGCCGATTTTGGCATTAATCGTAAAAATCATAAAGTATGCAATCAAATAAGTCATAAAATTTACATTATTTCAATACTTCTAGATTAAAATATGGACAGTAAAAATATTAAAATAATCAAGTAATAAAATATATAAATAACAAGGGGACACCCCTGCACGCTTCGCGTGCCAACCCCAACGCTCGATGCGCTCGATATACACCTCGGCCTTCGGCCTCGGCATGTGACTTTTACTTTTGATTATAAATAATAGTAGATTGATCAACTGTGTAACGTAAAATCACAATATTAAATTTATTTACAGTATCTCACTCACATTACTTGCTTTGCTACCTATTTTAGTATAAATACGCAATGGAATTACTTAGCATGTTTCAAACGTGTTCAATTTATTTGTTTAACAGCTAAAGATTAAACTCATAGTATAGTATTAAAAATGCATCTATCAAAGAGCAGCTTTGTTCTGTGGAATCAATAGTATAATGTCAAACATACAAAATAAACATGTTTATTTTATTTTTAAAACAGCTGTTATTAATTTACTAAAATCAACCCAATGTTATTCTTATGGAGTAATCTTTTAGGGGTGGTTTCTACCCCTTAGGAGTTCTTGATCAAGATGAAAATACTTTAGTTGTCCTATTTAAGTTCTAAATAAACAGTGTACAAAATTTCAGCTCTCTACCTACATGGGAAGTTGGAGAATTAGTGATGAGTGAGTGAGTGAGGGCTTTGCCTTTTATAGGTATAGATATAATAATTCCCTTTAAAAAATATAAAAATTCTTAAACGATAAGGTTGAGAGCCTTATATTTATAGACATATTGATATTAGCAAGGTGTTTGAAACGCCTGGAGATGGTTAAATAACTGCTTGACAAGAAGAGTAAAAGAATTTTATTTAATTTTCTGTCTTCAGCTGATTTAAACTTTATTTTAATTCATTATGCAGTAATATAAGAAAAATAGACCACTAGGGTTTAGGAGGAAATTTTAAAATTGACGAAAGAGTTTTATAATAATTAAATAAATTAATGCCTTGGTGTAAAATAATATTTTACTGCACATCTAAACGAAATGTTGAGGCACTCTAATAGATAAGAACTATTTATATTTTTAAATTAGCAATTTTCTGTAATGAGATTATCAAGTTTTAGATGGTTTGGATATTTCCCTTATTGTTGATGTATCTAAATTAAAACAAAAGGTTAAATTATACGTAGCCCGACTTTACGGGTTGGATTATTAACTATCAAGAAGTCGAGGGTAAGAATCCTTAAATATCCTCCATAGTAATATTTTTAAGCAGGTCTTTTCGTAATTTGTTTCAATAAACACAGTTTGAAAGTTTAACATATGTTTGTATATAACAAGTAATCAATTTAAAAAAAAAGCCATACTCTTGGCTAGATTAGGGCTCTGGGTAAAAAAGCTCAATGTTTAATTCCTGACAGACACATTCTATAATTTGAATAGTGAATATTTTTGAGCAAAACAATATTTTGAAATGAAAATTTTCTGTTGCACTATTTTTTTATGAATCTAGTAAATTGTCAATCAAAATTCAAATAAAAATTGAGACCCTTTTTAGTGTCGAATATGTTTTACTCGGTGCACGAGTTCATGGACCATATATTGGGGGGAGACATCGGCTTAGGGCATCAATTTGGCCTTTTTTGGAATTATTTTCTCATTATTTGGATGTTGTTACTTTTAAATATTTTAGCACTTATATTTTATTTTTAAATGAAGTAAAATTTTAAAAAAATTTTGACTCATGTTATGCAATACTTTTACTGTCCTACAACAATAAAAAATGTTGTTATTATTATTATTATTTACTTAGTTTCTTTGTTATGATCCTTACATCAGCAAACCACGAACACCGGATGAGCTTCCTCTCGGTATTTTCTCGAATTGAATCACTTTTTTGCTTTTACTTTATAAGAGGACACGATATTGATAAGTGGAATTATAAAATGATTACCCCCTTACTGAAAATATGTCTTCATATATTATTCCCAAAACACTGACTGAGGAGGAAGTTTCGCTGATTATTTGCCAAGACTCATTGATTAACTTTCCACTCTGAATCATAACTCCCCTCCCTAACTTCCTCTTACTCTGATAATGAAGTGGTTCACTTTGCAGTCAGACATCCTCTTGTGAGGGAAAGATTGACAGCGTTTCATTTCAATATTAGAATCTCCAAAAAGAGAATTTCCTGATTATTGCATCAAAACTGCATCTGGTACATACAAATGAAACGCGGTCGAATAAAATATAACATTTGACTTCTATTGTAAAGTTTGTGACATTTCAAAAGGTTCTTAAATAACTGATATAATTTTTTACTCCACTGGCCATGACAGTGACCAGTTGAACTCTCAAATGTCCAAAACATTTTGAAGCACAAGCGTGCAACAATGGGGCTTGGCTTAACTAAATGAGTGTGATTTTAGTCACACAGTCAAAACTTGTATGATGCTTTCAGCATCCATAGAAACCGGCATTTATAATTGTCGAAAATATCTAGGTTGTGAAGCCTGTTTGCAATGCTAGTACATCTGACCACTAGATCACACACTCCAAAGTAGGAACAAAAAAATGGATCTCTTGAGTGAAAGATTTATTTTGGAACTGTTAGACCAATAGCCTCAACTGAATTAGCATGGCCTTGAAACAATCTGTAAAAAAAATTATAAATCAGTCATAACTCGACGAGTTAATGAGGTTGATAAATTCAGTTCTGCAAGTGTTTCTACTTCACCAAGCTCCGAAAACTTCCACTTCATCCATGAGAGGAATTTATTCTGGACGGCCTTCACGTCTGCTTCTGAGTACACCCGATCCCTATTCCAAATAACAGTGGCACACTCAACGTGACTTCAAACCTTGAGACTTTGTACAATGTTAAAGAAAGTGTGCTTGTCAATTATATACCTGGCGATTTACATATTGAGACCCAAGTTCCTTCTAGCTTTACATAAAACACAGTTTTCGGAAAAGGCTTATGGAAAAAGTTTAGTGACACTCAAAATATTATTATTTTATAAAATTCCGAATCCTGTGTTTCAGTTCATTATTGATTTTTAAAGAGAAGAAAATTTAAATATGGTTGTATAAAGGGAATACCATTCTCGTTATTTTGTTGTAGTTTTAGAAAATTCGTCAGTTTATGAGGTTATTTTAAAGTCACTATTTGTGCGTTGGAAAAAATTGCTTATCAAATAGCCAGTTTTGTTTGCTTGCCAGAAGTAGATAGGCTTGTCAGTTCACCAAAACTCTGACCATATGATACGTGGTTCAAATTTCACGATAAAATGCAGGCCCCTTTGTTGTCCTGAATATTGAACTATCCATAAATGTGTCTTGTGGACTATAGAATTCAGTTAGTAACCAGGTAACAGGTCATCTACTCTATTGAACTTATTTAAATCGCCTTCAGAAAAGTTGTTTAAAGTTTCGAAATCAAACAGGTTTTTAGAAGAGAGGAGAGGGCATTTTCCCTAGTAGCCTCAATTGTTGAAATTAAAAGCAGGTACTGTGATAAGCAATTACAAGTTTCTACCTGGTGAGCGTGAAGTGCCAGTGTGTTTATGGCACGGATACGATAAGGCTGGCCCCAAGGGAGCGTGACGCCTGACACCCTGCGTGAGATCCCAACCAAGGTAATACAGGTAACGGACGCAGTGACAAATTGGAGCAGTCAGCGAGCCCATTCGTTCCGAGTGTGTCACTGCAATAGAATAAGGCGACACTTGGTTGAATAACTGAGCAGCACCAACAATGCGAACTGTGTTAGTACACGACAAGCCAACAGAAATTACTCGGTCCAATGTGGATAACTCATTTTTTGCTGTCACCAGCAGAGTCCAATTTTCCTGTGAAGAAGACAATTCTTACAAATACAGTTATGAGAATCAAATTTAAATTTGGCTGCTCTGACGTTATGGGCTGAAAATGTTGTAGTTTAGACTTAGATTTGACACTCTGACACACTTGTTGCACATCCCTTCGAGAACAAATTTTGTCAGAGGATAGTAGACTAAACGAAATTGATCACAATAATATTTATATACTTCTATTGCAATAAATTTGCATTCTGTGACATTCACTAGTTTTGTATTTTAAAATGAAAATTAACGATTATAAGATTCGTACGATTGGTGTTTGTGACATTTGTAGTCTAGTAAGTAACTTAAGTTGACTTCTCAGTCATTTATTTGTATGACTTCTCAGTTATTTATTAATAGTCCATTAGCCCCGATAGCTGGATAATTAAGGGACCTGAAGCTAATCGTAGAATCAGAATCACATATATAGTTTTCATTTTTGCCCAACTAACAAGGCTAATACTCACAAGCCTCCATTAGACAACATCTGAAAACTGGATACTCCCCTAAATGGATATCCCAAACTCGTCCGCTGTGGCAACAACTGAGTGGACGCCGTGTTGTTATTGTTACGACTGAGAGTAGAACTTGTCGCTTGCTCTCAGAAACTTCATCTCTAGGTGACTGGGTTACAACACTACACCACTAGTACCACCATTTAATATTTACCATGCAAATATTTAGTTTTGTTTGCTTAGTTGCAGAATGAGTGTAGATGGCCACTTCGAAAAGTTAGGTCAAAATAACTAACCCATTGCGAAATCCAGATCGATTTTGTATCATGTAATAAATATATTACTTGAAGCCAAGACAACAGTAGAATAAATGTGTGGTTAATGAACTGTCTCAAGTTTATGCTCAAATGACCCATCATAATTTTAAATATAATCTTCCACAGAATTACTATACTCCTTACCACCTAATACCTTAGTACAGTGTCCGTGAAGATTAAACGGTATCAAATTATATTTCAAAATCTTGTTGTATTAAGAATTTTTTAAAGAAGTAGTCTTAATTGTGTTTATTCATTTTGTTTTATTAGGCTCCAGAACAGTTATATTATAGAAATAATACTGGTTTAGATTACCTTTTTCTGTCGTAACAGTTCTTCAATTACATTACTGCTATGTACATTTCAAAACATATAAAGCTACATCATCAGGCTTCCAAAAATGCCACTGTTTAAAACATTAAACACTAAAATTATAAAAGATTAAAACATATTAAAACACGAGTACAACACATTTGCCGGCCGGCGATAGACGCCAACTGATGACTAATGAGCAGAAAACTAACCCAAACATATTAACCCTACTCCCACTTGTTAACCCTACTCCCACTTGTTAACCCTACTCCCACTTGTTAACCCTACTCACACTTGTTAACCCTACTCCCACATGTTAACCCTACTCCCACTTGTTAACCCTACTCCCACTTGTTAACCCTGCTCCCACTTGTTAACCCTACTCCTACATGTTAACCCTACTCCCACTTGTTAACCCTACTCACACTTGTTAACCCTACTCCCACATGTTAACCCTACTCCCACTTGTTAACCCTACTCCCACATGTTAACCCTACTCACACTTGTTAACCCTATTCCCACATGTTAACCCTACTCCCACTTGTTAACCCTACTCCCACATGTTAACCCTACTCCCACATGTTAACCCCACTCCCACATGTTAACCCTACTCCCACATGTTAACCCTACTCCCACTTGTTAACCCTACTCCCCTATGTTAACCCTACTCCCACATGTTAAACCTACTCCCACTTGTTAACCCTACTCCCACATGTTAAACCTACTCACACTTGTTAACCCTACTTCCACATGTTAACCCTACTTCCACTTGTTAACCCTACTCCCACTTGTTAACCCTACTCCCACATGTTAACCCTACTCCCACATGTTAAACCTACTCCCACATGTTAACCCTACTCCCACATGTTAAACCTACTCCCACATGTTAACCCTACTCCCACTTGTTAACCTTGAACTTGAACTATATTAATTGTGTTACTACTAAATGAATAGACGGATACGTCCTAATGCATTAAAATACATAAATAAGCCTCTAAAATAATAAGTTCATCATTACTTTCTATCGTTTTGTCATATTTCGTGTCTATGATTTTTATGTGGGCTTATTACATTCTAACACTTCATATAAACCTTGAAACTATGAAGTCACAAAGGCAAAACCCTCGATAAATTTGGTTAATAAGTACAGGCAGTCTCACCTGGGGAACAGCCTGTGACAGTCGATAGGCCTCCAGCCTGTGGTTGCCTCCGTCATTAGCTGAGAGAACGCCTTCTCGGCGGGAAACTCGCCCATCATCAACCGAAGGCCCAGGCTGCAACAAAATACATATTTGTATCAGATAAGAATCTGATATAATTTTTAGCAAGTTCGATTGCATCGTCATTTATGCAATGAGGACTAGCCAATTACAACCCCTCTGATATGGCTTCCGGTCAGTATACACTGTTATATACCTCTTCTTGAAATTCGAGGCAAATAGGGATTTTTTTCGGAATTGAAATACTGTACTTCTTTATTGAGGTGAAATTAGGGTTTTATTGCCCTTTCTTACATTTAACCTCTTTACCGAATGTCTCCGCATTTGGTAAAGTTTGCCTACCAACTACCAAGTCTAGAACTAAACTAAAATTGCAAGCACGTACCTTTTTTGATATTCGTCAAGTTATTTTAACCTACAAGACAATAATAAGAGTTATCGCTTTACTTATCAATCGGCGCATTCTGATATTTAGGTTAGGTTAGGTTATAAGCACTTCCAACATGAGTTGTTATGTTAGGTTAGGAATAAATAAATATAAGTGGACGTGCTACTGGCACATATATATACACGTGAACTTTCAACTCCGTTTGACGGATAAATCAAATTTTGACGATAAATCAAAATCATAAATGGTTATCTAAATCTAAACAAGGAAAAAGAAGGGAATCCCGAAAGAAGGTTATACGAATAAAAGTAAAATGACATTGGTGTTTTAAAAATAAAATATATCATGAATGGAAACAAGAATAAAACACTTAAAAATATTCAAAAAATAAAAAATACACAGGCGAAATAGAACATTTTAACAGGCTGTTAAATTGTAACGCGTGACATGTTCCTCATCACACCAACGACTTACAGGGACAATGAATTGTTGCAGCCTCCACACAGTCGGTGTTACCCCCCCCCCCCCCATGTATCTGATAGAAAATACAAATGGAGTGATTAATTACTTATATCACTTTCTCTCTTCAGGGATCCTATGATGTCATACACTATCGAAATAAATGTTACTCATCGATTATGTACATACGAATCTGTAATAGTTTTATTTATGTCCAATATTTTTCTAATTTTTATTACTTTTTATTTAATATATTAAACAATCAAACCTATAAATATTAATTTATACTACTCAAATAATGGCAAAGTACAATGTCTATGACAAAATACAAGTTTAATTGGTTTAATTGGTATTCTGGTGAACATAAACATTAAACAGAAACAATGTGTTCTGAAGTTTAGTTCTTAGTAACTTGTAGATGTGATCGTTTTTACATAAATTACTTAACTTTTTTATAGTCTTCATAATTTTCTTAGCAAATTAATTAGTTTTTGTTGCTTAATATTATTTAATCAGAATGTAATGGTTGAAGTTAGGTGGATTTAGTTACAATTTAATGGACGTGTTTTTCTTTTTCTTAACTTACTGTCCTTTTTTTAATTGTAATCTTATAATTTGTTTATTGTTTTAAAAATTATCACTTAATAAATACGTATAATATGACCTTGCTATATGACGCTTACACGTACTAGAATTTGTTCATACTTATAAAAAAATAAGAAAAAATGATTTAACTTATATAAAGAGGGTTTTTTTAATAACTTAAAGGGGTTCAAAGATTTATTAGAAAGGAAAACAAGGCAATCATTTGTTCAGTCATTTCGGTGAAAAATGTGGAATCTTTTACAAATAATTCGTCAATCACTGCAACTCAGATTTTAAAATATAAATAAAAAATATAATTTTTTAATACCAAACATTGTAAAAGCAGAATGTGTGTATATAAGAAACTTTGAGCCATAAATAATGTCAAACTGTCTCTAAACTGAAAAAAGTGTCTAAATAACTAAAAATGTATAGTTAAAGTTAGACTTACCTGGACTGATGTCTACATGTTTATACCTGAGTAGTTATATTTTCACATACAAGAACATTCTAAAGATAACTAAGAAAACTATTTTATACAAACAATGGAAATTAAAAAAGACAATAGGCTAAGTGAATGACAAAGAAAATCACTAAAAAACTGTGATATTGTCAATTTAAAATTCGAAAAAACTGCCACAACAGTCCAAAATTGACCATTTAAATGTTAAAAATGATCAACCATGATTGTCACCGTCACTATCGAAAAATTATTAAAATATTGTATGCAGCATAGTTACGTAGTTTTAGAAAGAATAACTTATGATGATATTCTAATGGAAATAGAAATCAGCAATTACATAAATCTCAGGTATGGAGAAAGTAATATGACTTCAAAAGGATTTTGGTAGACTCGGTATATATTTTACAACCGAATCTTTAAATACTAGTTTTAAGAATAAAACTGATGGGTTATATTTGCGATAATTATACACAACTCCTTACCAGCTTCATAATATAGTTATAAAACAGCATCAACTAGTCTTGTAATTGTGGCAATTATTTTTTTATAGATTGCATGGTTTGTTAAACTTGGTTGGTTGCTTGTGGGTTTAAACAACTGGAGATTTCGAATCAGCTGATGGTTCAGAAACATTTTAATGAGTTTATAACAAGTTATCGATCATTTTGTATTAAACTTTATAACACACTTCGTTCAATGAACAGTACCGTAACTAACAACCGTATTACACATTATTTTAATACGAGATGTCTTGTCCTTTAGGACAAGTATTAGGGGGCTTTGTAGTCCTAACGTCATACCAGAATAAAGACATAATTCATTTCACCCTTCATATCTTAATGTTATTACATATCGCCATGTTCCAGTATTAATAATGCACTATATGAACTAAAAAAAGCTGTTTTTTTTATTGAACTTGTTCTCTGAAAAAACAAATATTTAATTCTATTACTTGTCATAGTTATTCCTGATTTAATTTTAATTTTAAATAAAGATAAAAACATTTATTTGTCTTCTCCACATTTTAATGTACAATATAATATAATGCAAGAATTTATAGACTTAAATAAAATAGAGAGTTTATATATGTATTGAAACGCCGATCATCAAGATATTGGCGAATGTATATTTCAAACTACAGAGTTATGACTGGAGATGAACAATATATAATCATTGTTACAAACTAAGGCCGACTATTCTTTAGAAGGCGTCAATAGTTAATAGCCCAATGACAAGTGAACGTCCCGTGGTTGTAAGCTGATCCCTTTCAACATTTGTTATGACTGGAGATGAACAATATATAATCATTGTTACAAACTAAGGCCGACTATTCTTTAGAAGGCGTCAATAGTTAATAGCCCAATGACAAGTGAACTTCCCGTGGTTGTCAGCTGATCCCTTTCAACATTTGTTATGACTGGAGATGAACAAATATAATCATTGTTACAAACTAAGGCCGACTATTCTTTAGAAGGCGTCAATAGTTAATAGCCCAATGACAAGTGAACGTCCCGTGGTTTTCAGATGATCCCTTTCAACATTTATTATGACTGGAGATGAACAATATATAATCATTGTTACAAACTAAGGCCGACTATTCTTTAGAAGTCAATAGTTAATAGCCCAATGACAAGTGAACGTCCCGTGGTTGTAAGCTGATCCCTTTCAACATTTGTTATGACTGGAGATGAACAATATATAATCATTGTTACAAACTAAGGCCGACTATTCTTTAGAAGGCGTCAATAGTTAATAGCCCAATGACAAGTGAACGTCCCGTGGTTGTCAGCTGATCCCTTTCAACATTTGTTATGACTGGAGATGAACAATATATAATCATTGTTACAAACTAAGGCCGACTATTCTTTAGAAGGCGTCAACAGTTAATAGCCCAATGACAAGTGAACGTCCCGTGGTTGTCAGCTGATCCCTTTCAACATTTGTTATGACTGGAGATGAACAATATATAATCATTGTTACAAACTAAGGCCGACTATTCTTTAGAAGGCGTCAATAGTTTATAGCCCAATGACAAGTGAACGTCCCGTGGTTGTCAGCTGATCCCTTTTAACATTTGTTATGACTCTGATTGTGGTTCATTAATCTAGACTTTAACAAACTACGCCTCTGACTAATTTAATGTTTTGTAATGCATATGAGCAATTGGATTTGTCTTACTTCTGCAGAATTAATCACAACATTTGGTCTTCGATTTTCTTTATATGAAGTCTGAACAGTTTTATAAATTCAGTCTAATATTACCCTCTACGTGTTTAAACTAAATTATAAATACGGCATTTCATAATATCTTAAATCCATTTCAGATTGTTGTCACCTAAATTTAACGAAAATATAGTTAAATGTACGTTAATCCCGAACCAGTAAAGCTGGAATCTGAGCTAAGATTGTCGTAATGTTTTAGGATTGTGTAAGACAAAAATAAAATTGGCTACACAATCCTAAATTGTAATTTCAAAACACCGTACAGCTGTTGATATCCAAGAACATTGTGAGGATACAAATCAGTCAAGGAAAGTCACATTTACTGACAAGGAAGTCCGTGTCCTGCTAAGCCGAGAGTTATGTAGGCAATTACAAGCACAGATGACCTTAGAACCACCATCCATTCTGTATGACAGTCCCCTCTGGTCTCTGTATATCACACACACTCTGATCTGTACAGTTAGATCAAGCAATAATTACAATCTCACAGTACTGCTTCTCTCTCTTGTCTCATGAAATTGCATCTCATTAAGGGTTTCTTGGATCACATTCAACGTTGTTTAAGTCTCTTGGGGTTTATAAAATCCTTGAAAAATGTTCCATAATTGAAAAATTAAAACTTTGAGTTAAATAATGTTGCGTTAAATAAGCACTTATCAATATTATGGTAGTGCCATTGGAATTCTCTTTCTATTTGATCTAAGTCATAAGTAAATATTAATATTTCTATTATAACACTTTTACATATTTTTAGTGTTTTGTATTTATAATATAAATACGATCTCGACTTTGTACTAACACTCCCTTATGTCTATTTACTTTAGTATTCTGTGGTATGATGTATTAGAGATAACATGACATGTCTTCTCCTTTCAGCCATTAAAACCGATTAAAAATAACATTTGTTAACGACTGATAGTTTCAATGTTGATATTACCCGTGTTTTCATAGCTTGCGTGTCACATGCCCGACCGATTGCCGAACCTCGCTTATCTTTTACAAGCGTTACACCTTGGGAAAGTGACTTATTATAGTCCATTCTTTAGGAAAACGTTCCAATCCAATTATAACAGGCTTAATGAAAAGATACACGACTTCATGCTAATAATTTGGTATGAATTAAAGTTAGACCTCTATATCACAAATAAATAATTTTGATTAGAAACTTTAAATCTTTGATAGGTTAAAAAATATTCTAAGAAATACTTCAATTAGACTAGACTTCTAAACTAATCACAAGCTGCTCCAGGTACATAGTTATATAATGCCTATTTTGATTATAAATAGATCAAATTTACATTTAATCAAATTTATTTAAATGTAAGACAATTAAATTGATAACGTCACTTAAAAGATATTCATTAAGTTTGAGAAAACTTACAGAATTATATATAATATATATTGCTTATTTAATCTAAATAGGTTTTTACGTACCTATTCAACATTCGGTTAAGAGCGTGCAGACGTAAATTCCTCCCCTTACTGCTATTTCCTAAATATCAAAATTCGTTTGAATTGAAGGGCAAATTACCTTTAAGAAGGCAGATGAACAATTGAGTGGGGTGAATTGATGGGATTGAAGAAAATTAAATCTTATTAAAATTTGTGAAATGCACAACTCGCAGCAGTTGAGTACAGTAGTTCTGAAAACATTCGCTAACACTATTAGCTCTCGAAAAGCCTATTCAATTTGTGAACTGAATTTCAAAAATACCATAGAAATATCATTCACAATAAACCACACAATATGCAAGTAAAATGGAAATGTATTAACAGTAGTGGAAAAAGCAAAGTATATATTTATGGAACTATTCTTATAAACTCCACTATCCATTCCACAAGGGTCTACAGGCCTGTGCATTTACTTTTATTCAATGAGTAGTACAGTTGGATATTCGAACCTTGGACTCTGCAGACCGATGCCGACAATCAGTAGCCTGTATAACTTGCTCGGTTTACATTGTGATTGGGCCTCCAAAACAATGTAAGGCACAAACAGACTAAGTGTATGTTGACCCTTAGAGGGTTATGGCCTTGACTTCTGAGTGGCGTCCACTATCTAAGGAACCCCTTCTTGATAACGTCTTCTGCCTAACTTACCATAAACCGTTCGTTGACACCTGCACTGATGAACTGTAAAGCCAATTATTTCTTAATTTGTGACATTTTAATTTTTGTACCCTACTTGTGAAACTAGTATCACACAACAAAGTATAGAAGGCGAACCGTTTAGTGTATTAGGCCTACCGTAAAACAAAGTGCTTTCCCTATGGTAAGTCCATTGATTGAAAATATTTTCCTCAAAATATATGTTACTGTCCCCCAAAACTACGGGTCGTGGGTTCAAATCCAAACAACATTTTGAAATGTGAATATAGTGCAAGTAATACATAATGTTAAAGGTCTTGTTGAAAGTAACTGATTATCTTAAAGAGAATTCATCCTTAATCTTAAGGCGTTTCAAAAGGGTGGCAGTTTTAGTGGAAAATATCTACGTTTACGTAGGGAAATACCCTCTAGTGTTCTTACCCTTTCAGTTACGTTTATTCCTGTATCGATTTATTACTCACTAAAAAATTAGCTTCTCTCTGACATGTTACATGACTACATTTTTACGTATTTTATTGTTGATCCCCAAACCCGAATATTGAAAAATTGAAAAATCATTTTAATTCAAAATCAACATTTTCAAATAGCAACATGCATCAGTTGCATATAATTTTAAATCCTCGTTAAGACAAACAGGCTAGGCAATATTTGTATTTATGTTCTTTTTTTGTAACTGCAATGGTTTTTGAAAAATAAGCGGAACTCCGTTTTGAACATAATTTATCTACTGTTTTACTTAACTTTGGACATTGAATTTAAAAACTAAAGGTCCTGAGATCAATTCTCAACCCTTTCTAACATGAATCATAATTACGAATCATTAAATCAAGTGGGAAGTCTTGAAAAATTAAACCCTTCTAAAGTGTCCTAATTTGACGTCATTAATCAACATAAAATATTCTGTTCAACTTTATCAAATGCACTAGGTATATTGGCAGGGTTTTCTTGTTTGTAAAAATTATAAAATACTAAATGATATTTGTAAAAAACTCCATTATTTTATTTTACAACACGATAAAAAGTTTTTTTAAATACTTCTTCACGTCTATTCAAATAGGTTCCTCAAGTTAAGTTCTGCTGATTTCTATTCAATTGAAGAATTTTACAATATGAAAAAATATAACTAAAGAAGAAGAGAACGAAATTGACATAGGAGAAATAGAAAACAAATAGTACAAATTTCTATTGAGACACCTAAAGCCTTAAAAAATCTATTAAAATGGCTATTACGAAGAAGCAAGCAAACTAACTTGGATCTGCAATATTTGTTGTTATTTATATTGTTACTATGGCTTATTTATGTTATTGTTGATATAAATATTTAACTTTTATATTGCTTCAATCCTAAACTCACTATAAAATTTGAATGGAATGTGGCAGATACAAAATGAAATATTTATTTTTTCTTACTATAAATAACTCAGCGATTCATCGTTAGACGTAGAGATTGTTGAATAACGATTCTTAAAAGAAACATTTTATGAAAATCGTAAGAAATACTCCCGGATATTAATTTAACGTACCTTTGTTTCAGTAACATTAAAAATAATTATCAGATGATCTTCTTAAATTTACTTTAAAATTAAAATAGCTATACAATACAATAAAAATAGCACCCTAACATGCTAATACAAATCTTGTGCTAATATAAACTGTTGGGGAAGTCTACTTCACTTATAAAACTGTCCAATTAAGAAAAATATTAAACAAATTTATTTTCTGTATACTTTAAGAAAATGACGATAGATTACACAGGTATTTGGAAAGTTAGAAAGGCATCTTTAGTCATAGTTGGTAGAACCAATTAGACCTTATTGGGAAATAGGAATGCCATCTTGGGCTGGAGACAGTATGAAGTAAACAATATCTGGCAAAGCAAATGTCATACTACGTTCAGGTAGGTAGTAATACGTCCAGACTTCACAAAATCAGGATTAATCATAATTTCGATTCAAAAACCCTGAGATTTACTCCTGTCCTAAGGATATCATTTTAATAGAAATTAATAATAAAATAAATAATTGCAGCATTGCTCTTGTAACATACAATAATACAGATTTTATATATAATATTCTGATCAAAACCGCCAGTAAGTAGATGAATGAAAACGTTTGAGAACGTGATGAAATCGTTACTCGCACAACTTGATCGTCTGTCTCTATACCAAACACGATTTGATCGTTTATATATACCAAACACAACTTGACAGGACCGCCCACCTTTATGATACCTTTCCACCTACCTTATGACACATGAATTGATAGGAATCTCCCACCCACCATATTACACGTTAATTGATAATAACTCCCACCCACCTTTTGACACATGAAGTGACAGGACCGTCCACCTTTATGATACCTTTCCACCTACCTTATGACACATGAATTAATAGGAATCTCCCACCCACCATATTACACGTTAATTGATAATAACTCCCACCCACCTTTTGACACATGAAGTGATAGGACCTCCCACCAGTCTTATGACGATGGATCTTCCCTCCCGCATTATAACACAGGACTTGATAATACTTTAACACTTTAATACTTTAGTAATCAAGTATTATTTAATACTTGATCACCCACCCCTTTTAACAAATGAAGTGATAGACCTCCCACTCACCTGATTACACATGACTTAATAGTAATCTAACGCCAAAGTAATAACTTCATCTGTCAAAAAGTGAGTAAGAGATATTACTATTTCAAAAATTGTTGTACTTACTCGTCTAATGGAACGAATGGTTCATTGAACTTAATGTCCACCTTGGCAATGGATGAACCAAACAATCACGATACGAATCCGAATTGAATGAATCGAACTCGAACTTTGCTTCGAATGGAACTAAAACATTATTTATAAAGAAATTGTTTTAGAGTTTTAAGAATATTCAGTTATTAAAATTGATTTTTACATACGTTTATTTGTGCATTTGATCAATGATTCAGCCTGAATAGTATTCAAATATATATTGTAGAACAGTGTTTACCACGCTTACTAGAGCTTATTCAGTAAACAATTTCTAAAACCCTTGTTTTTTTGCGCTGTTAAGAACTATGTATATCATATACAACTGCAAAGCTTCTAATTAAAAATCGCCGTTAAAACCATGTGGTCTTCAAAAACTATATTTACCTACTGATAATCATTTTTGAACTATAAAGTTTAGTTATAATAAATGTTGAATACCAATATTAATGAGATAACACATTCGGGTGTACCAGCATTCGTACCATTGCAATAAAAGGAATAAAATTAATTCAAAAGGATCAAAATAGCATCATACGGACATATAAAATGAACGCTTACCAAATTATTGTTAGTTTAAACATTTTTTTAAATACTTTGTTAATGCCTTTGTATTGTACAAAACCATAAGTTTTACTCCTTGGCAGAATATTTTTTAAAATCACGTATTAATTTTACACTTATTGACCTGATTCATTAATGTAATTTGTTGTTTTAATTTGGGAAATATTAAACATCATAAATCAATTAAATGACTATAACTATAGGTTTATGAGAAAATACTTTTCTGTTCAAATTTAATATGAACTGAGTTGCACATTACCTGTTCATTTTGGCGAGGAAGCCGTAAGGCCCTTGCAGCTTTGCAGTCTTATCCAGATTTCTACAGTAAAGTGTCCACATGCAATCCATCGTGTTAGGGGATGCTTGCCTTCCTCTGCCCGGCCTTGAAGAGCTCCTGAATGCTTTGTTGAGGTTCAGTATGGCTCGTAGAATGCTGTTGACAAACTCAAGAGCCTCAGCAAGTAGGCCTTTGTTACCTCCTTCCTCGTCAGTCTTCAGAACTCTAGACCCTTTCTGGCGAAGTTGCCTCACTCTGTCCGGAGGTAGGAAGAGAGCATTCATAGCTACCACTTCTGGATCCTCCAGCATATGTTCACCCAAGCGAGATTCTTCTGTCCAAGCTATCTGTTGGACGTTATGAAGAAGAAACAGATCTACTGCTAAAAGTCCGAAGGAAAGAAGACTTGATCCGTTTCGGGCATCTGGGTAGAGAAGTGACGACACCGGCACGTCTGTGACGTCTGTTGCATTGTACATCTCCTTTAACTTTGTCATGATGGCAGTCAGATTCCTCTGAGTCACTGATTCGTTGAAAGCCGCCAACAGTTGGATCCACTCCGAATCCGTCTGTTGGTCCCCTCGCGCACTTAACCACTCCCGGACATCTTGCAGCCGCTTTCTGAGAAACCCTTGAATAGAGTGTTCACTATTGCTGAATTCTGCTGAAGCCTCCTTACGATCGGGATTGTTAACAATATTGTCTAACCTCTCTTCAAATCCTAATATTTCAGGGTTCCTTATATAAGTGAATGGAGGAATCTCTTGAAGGTTTACGTTTGGCAAATCATTATTGGAAATACCATCTCTTCTTGTACTGTCTACTTGGTGATTAAATACATTATGAGGTGAAAATAGGTCTGGATCAAACATTGAAGGATATATGGCCTCACTTTTTTTCTTGACACTGCTCTCTTTCACGTTAGTTTCTTGCATAAGTTCTTCACCTTTCTCAAGTGGTCCCACGTAAGTTCTAGTTTGCTCAACATCACTTGTCATTATCTTCACCGGTCCTTCAGGCAGTGGAAGCTTCACTCGTGTCGGTTTCTTCTCCTCCTCGTCCTTACGTACCTTTTCCACTCGACCTCTGTTGGAGGGTCGCCGGGGCTCCTCAGGTCTGAACACTGGTGGCAAAGGAGGCGGAAGTTGATGATAGCGGAAATCCGTACTAGCAGTCTCTGAGGGTCTGCCACCTTCCATACCAAGCCACAAAGTCATTCCCACGAAGCCCAAAGTCACGACGAGCCCGCAGCAACCAGCCGTCAGCCACCATTGCGCGTGCGTACTGGGTTCCCGCGTGTCTGCGTATTTACCGCTGTGGTACATGGTTGGTTGTCTCCCGCGTACTGACTCACTATCGTCCTGCCCTGGCTCCGAGCGTCGCTTCCCCCTCCTGTAACCCTTGCGCCTCTCTAGGTCAGGTCACTGTCGAGTGGCCTCATCCAGCATGAGAAAACTGTATCTCAAACCAGGAGTCTACACCCAATAATAGTTGTATACATACCATAAAATTACATAACGTTCACACAATAATGAAAAAAGGATATAATAAAATAAATTATACAATTTATATCACTTTAATTGTTCTTTAAGGGTTTAAAATAATATCTTCTGAAAACGCCTTTATTATTATTATTAAAAGTGTTCAACGAAGTGAACTTAGTATTACTAATTGTGATACAGATGTAGGCTACATTGTCATATTACTAATTATGATACATATGTAGGCTAGATTGTCATATTACTAATTGTGATACGGATGTAGGCTACATTGTCATATTACTAATTGTGATACAGATATAGGCTACATTGTCATATTTTGGAAGCATCCTGAAATTACGGTGAACTACATTGAAGTAATGTAAGTTTTAAACTTATTTTAAGTATCGCACAATTGAAATATAATAGAGTTACATAGTGATATCATACGATATTATTTCGTTTTCAAAAAACAGATAATTTTCACAAATTTTTAGAAAGTTATTTCTTCTGGCAGTGAAAAATAACGAGTGTTGTAGCTAGGAAATTCTACTGTGTTTAAACTAAGAAAGCATTAGAAATATTTGTATAAATTTTCCCATTATTGATCAATTCAAATTTACATAAATTCAAATTCCATTTACATACTGAAATGAATTTTTTTTTTTTTTTTTTTTTTTTTTATTTCGTTAGTTTTCCCAAGAGGCTAAGTTAGGGCTGCGAAGACCTCTGTACCACTTAATCTCAAAACACTATATATTTCATGAACATTATACTGTATATAAAAAATGTTCAAAAATATTTTAAAGAAGTTTCATAGCAGTAAAGAGTATAGTGCAATGTTTATTGCTTAGTACTTTGAGATGTCACATGGTTGTGTTTATTGACGGATATTTAGTAATTAATAATTACAGTATAATTAATTAAATAATAAAGTAAGAAATTTATTAGCTCTTAGATAGAAAATCTAGAGGATTGAATCTTTTAATCGCTGTCTTTATTTCTAATTATTTTAAAATTGCTAAAATATTTTGCGTAAACCAAGTTATATAACCATGTAAAAGAATTACAAAGTAACGGTGTATCTTCTTCAAGAAACAACTAGAGGAGTGTTTACTCCCCTACCCGCCATACGATACCTGGTGTAGAATTTACCCTCATACTTATCAAAACCTCCAATCCTAACATGACTTCTACAAATCGTACAAACCTACCCAGGACACTTATTCAAACCTAACACAAGTGGTAACCTAAGCAACCATCTTGAGAAAAGTAAATGAACTATTCCCAAATACATACAACTAAGGCTAGTTTTATGGAACGCGTTCTGCAGCTTAGACGTTGGCACGTACCGCATCGGTAACGCGTTTGCACGGCGTTGGCTCGAGAAGCGCGTACTTTGATATTTCGGTCAATTTCTACTGCCGCGTTCCCAAACTGAATTGGTAGGGTGCTTATCATATACTGTACTTTGTTCAGTCACGCTCGTGTAGTATTGACTGGCTTGGCAATTTTTCCTTCGATTCCAAAAATATCAGAGACCTCTTCGCGGTACAATCGGGCACGCCGAACCTGCTGCTTAAATGCACAAATTAGATTCAATGTATTAAAAGCGAACGCGAAACACTTTTGGAACGCGTTCTTAAAGATTGATTGGTATATCTACAAGACGCGCATAAAAACAGCCTTGAAAGTGATCTGTCCGACCCACGCATCGTTTCACTTCACCAAACAAGAAAAGAATCTTATTTTCATTATTAATACAAGTTATGCCGAAATTAATTATTTAAAACTACCATCTTTCCAATGTCTTCAGTTGTGTCAACGAAATATGAAGCTACAATTAACACAAATATTTTATTGTTTAGAAATCCCTGGTGAGTAAAAGCAATGAATACAAACTCTATAGAGTTTGTATTCATTGGTAAAAGGTTGCTGCATCACAGAGTCTGTTGTTTGATCAATCATAAAGCACACTTAACTTGAAAATAAGTGTTTGCGTATTTGAACGTGCATCAACATTCCAAGAATGGGGAATGTAAGTCCATGAGAGTAAGTGGGTACACTATCTAAGATACTACTGTTTTATCGAACAATAATCACATTATATATAAACTTGCAATAGAGTGTTTGGTTAGTAAGAGGTTCATCAACATCCCATGAGTGAGTGCACACGAAGGTAAGATGCTGCACTATCAAAGAGTCTGCAGTTTTATAAATATATAATAAGGAATTTGTATGTAAGGACACTGTTTCATAGAATATGAAATTTCCAATAGTGTTTAGTTAAAAGGAAGTTCACGAACCCTCCATGAGTAAGAGCACAGGAAGTCATGACAGTGTACCATCAAAGAGTCTGAAGTTTTATCGATCAATAATCACATAAATGTGACTTGCAATTGAGTATTTAGTTTCTAGGAGGTTCGTAAAAATTCCATGAGTGACTGCACAGGATGGTAAGTGGGTGTAAAAAGTATTGTGTAAACATCAATTCTGCAGCAAGCGCCGGTATTTGTTGTCTTTAATTCGTTTGGGTCCGATTATTATAGGAAAACTAGTTCTTGCCATAGTTTTATTAAACTCTTCCTAACAGATTAAATCAATGTTTCTTTAAGTCTAGAATGAGTTTTTAAACCAGCCAATAAACAAAGAATTAATTCCGTTATCAAGTAGAGCACACATTTTTTTATATGAACGTCGGAAACCAATAAGTGAACCTAGATAAAAAGTAACAACTCAAAACGTTTGAACGTGATGCGAACCGTGATGGCAAAGTCTCGACACGGAACGAAACGGAACAATCGATTGATGGAAGTGGGACGCGGGACTGGACCAGTGGGCCGATATGTAAATAAGCGGAACCACGCAGACAGGGAATGAGAAGTGAACTCTACCGTTTCTGCTGACTGGACCGGGACACCCACATCACAAGAAATAAATAGGTCATAACAGGGTGATAAATAGGGTGAAAAAGAAATAAATAGGTGCATAGGGTCAGTAAAGTGGACTTTGTGAAATATACATAACAATTTACTTGCACAATTTCAAAATATATATAACGCTAGTAACCTATTCTCTCCTATTTAACGCAACAAAATATAACCATTAAGGAAATAACAATTCTTCACCCTTTTTATCACTTATGCACCTTGCACATGAGTACGAGCCTTAACACACGTATGAATGTATGATTCTTGAGATGCTACTATACTATATCTTAAAGTTTTTTTTAATAAATGCCATAAATAAAATGGATCTCCCTCGCAGGGAGCGAACCTCTTTGAATCCTTTTCGAACTGGCGTATGCAGGTGTAATTACTAGAAATTGAAATGGAGATTGATATCTGATCAGTTTATGAACTGTGGAGAAGATCGTAACAATGGATCACATAGTTACAGATTTCCTCCTACCCTCATCAGGTGGCTTGGTGCATTGGATATAACTCTGTGGCGGGAGATCATTTTAATCCTCTCGTTATTATTTTTGTTCTTTTAGTCTGAAAGCTAAGGAGCAAGTACCAATGCAAATAAATTTATAAGAGTTGATACTTTCAAAATGAGCGGTAGTTGACAAGGCTGCCATATGATTTATACATATAGGGTTGGGCAAAAGTCTGGAATATATTTATTAATTATAAAACTATTGAAAAACATTTAATGAAACTCTAGAAATTTTGTGTATATTTCTAGAGCCAAGGCATTAAATATTCAAAATGATACTGTTGCGATTACATACCTTTCATAATAACTTACATATGGTATACTAAATTTTTCAATTGTCCATTCATTATATTGGTAGATGCTCTAACTTTTTGAAATATTTTGGAATATTGGGAGTAACCTGAGGTCCAATAAAAATTATATACCCAAACAAATTCAAACTACGTAACACAGGAACACAACATTATTTTAACAATAATAAGATGATACTTTTATCCGTTTAAAGTACAAAGCCATTTAAGAATTTTATTAAGAGTTATACAGTTTAGAACACACTGCGTATTTCTCCAGGCGACGCATGGCACAATTTACACAATCAAACACAAAAATACTAATTTACATTAATTATTGTCAATAATCGATATAAAATGTGTTATACTGATTCTCAAATTATTGAGAGAGAGCACATAGAGTGAACATGGCAATGTAATTCAAAAAATATTAAAGAAACTACTATGCTGTCAAACAACATTTCTGCAATAGTTTAGTTTATATTAAGATACGATAGTAATCATACAGTTATCTATCAAACTGGCAGCAAACTGAAACACACCAAGAAGTTATATTGATCGACTACATTTAATAAATTTGGGGAAATGGTAATCAATGCAAATTAGACTCTATTAAGTTTACAATATTACATACATCCTTAATATATTGCTGAAAATCAGTCAGTATTGGGGTTAAAGAGCAAAACAAAAATTATAATACGTACATAAAAAGAAAACAACACTACTTGGCCCACCCCTCACTCAGTTATAAACGCTAAAACACGAAAATAAAAAATAAATTTCCAATCTTTTTGTAGAAAAACATTTCAGAATTTCCATAGCCTGCTTTTTGTTTTTCTGAATGTTTGTAAGGGACGCTAGAAGGGGGGGAGAAATGGCAAGTAAGTGGATGTTTGAATGTAAATGAATGATATATTTGTATGTGAGAATGAAAATTTGATTTGGAGAGACTGTCAAAATCGAAATAAAATTATAATTGTCGGTTGCCATACATTTTCAATGTAGTTTCAATAGTGATTTTATTTTATTCAACAAACTAGCATTTGTTGAATAAAATAAACTGTTTACATTAATTGACAAATCGAAATAGGGCTTTGCGCAAATGATAAAAAACCAGATAAGATCCATACCATTCAGCCTGACATTATATTTTTGAAAAGAATATTTGTATTTATATTAAAAAATTTTTATAACAATACGTAGAAAATACCAAAACTAACTTCTGTCGTTTTTTAAATGAATTATTTAAATGTACACTAGACGACTATTATAGCCATTAGACTACGTTTAATTCATTATAAAACATTTGCTATAATAACACAACCAATAACCCACATAATTATCATAGATAATGATAGTAAGAATATTAAATAAAATTATATTTCTAACTAATATAACTTACTAGCTGTTTACCCGTCCCTTGCCACGAGATTAACATATAAACAGTAGTGTTTAGGTTTATTTATGGTATCTTCGCGTGCCAACCCCGATACTCACTACGCTGGTGAGAGCATCTCGGCTTGCGGCCTCGCCACTGCTATAGGCCATATTGTGAAACTCGGCCTACGGCCTCACCGGGACACTTGGACTGTATCAAAATGAATTTTGGTTTAGGGGACAGTGGCGTCCATAAGCATAGTCTTTTTTTTATTCTTATGGTATATTAGGAATCGATCGAAAAATAACTTTAACTTGATATCCCACTTGGGTGTGTTTCAAAAGTTTTCATTTCATTTGTTTCTTAACAGCTGATGATTAATTTAATTAATTAATTAACTCCTTAAAAATAACATTGAAACTTTAAAGGCCAGTGGAGCTGAGTCCTAGAATCAAATGTGAATAAAACCACATCAGAAACCTTTTCGGGAGTGAACTTTACAACATCTCAAAGTTTCATGGCGATCCGATGAGTAGCTTAGTAATGCATAAAGAACAAACACTCATACATTCGTTTATATATATATATATATATATATATATATATATATATACATATATATATATATATAAAATATTTACAAAAATAAATAATTATACCATTAAAACCATGCACGATACGATCTAAGCGCCACTTCGAAGAAGTTTAAGCTTGATTGAAGATTGGTGAACTGACAACTGTATGAGCAATACTACCCCTCACTAACATTTGAAATTTTAGAATTTGATATTGTAATTTAAAATTATTATTATTGATGGAATCTAATTGATTTTTTAAATCATCTTAATTGTTGTTCCAAATTAATTGGATATTAAAAAAAAGAAAAGAAAATAAAATTAAAAGTAAACCATCGCGAAATAAATAATGTTAAGATATATGAAGTAAAGTATATCGTAATAATTATTCATAATACAAAATAAATAAACTAATAATAAACATTCATAAATTCCAAAAATAATCAATCATATTATAAACTTAAATGTAACAAAAATTAAGTACAATAAAAAGTCTAAAACGGAACTTCCTCTCTGCGTTTGTGAAAAATTGAGTCATTAACCAGTTTGTTTTTAGATTTTTCCTATTTGTTTTAATATTATGTCATGGGCTCTATAGTTATTTAATACCATATATAACAGTATCTTTCTTCTTAAAATGACTATTTACATAAATAAGCCTATATTCAATATATGCTATAAATTCCAGTATATGTGTAGAGTCACGTCTTAGGTCAGAGACGTATGTTATAAGTTGAGTAATTTATTTTGCTTAATTGGGTAAATTGCTTTGTAATGTCAATAATAATCAAATGTACAAATAATGAATTCCGTAGAATTCAGTTATTGTCAAAACTGAACTTTAGAAGGTCGTGTAAACCAGCCTTTATTGAGCTGAGATTACTAACACTACACTGTCTCTACATCCTTGAAACTACTCTCCTCTGTATGACCAAGTGTCACCTTATGCGAGGTAGTGACATACATACGTATGGAACCAGAGGCAGGCACAATAATTACAGAATTGGACAGCACAGAACGGTGATATACGAGCACTTACCGTCGCAGGCGGGTGCTATGTATATCAACAGCCTACCTGACTCAATAAAAAAGGTTAGACTGAAGAGTTTCTTGACTCAAAAGGCCTTCTACTCGGTGGGGGAGTTCCTCCAATACAACCGGGAGAGCTAATCTCGGCTCGGAGTTGGGACGGAAATTGCCAGAGAATGAATGAAGGTGTGAATGAGTATTGGAAATGTATATGTGAATGAGAGAATGAGTGGTGTGTTTTCAAGTTTCATGTTTATATTTATCTAGATTTATTTATAGCACAATATGACGTTTTGTATACAACAATCTGTTGTCAAACACAAATAAATATTTATTATTATTATTATTGAAATATTTAAGAATTTACTTGAGTTAAAAATATAATCCCTGTGTTAAATACATATCATGATTCGTTGTTAATACGTTAATTAAAATTTAAACATTTCGTAATTAACACTTGCAATTAAAATTTATTTTATCAATATACAATAATTGGTATCTTAATACACAACGGTTTTTGTCTCAAATTAATTGGACAATGTCCCTGGTGTTTGAATGAATAAGTGTGTCTGTTGAAACGATCACACACTTCTTAAACTATTTTGACGCAAATAATTTACTTAGAATATTTTCGTGGCTGACAGCTATAGTTGTTCTGTTGTCAGTACAGGTACACCGGATTTTTTTTGGAATGAGTGTGAGTCAGTTGAAACTTTCACACACCTTAGGAATATTTTGAGGAACCGTGTTGAAGAATAAGAGAAGAACATGTGGAGATTGATAACATTATCGATACTTCTACGGATCAACTTTAACTTTGGATCCAGCTCGGGCAAAGAAAGATGTTATGGCTGAGGCTACATGAAGATGTATATTAAAATACTATTAAATCTAAACAACAGCATGAATCTATAAAAAAGATCCTACAAAAACAAAACTTTTAATGCGGCCTCTAATAGTTTCAAACCTACTCAAACAAAGAGAGGAAGATTTATTATTACATTTTATATTGTATTTAATCTTCGTTAAGTTTTACTTTATAGAAGGTTGCTTATAAAGTTAGACATTTCACTTGATATGTCTAACAGTATTTATTTTATATTGGTATACAGACATTTAAAAAATTGTCCGATTAATTTGGGACAAAAACTGACATGTATTAAATAAATCGACGACTCCATTGATAGTAAAATTGTTTAATTACAACGTCAAATACAAAATTTCAAATTGTAGCTAGCGTGTGCGTGCAACTTTGACTTAATTTTTTTGACAGGGGGACGAACGGTGGTCAGGTAATTAGACCCTCAGCTGCCTCAACTTAGGTTGACTTAGCCTTTACTCATGTAACTAAAGACAACATATACAAAAACATTGCCCACCTTGGAGTCAATGTTGTTCGGGCGGCGATCACTCACCTGTATGCCATGGTTTTACGTTACTGTGCATTGTTGATAATTTGCATGGTTGATGGTGTGCATGGTTGATGATGTGCATGGTTGATGGTGTGCATATTTGATGGTGTGCATATTTGATAGTGTTCATGGTTTATGGTGTGCATGGTTGATGGTGTGCATGGTTGATGATGTGCATGGTTGATGGTGTGCATGGTTGATGATGTACATGGTTGATGGTGTGCATGCTCAAGATGGACTCGATTACGTGAGATTCGTCTTGGCACTTGGATTTCAAACATGTTGGAAATGTTTTTAATCTATTATAAAGCAATAAATTAGAAAACTAATGATTATTTTATTAAAGTAGACTTCTTATGACCGCTTTCCTACTAAAACACCTAAACCGAGTATAACTTAAACTAGTTTATCTTTAATTAGAGAATTTGTCCATAAAAGCTCCTCACAAGCGAGCTGTGTTGGCTGCAATTTTTTGCTTTACACTTAAAGATCGTTTGTAAATATTAAAGCTGACTTCTGCTGGGGTAGAATCAGTAGTGTAGCGCTAGCGGACACCTTGCATGAGCAACAAGGTTGTGCAATATTATGATTTATAAATTAGTAGGCCATAGATTTTAATTTTTCATAAATAATCTGTCCATTCTGTATTTGAAATTTTCCTGTATGGTTAAATTATTAAATGTATATAGTGGAAGAAATTGCAGTTCTAAATTGTTTACTAAAGGCTTAAACCTTATTAATTAATTGTTATTAAAATGAATGATATTTTTTTTCATGGTGAGTAAATCATCTCCTTAGATATTGTAAAAAATAGAGTCGATATCCGTGACTTTCAAAAGTAAAGGATTGGGAAGGAGAAAATATTATAAATAGTTTTTTAATTAGCATAATACGTGTTGGTACATATACTGTACAAGTGAATGTCACACAACACAAAATTTATTACAATATAAGCACAAAATGCACAAATATATTACAATACAAGTACAAAATGCACAAATATTATGGTGATCGATTTGTGCATTTTGTGCTTATATTGTAATAAATTTTGTGTTGTGTGACGTTTACTTGTACTGAAAATATTAAATCAGGGCCGCCCAGAGACTTTTGGTGGCCCGGGGCAAAGTTTAGCATGTGACCTCTCTCTCCCTTCACTTCAAAAAAATTCATTACTACGATAATCAAATGTACTAAAATGGATATTTTACTTTCAGCGCATTCTACAATATTCTTATTATCTCTTTCATTAGATTTTACTACTGTAATTAAGATTCCCGTTCATGGACGTTTTCTAAGGGCTTGCTAGGCTAGCTGCGAGGCTCCGGAAACGTTTTGCTCTAATTGACATATACTTTTAAAACATTTCCTTAATTATTACCGCCACAATAACATCAATCTCTTATTAAAAAACTGCTATTCTTTAATACTAAATTAATAATAACGAAATAGCCACTGCCACAGTCAGTTGCACAGTTGGGCGCAGCAGCTCTTCGATCGCCAGTTGAGGAGCCATCCTCGCCGATGATATTATCTGTGAGTGAGGGAGGGAGGGGCCAATAAATTTGTATAGGCAGCTTGGCTTCGCTAGCTAAAGAGCAAGCTTAGACTGAGAGTAGAGGAATTTTCAGTTTCACGAAGTAAAATAATTTTGCAAGCGCAAACATCATCAGAGCTTCAAAAAACAGTCCACTGAGAGTTGAGGTTAGGTTATTGTTTTCAAAACAGGTTGTAGACCACTGGTTACGTAGCTTATTGATGTTTGACATAATAATTAATGTTAAAACTCTAGTTCATATTCGTGATTTGCAGTTTGTCTTTATGCTCAACTTCAAAATTATTCAAATTTTATTTCACAGGCTTGAAGTTTATTTTGTAGGTACCAACTCAATTTTCTCAGCATAAAACACAATGGAACTTGTGTCCAACAAACTAGACACTAAATCACTTATGTACATCACAGTGTACACGTCGGTTCAGTGACAGTGGTGTTGATAGACCCATTCACGTACAGTGGTTCAATCATAATTAATTTCACTTATCACTTAATAAACAATAACTAAATACTGTATTAATGATTACCTAAAATATAAATGGCTTACTCGTTCGCCATTGACAGTAAAAATTATGAAAACAATTTTGATAGGTCGTAGATTGGTTATATTAATTTATGCCAACATTAATCAAGCATGCTATTTGTTTAGGAACAACTCGTAGGCGGGCATAAATGGTTTTTAATTAAGAGCTAGCCCATTGAATATGTTGAGAATACACTCCTGTTCCTGTTACAGTTTCAGGGTAAATTAAACCAGACAATAAAAGGGCTATAACAAGTTAAATGGCACAAAATAAATATTATTCAACAAGAGTTGTACAAATCTGTACAATTATGAATATAGTTGATCTATTACCTAACGGTGTAATTTAAGAGCTCCTCTTTTTGTTAAGGTCAAAAAGAAGAGCTCGAGCTCTTAAATGCGTCATAAAATTTATTAAAAGGTCTTTACAAACATCCATGTCATTATAACAAGTAAATTTAATATTTCAATGGAAACATTATAGCAGAGAGGAACTAAAAAAAAGACAATAAGATTGCATATACAGTGAACTCTTGTTAACCAGTTAAATATGATGGAAGGTGACATGATGTTGAAACATGCATTTATATTTATTTGATCTATCTATTCTATATATATATATATATTTTTTTTATGTAATATTTGTATGTATATACAGTATATACAGGGTTAATAAAAAGTCCGAGGACGGTTGAATATTGTTTAGACCGTTACAGATAAAGGTACAAAACTTTGCACATTGCTGCTGGATATAAAAAGCTATTTTACCATGTATTCAGTGATCCACTACCTTCGTAGTGGCACGGCTCACTAGGAGTCCGAAGAAAATCTATATATATACAATTTTTAAGGTTTTAGCTAGTAGAACATTATACAGCAAATTAGATCTCAAAAAGGGTAATCCTGTACAAAATGGCGGCGCTCGAAGGTTTAAATACTGATCTTATGTGCAGGATCACCACCATTTTGTGACGTATAAAGCTTTTGAAGTGTGGTTTGCGGAATTCTTCTATGCTTGACTATCCCTTTGAAACTATGTGCATATTAATCCATGCTTACACAACAACTTTTCTACTAACTCCTCAAGGACCATTCCCATAGAAGAATATCAGGACACTGAATACATCTTAAAGTAGCCTAGGTGTTTGTGCAAAGTAATAATGTGTTGAATGGAAATCTGATACAGTTATAAAAAAATTAAGCCATTCTTACACTTGCACTTAAGAAGAGTATTGAAACTTTCGTGCGTCGCCATTTTGTTCAGGATTAATCTATTAAGGTCTAATTTGCGGTATGATGTTCTACTAGCTAAGACCTTAAAAATGGTGTGTATATCGGTTTTCTTCCGACTCCTAGTGAGCCGTCCCACTACGAAGGTAGTGGATCACTGAATACACGGTAAAATAGCTTTTTATGTCCAGCAGCAATATGCAAAGTTTTGTACCTTTATCTGTAACGGTCTAAACAATATTCAACCGTCCTCGGACTTTTTATTAACCCTGTATATACATACATATATATATATATATATATATATATATATATATATATATATATATATATATATATATATATATATGAGTTATATATACAATTACATGTTCAACCCCAAACTGTAATAAGTACCGTAGGTCAATCTCAAGGTTCCTATACAACCTTGGGTCAAACTATGTTCATTTCTTAAAAGAGTCAAATACGTGTACCACGATAAAAACTTAATAACCACACATCAAAATCAGCGCAGCATTTATTTGACGAAAATAATTCAGTAGAAACCATAGATTCTTATATACAAATGTTACATGAGTGAAAAAAAAGAATGTTATATATTGTATTGAGCAGTATGAGATATACACAGCAACGGAAATAACGTGCATAGTAATATCATTTAAAATAAAAATTAATTATTGAAGTTGAGATCGAGTTGATATTGGTTACTTAAATATATTCAAATTACTAAATGTTCAATAAAAACCAGCAAAGCTGGCATCATCAGGCAACACAATGCTTTGAATATATCAAAAATTAATTATTCAACAATTATTTTATTTTATAGAATTCGCTCAATACACGATAAAATAGTTCATATCGAGCTACAGAACATAAATATTCCAGCAAGAAACATAAAGAGCCAGAACTAACCTATTCTTGTCCCATGAGATGTGGCTGTAAGTCACATTGCAATAGGAATTTAAGTAATTTTAAGAACTGAAGACGTATTAGCATGGAACATGCTTTAGTCTTGACCTAACTGTCTGAAAACGTTACGCGGGAGGGTGACGCGTAACCATGAAAACACAATGACATATCAGTGTTGACTTCAATAATGATTTTATTTGCAAGCGTTGATCAAAGTACATCTTTAGTTTCCATGACAACTCTTGTTAAAAATATACAAAATTAAGTCCTAATTAGAGAATCCAGTCCTCATTTACATATCAGTCTACCTCCAGCCGTCCACCGGTGATGTTGTGTCCTGGATCAGATATGTTTCACCCAACTGCAATATGAAAGATATTCAATGTTTCTTCTTAACTAACCTGTTGATGTACACACCAAAAGCGTCAGAGATGTTTGAACTCATCCGAGAGAAAGGTTATGGACAAATCCCAATTATCCTGTCTGGCGATATCAATTTGGACCTCAAGAAGAAAGAAAATCAAAAGTTTGTTCACTTCATGGAGGAAACGTTCGGTCTACAACTCAACACAAATCTAGCTATATCAACTACTCGAGGAGGATCATGTATCGATATGATCTTCACTCGCCATATTGACAAGATTGATTGTAAACATTATGTAAGTTACTTCAGCTATCACAAACCAATATTGGCCACAACTTCTAATGATTGTATGGAACAATAAAATTTAAAAAGTAAAGATATATTTATATTTTTAAGATATGTTTATATTTTTTGTAATTCCTTACATGAAATCTAAAATTCGTTGTTTTCGGAGAAATACATTTGCAGAAATTATTAAAAAGGAGCCAGCAAACAGAAAAAGCGCAGCTAAAGCATGTTCCATGTTTCTTGAATTTTAGCCGTAGGCTCTAAGCAAAAAGATCCGGGGGTCCAGGGGGCTTGTCCCCTGGCGAGGCCCGCAGGGCCGAGTTTTTTTACAGGTATTTTAACCTTTTATATTATACGCAATACTCCGTTGATTTAGAACATATCAAGTGACACAATTTATATTCGTATCTATTCACAGATTTAATTTCAGTACTAAAAAAACACGAAATATATGTCAAAATATGAGTTCACTGACAATGTTCCCACCAAATTGGACAGTAAACTCTTGAATATTAAAAGAGTTGCTATATAATGAAGATAATAGAAAGAGCCATTATAATGAAAGGTATGGTTTGCAAGAAAGCCCAGATAAGTAAAGATAAATATACACTACAGTATATACCTTATTGCTACAGTCCAGTCCCAATATATCTACTTTAACAGTAAAATAAAATCTCAGACTTGTAAGTTTGTTCAAAGTTTGTATTATAATTTTGTTGTCCATAACCATCTGTGTGCGCGCCTGGAGCAAACTGCTCCTACGTAGCTAAAACACAACTAATTAGTGTTCTGCCTTTATTTTATATGTAAAATAATGTTATTACTTTCTCTACCATCGTATTCTACTCAACTAATAATAAAATTTCTTCTTCAAGTCTGGTAACATTGCAACTTGAACTGTTGCTCTTCTGCTCACGGTGAGCTCTAGTTCACTGCTGATTTCATTTTTTTAATCATCATAACATAACATAACCTCATTTAGTTCCACTTCAGTAACTTTGCTGGCATTTTTGGGTTCATTCAAAAATACAAAATTAGCTAAACAGGCTTATTTTTTTACTAAATATGTCAATGTGGTTTAACTAATTCTACTAGTATTTTGTTTAATTTATATTCTAAGCTTTTGGTTCTAGTTTAAATATGTATCGAGCTATAGTGGGTTCATTAGACATTTCCTTAGGAAAGATAAATTCTCACCAACTTCGAACCAGTTTAATTACTCATACATCTCCCTGTATACAATGCACACGTTTCTACAGACCAAGAAAACCATTTTGGCTTCCCATGGGAAAAACGAAAATGTTTCGAATCCCCAAGAAAGTAACAATTCCAGAAGAAGAGGCAGTTGAACTGTCTCGTTTGTATAATGTTTACAGGACTAATATGAAATCATTAAGGTATGTTTAATTTATGAATATATGGTTAATAATATTACCTCATCAGATATAATAAGCAGCTTGGCTTAACATGTGTATAAATAAGCCAATTTTTCCATTCGGTGAAGTGGGGCTTATAATGCATTTTCTGTTCATCTCCTAAAACGAAGTTTGTTATTCAAGTGTTTGAAAGTAAATTGTATAGGCCTAGTCAGGAAAGGGATTCACTGAGCGGAAAACTTGTTTTTCCAAATAACTGGAAAATTCTATTTGTACAGGACATATTTTAATTGAAGGGAGAGGAGTTACAGCAGTGCCACTCCATGCTCCCTCCACTCATCGGCTCCTTTCCTTCATAACCTTTGTATCTTACTAATGACATACAGGCCTATATTGTTTATGTAAACTAGGCCTACATCCTTAACACACTTCGATATTAAAAGAGTAATTTTTTGGGGTAGCCTATTCCGAATTAATTGCTTGCACCCATAATTTCGGTCAAACGACATCAGAACATACACTTTGTACACCAATTTTACATGTTTACAAATAATTGTAAACATGTAACGTTTTCGTTCAATGTGGCAAGAAAACAAAAGTAACATTAAATGACAATATTAAAAATACAATAATGTTTAACAATAATCATAATCAGATGTGTGGAGACCTTGCTCACACTGACTCAGGTGTGGTCCTCTATTGCAGCCATACAAAATAATTCACTTACAGACTCTTGTTTACAAATACATTATTTTTAAATTTACATAGTGAGGTAGAGCATTATACCATATCATTGACGGTGGGATAAATGAACTATCCGTCTGAAGGATTCCATTGACAAGTTAAAAATTCCACAAAATAGCAGATTTTGTTCCCTTCGCTCATCATATACATACATATCCCACGTCGTCCTGATTGACCACTTGGCATAGGACCAGTCATTCTTTATTTCTTCTTCATCTCATATTAGGCACATCTTCATGATGCTTGTCTTCATGGCAGAGATAATCAGGAGGGGGTAGGGTTGGTTGTAACCAATGAAGGAATGAGAGTCAGGTTAGGTAGGGTGGAATCTGATAGAAACACTGGTCTACAAGATATTTTTTGAGCTCATATTTAAACTTTTTTATATTATTAATCTGGGCTATGTTGGGAGGAAGTTGTTTAAGTAGCTTGAGACCTATGTAATCCATCATTCTGGGAATAGGACTGTGCAATTGGTAGTTAGTGCCCAAATGCCTAATTTCATATTTATGTGGGACCCTGAAGCTGATCAGTTGAAGTAAAGGTAGGCAATCAACAGCACCATTGTATAAAGAATATCAAGTGTATAAAGAAATATGAGATCAGCACTTGCAGACGTCTAGTAGCAATTGATGTCATCCCATGGTTAGCTTCAATTTCAGAAATTGGAACATCCTTGTAGAGAAATCCGTTCTTCATGCCCAATATTCTTATAAATCTTTTCTGGATAGATTGGGCTCTATTAATATGTCTCGTCTGGTATGGTGACCATATGAAGCATGCATACTGTAGATTCGGCCGCACTAGGGCTTTATTCAGTTTGAAGCCAAATCTTGCTAATCGTAGAACAAATCCCAGTATCCTAGGTCATAGCATCAATATGATAACTACAGTTCAGAGAATAGTGCATCAGAATTCCAAGATCTCTTATAAGATAACTTTTCGATAATAGTACCATCTAAATATAAGTTAGTAATGATTGGAGTTTTAGTTCTGTGAAAGGTAATGTGTTTAGACTTTATAGGATTAAAAGTCATCCTATTAATTTGACACCACCGTAGAAGAGAATCCTGCAGCCCTAGAAAGTCTTCTTCAAATCGTATCTCCTGGTACAGCTTAAAATCATCAGGAAATAAAGAAAAACATTTGTACGTTTCTTACCAATGTTGTCTATGAAAAGTACAAATAGAAATGGGCCCGAAAGGGAACCTTAAAGTACACCCGATGAAGAAATGAAGGCCGATGATGTATTAGACCCATATCTCACAGCTAAGGTTGGATGTTGCAGGTTACTAAGAAATCATATATAATAGGTCCTTCAGTTTTTGTATACTTTATCAGATGTACGTCAATTATGTTGCTTTAATTACAACTTTTTAATGTAATTACACAATGGAGGAAGAGTAGTTTTCTGTCTCTCTTGCACCACTCTTTGCATCTAACTCGCACAAGTGTATTGAAAAGGTTGATTTCTAAGCGACCCATGTAATGTTGATGTTTGTAGGCTCTTTTCTTGTTATCAGTATAAACTAATATTGTCAATTTACTATTTGTTGTACAGGTCTCACTCTATCAGGTGAGTAGAGAGTGGCCTGAGGAAAATGCCACTTGTTTTTGAAAATGTGTGAAATGTGAATTCTCTTATGTGTTCTCTACTGCAAAATGTTAATGGAACTTGTCTTCTTAGGAAAGTTTTCTGACTCCCTATCTCTCCTAATATACTATTAATCCCAGACCTAGTGTCCTTTAACCTAACCTAAATCTTCCTGGTGGCAAAACTTATAATTTTTTAGTTTTAAGCCGATTCATTAGTGTCAAAGCTCGAAAATTGAGGTTTGAACATGCACACAATATTTCACTTATTATAGTTCTACATCGCCTAATTTCCGAGATTTGTATATTCTATGTCACAAACTAGACATTCTAAGCTAGCTGACTGTACATATATTACTTTTTTATACTTGTCAGGTGAAGTCATGAGTAGTTATAAACATCAGTTTATTTCAGATTTATGTTTTTTTGCTCTTATTTACTGTTTTGATCATAACTTTTATTTTATAATCATGATCATACTTTTGGTTATATATATTTTAAAAAATTATAATTTCTGAAACTAGAGACAATTTGGCACAAAATGCCAGTCCCAGATTTTTACATTTCACTTTTTTAGATTATTTTCATATCATGGTCCTTTACGGTTTTTTTAAATATAGGCTATATACTTACATATCAATATATAGTCAACAATAATTAATGAATAGTGATCTTTATTTTAATATGAACAAGGAAATATATAATTAACACTAAATATTTGGATAGTTTCATATTTTTTTTTAAATCCTTGTGTGATGGCCAAAAATGGATATCCACTAAGGGATTTTTATCTGCCACGAGGAGAGTTAAATAGTAGGCTATTATTTCAATGTTATATTATAGGCAATATTTCAAAGAACAGCTGATGGCTCAAACAACTGGTGTAGAGGTGATAGAAGAGCAGAAAAAAAGACAGGCTGAACAACATGCTATGTGTATTAAAGAGAATGAGCTTTGGAATGCTGAAGTGAAAAAACTCAGGGAGGAAAGACTCGCTAAAGCAGCAGAAGAAAGGGAAGAAAAAATATTAAAGAAGATAATGGATCATGAAAAGAAACAAAAATTGTGGATAGAACAGTTAGATGCACACATTGTTTCAGAAAAGGTAACCATATATTTCAGTTCTTTAATTTTATTATTTTATTAAATATCTGAATATTAACCCTTTGCACGGGGAAATTATTTTATCCTATTTTAAAGTAACACATAATTATGTAAAAAAAATAATTTTAATGAAATATAAAGTTAATTTTTTTAAAGTTTTAGAAACATGAAGATACATAAAAAAATATAAATTTATACTCTAAGTAACAACTACAACTTTTAACACTATTTTATTGTAGATGTACAACTATAATGATAAGTACATATATTATATATAAAAAACTGTCAACATTTTAGTTGAAACTTTTAACATTATCTTTTATTTATGATACAATAATAACTACAACAAAATAATTAAAAACCAGAAAACAAAGAAAAAGAAGGACAAGTGTTTGAAAACAATGTGCTTGGGTGGAGCGACAGAAGGAGGATATTTTTGTTTTACCTGTGTGCAAAGGCAGGTAGGAGACGGAGCCCCACCCATGCATGCTATATTTGGCTGCTCCACCCCTTTTTCATTCATAAACGATTTAAGTTTTTGATAGGCGGAGGGAGTTGGCCAAAGAAATGTCTAATTTGATGTTGCACTCTAGCGGAAATTTTAGGAACTATTATTCATACTATCAACAGAAATATTTCATTTTGGATATCTTCATTTACTGCGTTTGAGGCAAAGTAGAGGATGGGTATATATTCATCTGCCGTGTGCGAAGGGTTAAGATTTCTAATTGTAATTCAATGAGTACTGTTGCAACTTTGTTAAAATGTTGTGTATTTATTGTACAATATGGAGAAAATCATAATTGATTGTATAATAATCATACTGAAGCAATCTTTTAAGCCTTTAAAGAATAAGATGCTTATAACTAGTGTATATATTTTCTGGTGACATCAATGTCTTGGTGATATCTACACTATTTACAAAATAATAATCGTTTTCCTCATGCTTTGAAGTGGCATCTTCAGTGGTATTCCTGATACTACCATATTAACGCAGAGGAAAACACATGATTATCTTATTTACAGTGTATATAGCACCTTGACACGGTTATCACTAGAAAATATAGATTCTAGTTAAGACACTGTCCAATTAAACCTAAGAAATAAGATTTAATTTTGTTTGTGTAATCATTAATTAATTTTCATATGCACATTAAATAAGACTATTTGAATAAGATAGCTCTTAAGTAGTCTAAGAATAGAGAGCTGAGCAACCACTGAATGTAATATACATTATTTATTTGAAATAAATAAATTTATATAAAATACTGAAACTTCATAAATGATTATTTTCACGGATTATGAATTTAACTTAATAAAAAAATTTGATTAGAAGTGAAATGAGAAAGTATTCATTAACGGCCAGACTATACAGTAAGCATGGGCATTTCTGTGTAAAAAGAATTAGCATCTATGGTATCAAGTTTGGTATTTGGAGGGAGAGGTTAGATAGAAGACTGATAAGGTGTCTTTGACGTGAGAAGGAAATTTCTTTGGGTCAGAGGGAAACAAAAGAATGATTGTGAATCCCCCTGGTCTCAGGAAGGTAAATGTCGCACCATGACAATTGTGTGTTTTGTACTTTTACTGTAGTAACTTTGTGTTGTGTTTATGACGTTCACTTATAGAAATTTTAAAATCTAGTCTTTCTTTTCGTTTGTCAGTATCACTGTATGTGTATGGGTGGGCAGGCAGGTCAATACCACTGTATGTATATGGGTGGGCGGATGGGTCAATACCATTGTATGGTGTATTGGTATTTACCACCATATATACGCTATTTCACCTGAGATAACTTACTAAAAATGTGAAGGCATTAATGGTCTACTTTCCAAGTTCAAGCAACTTTAAACCATGGGGTGTTCATTTGACCAAGAAAGCCAGTGAGTAATGTTGGGTCAGATTCTTGCTAAAGTTGGAACGCCATTCTTGAAGACACCTTCCAAGTAAAATTAGCTCTTCAATCAACGTCGAACCATACTGATTCTATTGAGAGAAATCGGTACTGACGGCTAGTTGGTAGTTTTGAGTCAGATACTTGCTAAAGGTTGAACATCATTGTTAAGTACACCTTGAACGTTGTTCTTTGTGGTTTATGAACAATGAGTAATGGTGTATTTATTTAAAGGAGCCGACTAGTATGGCCATAAAACTGCCACTAAATACTACCAGTACATCTCAACACCACTGAATGTGTACAGATGGGCGAGTGGGTCAACACCACTGTATGTGTATATAGGTGGGTGGGTGGGTCAACTCCCCTATTTGTGTATGGGTGGGCTAGTGGGTCAATACTACTGTATTTGTATGGGTGGGCTCGTGGGTCAATACTACTGTATGTGTGTGGGTGGGCGGGTGAGTCAATACTTTTGTATTTGTATGGGTGGGCTGGTGGATCAATACTACTGTATGTATGGGTGGGCTGGTGGGTCAATACTACTGTATTTGTATGGATGGGCTGGTGGGTCAATACTACTGTATGTGTATGAGTGGATGGGTGGGTCAACACCACCCAATGTGAATGGGGTGGGTGAGTGGGTCATACTATTGTATTTGTATGGGTGGGTCAATACTGTTGTATTTGTATGGGTGGGCTGGTGGGTCATTACTACTGTATGTGTACGAGTGGGTGGGTAGGTCAACACCACTGTAAGTGTATGAGTGGATGGGTGGGTCAACACCACTTTATTTGAATGGGGTGGGCGGGTGGGTCAACACCACTGAATGTGTATTGGTGGCCGGGTGGGTCAATACTATTGTATTTGTATGGGTGGGTGGGTAGGTCAACACTACTGTATGTGTATGAGTGGATAAATAAGGACGTGTACATACGTGTAAAGGATAAATGAAAAGAAAGACTAGATTTGAAATGTTTGATGTTACCTATCACTTCCCCAGCTGATCCTTTGATGCTCTTTACTGGGTAAATTATGCTACGATGCTGTGTTTTGCCTATAAAACATTGTGAGAGGGCAATAGTCAATATTCTTTATTCAAGGTGTGGTGATGTGATGGTACGGTAGTAGCTTTACATGCTCATTTATTTTTTAAATAGTCTGACTTCCTCCGAATGTTCTTTATCACTCCAGGGTTACATTTAATCTCAGTCTAGCCCATTTTAGTCAGTCTCGTTCACATGCATAATACTGAATGAAGTGAGAACTATGCATGTGCAGGGCTGAAGTGAGATTACAATTTAATTAGAGGTATAACGTATATCCTGTTTCTATCCAGTATTCTGCCTAATACCAGATAGAAGTATAAAAATAAAAAAGTATTAAACTAAAAGTTAAAAGTAATTTTATTATTTATTTATTTGTAAGACACCGATCTTCAAGATATGGGTCAATATGAATTTTTAAAGAGTGTGAAGAGTGTAGATAGTGGAATGTAGGCATTGTTACAAACTAAGGCCAGCTATTACTTAGAAAGTGTCATTAATTAATAATAGCCCAATGACAAATAATTAATACTAATACTCATTAATTTACAAAACATTTTACAAATGAATACTCAAATATAAATAATAGTAGGTTGTGGTGAACAAATAGAAGTCTCTGCATTCTTTGGCAGTTAACTGTTGCGTTTTTCTTCATATAGAAGTCCTGCTTCTGAGAACCATCTGTCATTATACATACTGCTGGAAGGAGATGAAAGATATATCTTTGACTATTTTGGAAAGAATTGGATACTTTTTGGTGTTCGATGACCACTACTTAAAAGGGTTTTTACTTACAGCTGACACAGGAATTGCTGTTTGTAGTACTATGTTTTGGATGTTTATTCGTGATAGTTGTTCATTACAGATGTACCAGCTTTCTTGCCTTCCCCACCATGTGATGAGATATTATTGTTACACAATAAACAAATACAAAACTTAATATCACGTTTATCAATGTCATAGTATTCCCAAATACGTGAACTTTTCTTAAATTAGGGGCCGTCCCTAAATTACGTAACGCCTCTAACGGGGAGGAGGGTTTTCGGCAGCGTTATACACTGTTACAGGGGAGAGGGAGGGGTTTCTACGTAGGGTTACGTAACTTATTTTTTTTTTAATAACTTCACTCGCCAGTTGACATGGGCCTGCAGGCCTGTGCGTCAACTTTATTCAAAGAGTGAAGTTCCGACCGTTAGCTCAGTGGGGATTCGAACCTTGGACCTTGCCCTCCGCAGTCTGAAGCCTTATCCACTGAGCCACCACACCGGCAGTTGTTAAACCTTAACAATTTGTAAGAATTTATTCAAAAAATTTAACCGTTTTTTTCCATAAATACAAGATTTTTTCAAAGATTTTAAAGTTAATAATATATTCTCTTCCCATTAGAAAACAAAACAATCATAATTTGCATGAAAGTAGATGACAAAAATTGGAGGGGAGGGGTTGGTGACAGTGTTACGTAATTATTGAGGGGGTTTGGTATTACTGTTACAATTGCATTAGACGGGGGATGGGGGTCTAAAAAGTCCTATTTTACCATTACGTAACTTAAGGAACGGCCCCTTACGCCATTTCACTGCATACCACACCCTACAAGAACACAAAACAGAGTTGATCAAAGAACACAACTAAAGACTGATAGACAGATGGAGTGGGTTTCCCACACTGGCGACACCACTTAATCACAGAATAAAGCTACAAGTTGCCACTTGTCTTACAGTGTGTTACATCTCAAACATTAACAATTGGAACCGAATATCCAGTGGCCGGATATTCGGTGCTCTGGCCTGTAACCTTGCCGAATACCTGGTATTCAGTATCCGGCCAAATCACTACCCATTACATCTCAAATTTTCTATCCATTACTTACAAAATGTATAGTAGTTGATGTTTACATGTACAACTGTTTAAAGTTCTGTAAATATTCTTACTGCTAATTAGTGCATATACACAACTTTACTGACTCATCTGAGTTTGATAACCATAAACATTTCTTTTTAGGTTCAGAGAGAATTCATTTTTGACAAAATTAAATAATTGTTTATTCGATGACAATACAATTTTTATTTCTCACTTAAAAATGTACATTTTTATTATGAAAAATCTTTGCTTACTAGTTAGTTCTTATCGGCTGAAATCCTTTACATGAACTTTCCTCTCAAATGTAGTACCGACCATCAACCTGGGACTCTGTAGTCTGAAGCCTTAATTGATTTTCAATCAGACTACTTAGAAGCTAATAGTACATTTTCATATTCTTAAGTGGTAAATAGCATGTTGTATAGATACACTAGTATTGCTAATCACAACTAATCTGCTTTCAGGAAAATGCCAAGTCATTCATAACTCCAAAAAACATAGATGAAGCTATAGAAACTGCGTTGTCGAATTATGTAGATCACAACTTCTGTATTGATAAAGCTGAAAATATCTACAAGGGCCGCTACGGAAAACCACCACCCAAATCTAATATTGCAAACCCAGTTGCTCAGCAAAAGCAAGACAATTTGTCACTAGAAGCTAGAAATTAGTACAACATTGACGTTTTAATTTACAAATATGAAATGCATGTATCATAGTAATTAAAATGTATCTATAAATATATATAAATAAGTGTTTATAAAATGAGTTTGTTCATTATCTACCTTTGTTTAAATTCTGCTACAAGATTTTTCAAATGAATGTTGTAGACAACAGCAGAGTTGTATAGGGGTGTGCGATGCAGCAAATTTTTTTCGATTTGATGCAGCGATGTGATTCAAAGAATTTCGATTCGATGCAACTCGATTTGATGTGCACATAAAAAATTTATGGTTTTATTAAGTATTAGAAGCAGTAGAGTAACAATAATACCTTTTGTTACGGGTGCCGTATCTTGCCAATACAAAGAAAGATAATTAAAATATACCGTACATTTTTTTGTCATATAAATGTTAGCTAGTTAATATTATATGTATGCAACAAAAATACTAAAATTAACTTTACATCAAAGTAAGAAGGTCAATTCAAAATAATATAAGGAATCTAAAGAATAATAATAATAATAAATAAAAGCCAAAAATATTGAAAGTATATCTTACTTTGTCCTTATAGACTGCAACATGACTTTGTCAATGCTTACGTAAAAAGACAATAAACATTTATTTAGTTTTTTTTTTTATTTATTAATGTAAGATGAAGGGATTCAAAAAATGCCGTAGGCCTAAAGCACAATATATCATAATTATTTTGAAAAATAATTTTAGGGCTTAATAAATTTGTTTAGCACTAAGCACGCTTTTTTTAATTAAGTAATTTTGGAGAAATATAAGAAAAGCTAGTAATAAATTAAGTCAATGGCACTGTATTAAATATGTTAAATTTAAATGCCAATAATTGTACTTTGCTGTTGTGAGAAAATAACTGGTCAAAATTATCGCGTAATTGGATGGAACAAATTTGGTCGCACGTAGAGAAAATTTCTCAACCATCACATTGACTTTCCAATAATATCATCAAAAATTGTATTTTTTTAAATTTTAAGTATTTTTTACACTTTAAGACAGTATAAAGTAACTTTTTATGCCTTTTATTTTTTTAAAAACTATCAAACATTACTAAATTTAAATAGATTTGTTATAATTTTTTCATAAATGTTGTAGTTCTGTTACTATTCTAAATAATAAATGCATATATATATGTTTTTTTTTTTGTGGAGGATAGTTAAAGCACATAAAAAATGAGATTATTAATTAAATTTATCGAATATAAAAAGTATAAAATTTACAAGTACAGAATACTTCCCCATTTCTAATAAAACTATTTACATACAAATAAAAACTATTTATTTACAACTTAAAATACTACTAAACACACGTAACTAAATGTACAAACAAAATTAAAAACTTTATAAAAAAACAATTAAAAAACAAATTTAGTCGCGTTTGGAGAAAACTTCTCTCCACTACTGAGACACAAACAGTTGCATATAGAGAAAAAGTCAAACTGGCCAAACATGTAAGTGCCCTTCCCCCACTGCCCCTCACCACTACTGTTTACGAGAATGTGCACAAAACATGTGAAAAGAGTAATACAAAGCATTTCTGGAATGTCAATGTTGTAAGTTGACTATTAAAAAGGTTTCCAATGTCACAACTATTTTAGTGAGATTTTTTCTCACCACGCGATTGATGACAGGTTAACGAACTTATATCATGTTCATATCAGTTCAAGTTGTATTCCCTTTCGAACTCTGTATTCGTTATTGCGATATAATCTGGTTTGTGTCCGATCGCACTCATCCCTGTCCACTTGGAACGAACACTCGACTAATAATCATTTCACAACTATTTTATTGTAAAGTATTTTACTCAAAATATGAAGTATTAGTTCTAAAAGATGCACTAATTAATATCATTGATTAAAAGGCATTTTTTTCTTGATCATTCGTCATTCTGGCGCTTCAGAATAGTTCTGAGACATCGATATTGCTTATGCATCCAGGCACTATCTAGTCATGAATCGAATCGCTTCGATTTTTTCGAATCATCGCACACCTCTTGAGTTCTAAGCAACAACCAAAAATATGGTGCATATAATTCAAAGTAAATACAATACCTATTTATTGCTTATTGCAAACATAAATGCAAAAAAGGTAAAAACTAAAAACAAATATTCAATGGTGTCATAATCTCAATGTATTATTAATGTTTTGAATGTGATAAGTAAATGATATCCACCTAAGTTCTTTTTCAGGTTTATGTTTCAGTTTGATGTGGATGACCTTTGTGGTATGGTCATTTGCTTTTATGTTTCAGTTTTTACAAATACGTAGTTTTGTTTCATTCAAAGTAGTAATTTTTTATAATATTATTTTGACTGCATTTAACATCTTTTATGCTGTTTAAAGTTTTTAGGAGAGCAGTCATTAAAGCATTCATTTAGATTAGGATAGTTTGTTTCATCTTGACTTAGTTACTATTATTAATATTTTAACAAAAGGAGTTTTTTTAATTCAATTGAAAATATTTCAATGAATTAAACATTTTTTTTTTTTTTTTTCTGCTGAAAATCAATGAAAATGCAACCAAGGGCGAATTAGAGGGGGCAATCGCCTCCCCTGAGACATCAGGAAAGAAAAAAAATCTGTATCACACATGCAAAGTAATACCGAGGTGTAGCCAAGTGGATACCAACGCCATGGAAGTTACTCCACTACAGTACATAATAACTACAGTAATTATTTTTGTAGGTAATAAATTATGTCACATCCAACGCGCTTCTGGATAAAACACATGTCTAGAGGTCTAGACTAAATTATGATTCTAAAGTCATCATGTGGTTATTGTAATTAAGATATCTTGACATTCTTTATATTTCTCATGTGAGCTTTTTATAACTATATAAAAATTAATTAAAATATCTGCAACAATTTTGGTGAATCTGACATTGAGCCACTGTACATTTTCAAACATATAGCCTAAAAAATAACCTGAGCAGATATCAATGGTGGATATATGCATACATGGTAAAGTAGTCCTATTTATAAAACGACTTTTTACGGTGTTCCGACAAGTGTACTAACAAATAACATTAAAACAAAAAACTTGTAGGCTAAAGGAAAGAAAGGTAATGATGCACTTTCTTGCCACCTCTGAAAATATGATTTCTTGTTGAAAAAGTGGTGAAATATGGTTTATATCTCTTGAGGGGGTTAATTTCAGGCGGGGAAAACTCTTTTTAAGTGAAAATCTAGTTTTTTATCTGATTGTGAACAAAAAATTTTTAATCGTTATTTTTCAATAATTTTTTTTATTCAACATTTATTATTCTAAATACGAACATATCCTTCATTTTTCAGTAAAATTATTTTTTCAGGCCGAAAAAAGCTTATTTTACTGACCTAACCTAACTTATCCTAATTGTCTATTTACTCAACAAAAATCAGTAATTTGCGTAATTTTCTGGTGCCTGGCCTCCGCAACGGCCCACCAGCCGTCACTTCGGCTGGAATATAGGCGAATTCGGTTTTTGTGATTAATAGTTGTAGGCCGTTTAATAATCATCACGTAATAGCCGATAATCGCGATTCTCCATGAATGTAGTTTTTCTGTTATATCTCGAGAAATAATGTTAAGAGAAAAAATGTTATAGTTATTCAGCACAAAAAATACATCAATATTTAAAAAAAAGATGATTTTTTTCTATTAAAATACCAGTTAAATTAACGGAAATATGTTAAAAATGCTATGACATAGGTTTTTTAAAATTTTTCTTTAAAATACATGATTTCTGCGGAATAAAAAACATATCTCGTGAAAATACAGTCAATTCTAGACCCATTTCAAGCAAAATTTTCTAATTTTGTTTTGTGGCAAACTGCATAGATGCTGAAAGAAAATTGACAGAACATTATTACCGAGCAAATAACGTTTTTTACATAGTGGCTTAATGTCAGTAGAATCATAATTTTAACTATATTTTAGTTTTTTTCCAGCCAGCTGTGCTTACAAAATCATGTAAAAGCGCATCTACATAATATTATTGTTTTAGGGCTTGTCATGTAAGAAAGTTATCTTGTGTTACCATCTATTCTATTTATTCTTTTTGTATACAATTTATATTTGAGACAGTCAACATAAAATTGTATTAATGAAATGTCACGATCTAAAGAAGATTAAATTTACATCTAGCATTTATACCTACAACCCAAACTAAGTAATTTGACAAGGTTTATAACCTGAGCAATAATCGTTGAAAAATAAGAGCCATTTTTAGTGTTTTAAAACTAAATGGAAAAGATTACTCCGTAAGTATCAAATTTAATTGAATATGCCTTAAAATCATTTAGTTGGCAAAATATTGTTTTCCAGAAGGAAAACTTGCTGATATTCAACTAGTTTTCAAGTGTCATGACAGCCTGAAATGTGATTTCTAGACATCTTATTTAAATTTTTTTCCCCAGGGGAGGACCCCCGGGCACCCCGTTCCGATTAGGGGTATTCCATGACCCCCAGTATCTCTAAAACAGGCCAGTTCACCCCCCCTGACAAATAGTTACTAATCCGCCACTGAATGCAATATTTATAATTCTTGGAAGATTAAAAAGAAACATTAAAATTTACATTCTTAAATACTCTTACATGTCTGCGTTACACGTGTTTGTATACGTCTGCTAACACATATTATGCTTGTTAATATTTAATTATTACTGTCATGAAGAATTCTTCCATACTGAACAAAACCTACCACTTAGAAATGCAACTGCTCCAAAATCTTATCTTTGACTCCTTCCACACACATTTCTACGTTATCAATTTTGCTACATTTATCTAGTTGTAAGAATCGATTTTCTTAAAGCCCTATCTAAACTTCTGTGCACAACTTAGTTTGTCATATATTTCTGGTAAAACCACAATGTGGGTTGTTTAAAATAGAATTTATGAATAGTTACTATACTGTAAATACACTTAGTGTTTGCTATTTTATCAAATGTATCTATTTTAATGGATTTCCATAAGAAGATACAATTCTTTAAAAGATTTGTTTTATAACAAAAATTGCAGCAAGATCAACTCTTAGTATAGTAACAATTGTGAAAAGGAAAACATTTTAGACTTAAAACAATCAGAGGAGATAGATACCAAGTCCTACTTTCACTTTGTTGGACATTCAAATTATGTGTATGTAGAGATAAAACTACACGTTGTTAACCATACAGTCAACCCATTAAATGGCAAGAGCTCACAATTCACCCAAAACCTATTATGATCTATACATAATAGACTTTATAGGCGTAGTACAACTTTGTTAAGCTGGACCGAACCAATCCGACAAAATGAAAATTTAGGTTAGCAGGAAAATAGCGGGATAACCAAATAATGTAAATATACAAACATAAATGTATTCATTTCTAAGACGCTGATCGTAGAGATATGGGCGAATATGAGGGATGAATGAGTGTGATGAATGTACAGGGTTATTCTAAATGATGGACCCAATTTAATAAATTCGTAATTATTTAAGTATAAATTCAAAATGAATAATTTATACACTAATGGAAAGAGAAAGATTCAAAGTTTTTTTAACCTATTCAAACGAGGAATTGGGCGGTGGCGGCGGTAGTTGCAGAAGCGGCCGCTAGAGTTCTCGCGCCAGCCAGCCGCCTTTATGTTTCATTGTCACTTGTGAGTGAGATGGCTACTGTGCAGCACAAGGTTTTCTGCGTTCTTGAGTTTGCTAAAAGTGAGTCGCAAGTTACAGTGCAGCGGGCATTTCGTCTCAAATTTGGTATTGAACCACCGACAAGAAAAAGCATTAGCCGTTGGTTTACGCAATTTCAACAAACTGGAAGTGTTTGTAAAGGAAAAAGCTCAGGCCGGCCGCGTGTATCTGAGGATGACGTAAGACGAATTGAAGAAAGTTTTGTTCGCAGTCCACGTAAGTCAACCAATAGAGCTAGTAGAGAACTTGGCATACCCCAACGAACTGTATGGAAAGTTCTGCGAAGACGTTTACTGTACAAGCCCTATCGATTACAACTTGTGCAGACTCTAAAACCTAATGACAAAGTGAAGCGTATTGAATTTTGTGATGATATGCTACACATGATGGAGGATAAGGGATTTCTACAGCGTATCGTTTATAGCGATGAAGCTACGTTCCACCTCAGTGGGAAAGTCAACAGACACAATGTACGCATATGGGGTTTACAAAATCCACATGCAACATTACAACATGAAAGAGACTTGTCAAAGGTAAACGTGTTCTGTGCCTTATCTCGTACAAAGGTTTATGGACCATTCTTTTTTGCGGAAAGAACTGTGACTGGAATCAGTTACCTGGACATGTTGGAACAATGGCTGTTCCCTCAACTTATGGAAGATTCACAGGACTTCATTTTCCAACAGGATGGAGCTCCGCCCCATTGGCATCTTGATGTCTGAAACTTTTTGAATCAGTCACTTCCTGGGCGTTGGATAGGACGCATAGGAAATGAAGATCTGGCTCTACACTTCTGGCCACCGAGATCTCCTGATCTCACCCCATGTGACTATTTTTTATGAGGTTACGTCAAGGAAGCTTTTTACGTACCGCCTCTACCAGCAACTCTGGATGATCTGAAGAACCGTATCACTGCTGCGGTGCACTCAGTTACAGAAGATATGCTTTCTCGTGTGTGGGACGAGTTTGGCTACCGTTTAGATGTTTGCCGTGCAGCACAAGGGGGACATATTGAACATTTATAAATATGTAAAAAAAACTTTGAATTTTTCTTTTTCCATTGGTGTATAAATTATTCAGTTTGAATTTATACTTAAATGAATACGAATTTATTAAATTGGGTCCATCATTTAGAATAACCCTGTATATGAACGAGTATAGTCATTGTTACTATCTGAGTTTAACTTACCTCAGAGAGGACTATTTATTAATAGCCAGGGCAATTGTGGGACCTACAGCTTTATGTGGAATCTGAACCACGTAGTGTTGGTTTGATTTTCCCTACACAACATCCGAGCACTGACCACCATCCAATATGGACACCCCAGACTTTTCTAGTAGTGTCCAAGTCGATGGCTACCATTGAGCAGATGTCGTGTCAGTATTAAGATAATATGTCTGTATAAATCTGTTTAATATGGAACAAACACAACTTTCATAACTACTAACACATCAAAATACCTAATAAAACAACAATGTGGCTCACTTATGAACTGTGTAGTAATGTCTACTTTTTGTAAAAAAGCTAGTACGTTTTTGTTGTGTCAGCTTTGAGTATCGTTCACATGTGCAATACACTCTTTTCAACCAAAAAACCTCGACTGGAAATGTAAAAACTAAATAACATGTAGGCTTCAATAAAATAACTTGCAGTTAAATAACAAATCGCCAAATTAAGACACATTGAAATAACAAACTGACTTTTGTGGCAGAAACAAAGAGAAAGAAGGGGATAGAGTGTACACTTTAAAGAATAATTTAAACTGTCAGTCTAAACACCACACACCTATCATATAGGCATACAGTGACGTAATGGTAGTGCCGCTTGCAGCTATGATTGATTGAGTTGACTTTTTCAGTACAATATTGACAAACAACTCCGTAACACACGGCAGACACTTGATCAACGTATAGTATGCTAAGCGTTTAAAAAACGTGAATTTTTTCTAGTACATGTTGTTCAGACAGCTGAGTTAAAGGGGGCTGATTTAACAAGGTTGTTCTGTGTGTAAATTTTCCACTACACATTCCCATTCAAAATAATGTTTTTTGGCAGTGTTTGATTTGATGATGCTGTAACAGAAAAAAAGACAGTAAGTTTATAAACTGGTTTTAATACACCAAATCTTGAAGAATTCAACCAGAACTCCACTCGACTACACAATGGGAGAAACTCTGGTATTGATGAGATGGTGTAACCATCAAGAGAACTCATGCAAGTAACGTATAGGTATACAGGAGGATCAGCAAAAAGACCGTTCCTATAAGATGTTTTCTGACTTGTATAACTTATCTTTCTGGACAAAATGTATATGACAGTTGATTACTTTTAAGCCCTCTTACACTTAATGATCACAAATTGTGAAATTCAGGAAAATACAAAAAAAATCCTAGAATTCCACACTTTTTTCTAACGAATTAGTAAACAGTGATGTTTTTCTTTATGATTGATAGTTGACATGATAATCTGTTAGTTTCATACAAATCTCAAAGCGAAAGTCTTCTTTTTCATTTGGCAATTTAAAAGCATTCTATTAAGTAATAAAGAAAAAATGATGGCCTCTTTCGTTCTTCATGATGTATTAAACATTATAGTGATAAATGCAAAAATAATCCATCCAAACAAATTTTGGAGAGAAAAATTCCTTGAAGAAACTCACTTTTGTTTGTGAATTTCTTGTATGTGAATACAGAACGTTTCATGAACCAATAAAAGGTTTACACTGTGACAAATAGAGCATAATAATAATGATACAATATTGATATAAATCTTTTATTCAACTATTTACAAAAATTATGTCTAACACAGTTTAGTTACTAACAACAGTTTTTTCCATGAAGGCATCTTGTCCAACAATGTTGGCAAGAACAGATTTATCTAAGTCAGTCAGCTTTAGAGAATTGTTGAGCTTCTGCGCCATTTCTAATGCCTCAACAAATCCAGCTTCCGAGCAGAATTGAATGCACCACTAAAAAACAAGAAGCTTAGTAAGAAACCTATTTTAAAACATTTTATTTAAAATCAATAAAATTGAAGTTGAACATTTGATTAATTTTCAACTTCATTTGTACTTGAAGCATTACAAGTACAACAAAGCTTACTAATTTCTAAACAAGTAAGTAAGCTGCAACTAGTCTTAATAATCTACCTTGATTGATGAGTGGTACTATTATTATCAGAAGAAGTAAGTGATCACTACCAAAATGTAATATATTTTGGAATTATAAAGACTAACAATAGTTTTATAGTACAAAGTTTTAATCCTTTGAGCGTAGAGAGCTACTGCTTATTTAGGTATATCCGACCCATTGTTAATGGCCTGCAAACAGCGTGTGCACAACAGATTGTATCACCCACAACGCACTATCATATGTTCTTAGTACAGTCACTACTATAATTATGAATCTGTCATTACAACAATGATCCCACTTTATCACTTATTTCCCATAAAAATAATTGTTTAGATGTAAGTACTAATTATTAATTATCTTGTATTTATTGTAAAAAAAGGTGTTGTAATATTGGGAATAAACTTTGATTTTTTTGACTTGCCACAGTGTTTCCATTGGATCTGCTATTGTGTGTTAATCAATTGAGTTGTATTGAAGTATGGTTTAAATGATAGAGTAATTGTCAGTTTCACTGACATAATTAGATTTGTTCTAGCCATGGTGGTTAGAATATTTTACCATTATTGATTTAATATGTTATTTATGTGACTGTACCTTGCATTTACTGGTTTATCACTAAAAAATGTTTTTTTCAATTGTCTTTATTATGTTTTAGGTTATAATATTGAAGTAAATGAATAAATAAAATTAATTTATTACTTTTTCCATTCTTCAATGTGTCCAATATAATTTTTATCAGTATTACGATACATTAATGTATATGTTAAATTAAATATTCAATACTTTGGAAAATACACTTAATTTAAAAAAATATAGCAAAGACCACAACTTTTCCAAACACTATTACACCTGCTGATTTTTTGTTAACACAGCTGAATAATCAGATTGCTGGAGACCATCCTCTTATATTTCTGGATCCCAGATGAACTGTAGCAAATTTCTGTGAGGCGAAATATTACGCATACTCAAGTTTATATGTAAAACAGAAAGCCTGTACAGAGATAGAAAGCCTCAAGCCCTTGTCTATAGATTTTGTGCATTCCATATGGATTGGTAGTTTATCTTCAAAAACTGTTATTGCATCCTTTAATAGAAAAATATGCAAAAAGTGGAGGTTGCCAAGGCATTAGCTTTGCTTCTAGGTTTTTTTATCTTAGATAATACAACTGGAACAAAGGGTGTCTTTGTTTCACACTCGCACTGCTGTTTGTATAAGTATTCTGGCTCTGATGGAAGTCATGCTATTTGCACTCAACCTTTCTACCTAAGTCCCAGGCAGTGCAGATTCGCACAATAGGGTCTAAGTTTCGTCTATCCTGTATAATTCCTTGTCTGTAAATAAAGTATTCAAGGTTGTATGTACAGCCTAATTCTAATCTAAACATTTTATTAATAAAACTTTCATTTAAACTAATTATAAATAAATCTAAATTAAATTTTGAACAATCAATAATTTTTACTATAAAGGTAAAATTTAGTAGAAAAAATTTCTATAATTTTGTGTAGTAAATAAAGTTTTTTAAGTATTAAGTAATAAATAGTAAGTACAACAGCTACAAGTATAATGCTAAGTGATCCAGATTCAATACATTCATTTTATTTTAGAATAAGAAGCCGATTGTCCAAGATATAGGCGAATTTGAAGTAACAATGAATTAGTATAGTCATTAATTGTTACTAACAAAAATCAACTGTTTCTTCCTTAGAAATAGTCATTTATTAACAACACAATAAACAAGGCAACTAAGATACCTACATCCTGATGTGGAATCAAAACCACACAGTATTGGTCTGATTTTTTACTAACTGACCAGCCTGATACCCGGTTCTCTTTCCTAGACAACATCCAAACTTTAGCCACCATCTAACATGGACCTCAGAATAGAGAGTAATGTCCACATCGATGATGAGCACTTGGCTAATCTCCACAACACTTAGTCTCCAAGTACAGTAGAACTCCAATTATCCAAACTCCAACTATCCGAATCACCAATTATCCTAATTGCTTTTAGAATGTCATAACATAAATCTTATAATTTTTAGTTTTTTAAATTTTGTCCTGAAAAAAACTAAAAGCATACAACAACAAATAGTAGTATTTTTAATCCTTATAAAGATAAATCATACATATATGTATCACAATAGGGGGTTTAAATGTTGACAGGTACAGTGAGTGACAGTTAAAAAGTTTGGACAGTTTTCCTCTTTAAATTGTTTTCCCTTAAATAGTTTTAATTTAAAAAGTGTGAATAACAATTGTGATTATACTGACACTTTAAATATAACTTTCTATAGTGAAATATATTCATAAATGAAGTGAAATCACATGTTTGTAGTGTAATGCAAGTTTCTGAGTTTTACAGATAAAGCACCAATGATTGTGAACAGTTGCAACAGCAATATAATTTTGAATATAGAGATTGAGCATTTCACTAGTGTTGTTGATGTGGAAATATAGTTTTTTGGTTTATAGAGTATTGAAGGATATCTGTAAGAAACCTGTATTTTGACTGCTGTTGTCATTTCCTGCTGGAGACTGTTTCTCCAACCACTAACCCAAAACTGGTGCAGTTATTTGTTACAGCTGTTATCTACCTGAGCTGTCAATCACTAATTTCAAACAACTACTGTATCTGTTCCACAGCCTTCATATCTGTCTGCCTGACACTGGCTAAATAATTACTTTGGCAACTTTTTGCTTTCATACAATAAATTTTTACTTTTGGACTTTTCAATATTTATAACAAGAACAGCCTCTTATTTAATAAGAAACAAAGTACAAGGAAGGAGAGAAGACAAAGTTGTACAAAGACCGAAGACAATTTCAATTTCAGAAGAACAGGACTCAAAATCTAAACTTCTAATATTTGCAGACAGCCATGGAAGATATATAGGACACTCAATCCAACAAAGAACCTGCGCAAAAGTGAGTTCGACTTTACCGCGTGATAGAAGACGTGAAACAACTAAGCAACGGATTAGGTTCTGAAGACCACATCTGATCATGGGTGGCACAAACGATGTTGAGACTACAGACAAAGTTCACCTTCTGAATGTTTTTCATAAACTATTTGAAGTGGTGCACAGTAAAAAATGTATGATATCAACCATACCTATGAGATACGATAAGCCTGAGCTAGACCTTGTTATACTAGCAATCAACTCTGAGATCGAAAAACTAGCTGCACAACACAACAATGTAAAGTTACTTCCTCTCCACCTGCTACCAAGACAGTTTTACACCCCCCCCCCTGGCATACACTTCAACAGAAAAGGGAAAAGCGCAATTGCGATAATGGTTGTGAAACTACTTAGGACGAGAGAAGATACTTTTGGCAGCACAAACCTGGAGCATACTATTCCATGACAAGAATATATTGACATAATAGAAGCGAACATGGAGGAGAAGCTGGAAAAGCTTAAAAATAACCATAAGATAGGCTTTGCACATGCAATATCCTCTGATTTTGACCATCCGAGATGTCTGACAGCTGGAGTTGCCGTAGTTTTTCGACACAAATTTGGTAGACCTGACTACTCAGGCTACATCAACAGCAGACTCACAAGACAAGACCTTCCCAAAGGGACAGCAATCTACAGCTTGGTTACAAAGTCAAATTATTATGGCAAACCAACCAAAGAAAATTATGATGCTGCTTTTGAACAACTTTAAACAGTCAAACTTAGAGGTTCTTGTATGTTCACCTATGGGATGTGTTAGGGATCATATTGAGATAAGTCACTTTGCTAAAAATATTGTACGATTCCAACTGTCAACAAGATCCAAAGTTCGCATTGTCTCATATGATCAGGTCTCTAGAAGTGTCCTAAGAAAAGGCCTCTCCCATCCAGAATTTTTGAGCAGATTAAAAGAAGAAATTTATAAGGAAATAAACAAGAGCCAGGGGAAAGGACTGTGTACAGTGTGCAATCTTCAATTTCATCTACAAAGGCGCCGGACACACCACAACAGCCAACACCTTCACCAGAACTTTTGCTCGAAGGCTACCAGACTCCGATACCAAATCACCCTTCTATCCACGGCAGTCAACCCAACTACCCACACCTGGTGATCAGTGTCAAGTTCAGTTAGCGGTGAATTAAACCCAGTCACTTGTAAATAGTAGTGTTAGTAGTGTAAATAGTGTAGAAAATAATGTATGTTTTTTAGAGAAGGGAGCACAGTAAAACCTCAGCAATGGAGCAAACAAATTCCTTTTAAAAATGACAACTAAAAATAAGAAAAATATGTATTTGATTCATTGCAACATCCAAGGCTTAAATGAGAAACTCAATGAATTAGAGGTTTTTTTATCCACTTTTGATTTTAATGTACAAGTTGTTTGTCTAAATGAACATAAATAACATTAGTCATAGCAACAAAAATGTATCAAACAAAGTCAGTAACTATAATCTAGCAGATGCTTTTTTTAGACAAAACTCAAGAGGTGGCTCATGTATTCTAGTACATAAAAATCTAGATAGTAAAAGTAGGCTAGATTTAGCTTTTTTAAATGAAGAAGGTGTGTTTGAAGGAGCTTTTATTGAGATTGATTCAATGAAATGTGTCATAATTTCCATTTACAGATCACCGGGTTACAACACTTCGAATGCTTTCTTGTCAAAATTGAAAATACTGTTTAAAAAATTAGAAAAAGAATTTAAAAATAAAAAAATTATAATTGCTTCAGATTTCAACATTAATTTAATGGAAAACGATAGTAATCAAACTATATCTTTTTTGGTAGTGATAAACCATTATGGTTTTGAGTGTAACAACAATGAACCATCACGAATAACAAGTACATCAAGCAGCTGCATTGATAACATCCTTACAAGTACAAAGTGGCGACAAAGACTTTTACAATTTTGATCCTGCTTTGTCGGACCACAATGCATTGATGGTCTCTCTTCCTAATAAAAGCTATGTAGACAATGTAATTGTAAATATACATCGTAGAGTGTACAATGACAAAAATATGTTATCTTTTTTAAGTGGTTTAACAAGTGACTTGCAAAACTTTGTTCACTATGATTCTGTAGATAAAAACTATAATGAGTTTCTCAGGATATTACTAAGTAATATTAATGAGTCTTTTCCAGTAAAATCAGTAAAAAAAAGAAAATTTGTTAAAAAATCAACCTGGATTACACAGGGTATTATTATAGTATCAGCAGAAAGAAAAAAACAGTTACGTAGAGAAGCTAAAGTAAGTAATAATGTAAATTTCAAAAACTATGTAAACTTTACAAAAAAACCTTTAAAAAAGTTGTTGCTCTAGTTAAAAGAAAGTCTAATGATGATTTTATTTGTAGGTTTAAGAATAAATCCAAAGCTACATGGATGGTTGTAAAGAAAGAATTAGGTCTAGTTTCAATAAAAAGAGATGAAATTGTCTTAGAAAGAGATGATAAAACTATTTATGACCCAAGAGAAATAGCACAATGTTTTAATACACATAGTAATATTGCCAATATCCTAAATGTACCTAGAGTTCTAGTAGGTGATGTTATAAATGCCCAGTGTGTTAATACACATGTTCTGGGATCATTTCCCTCTATAAAAACAGACGAGGTAGAGAAAATAATATTAGGCTTAAGAAATACAAAGTCCACTGGGTGGGAAGACGTTTTAATAGTAGTTTTAAAAAAGCAAATCAAATAATTAACCAAATACTAACCTTATTAATAAATCAAACATTTGAATGTGGAACCTTTCCTAGTAAGCTAAAGCTATCAATAATAAAGCCAATTCATAAGAAAGGTCCAAGTAAGGATATTCATAACTATCGGCCAATTTCTCTTCTAAGCAACCTATCAAAGATATTTGAGAAAGCCATTCATATTAGACTCTCAGTATTTTTGGAATCAAGTGAATCATTCTGTAAAGAACAGTTTGGCTTTAGGAAAAACAGAAATACTGAACTTTATCACGTTTGTAAATAGTACATTGGAAGCCCTGGACAGGTCACAGTCAACGGCCGGGGTTTTCTGTGATCTGTCAAAAGCCTTTGACTGCGTAAATCACAATCTTCTAATTAAAAATATTTCTGAATTGGGAATAGACAGAGCTCTAACACTGATTAAATCATACCTCCAAAATAGATGGCAGAGTAGTAATAATGAACAATTCAAATAATTTTACATCGGATTGGTCAAAAATATCTTATGGAGTCCCGCAGGGTTCAATATTAGGACCTACATTATTCTTAATATATATCAATAATTTACCTAAGGATATACAGAGACAGTTTGTGCTCTTTGCGGATGACACCAGTGTAATTTTGGATTTAACTATTCGCGACACTGTAAATGAGATGGGACATTGGCTTAAATTAAATGGCCTTCTTCTTAATGAAGAAAAAACTAATCTCATGCATTTCAAAGCAAGAAATAATGGTGACAGCTATCAGTTTAACTGTAGTATACAAATGACAAAAGAACATACATTTCTAGGGGTTAAAATTGACGAGAATCTAAATTGGAAAAATCATATTCAATACCTGGTAAATAAAACTAACTCTTTCAGATTCGCACTCAGAATTTTAGTTGAAAATGTTTCACACCAAACATGTAAAATAGTGTATTTCGCTTACGTAGAATCCATTTTAAGGTACGGGATAACAGTCTGGGGGAGCTCAACCGATTTTAACAGATTGTTTATCTCACAAAAAAGTATAATCAGGACAATCTGTAAAGTTTCTTTTAGGTATAAGTGTCGCCAGCTTTTTAAAACTCTTAACATATTGACCTTACCAAGTCTTTTTATGTATGAAATTTTGAAATTAGTACATAAAAACCCAGAATTGTTTGAGCGTTTTAAATTAAATCATTCGTATAACACAAGAAATAAAGAATCTTAGTTTCCCAATGCACAGACTATCACTATTTGAAAAGAATCCGCTGTATATAGGTATTAAGTTATATAACAAGATTCCAGAATGTTTAAAAACCCTAAATGAAAATAGTTTTAAAAAAGTATTGAAACCATTTTATACAAAAAGCGTATTATAGTGTTAGTGAAATGCTTGAAGATAATAGCTTTGGTATTTAGTCAAGCTCTTAAAGGTTAAAGATACAAAGGTTTATATCATCTTTTTCTATTACATAATACCATTGATTTTACTATACACAGAAGATAGTTCCATCCAATGTTAAATATTGAGGCACGGAAAATGGGAGCGACTGTGCTGCAACCTGTCGTCAATCAAGTTAAAGAGGTCGAAATTGCCTCCAGTTTCGACTGTTCGGTTGCACAACCTGTGAGCAGTAAAGGAACTAATCACTCCCTCTCATTCCCCCATTCTCTCTCTCTCTCCTTTCTCATGAGACAAGCGTCTGGAAGTACTTGTTTACTGTCGCCCCTCCATCTGTGTCGCCGATAGGCCTTGATAGAGAGTCAAGTCAAAGTGGGATATTATTCCGTTCTGTGGTTTGTCTTGCACGGAAAGGAATCGCGATCTTTTATTTAGGCCTTAGGGGTTTGTGAATATGAAAAATGTTAGAGGACATATTTTTGTTATTTTGTCAATGTAAATAACAGTATGTTACAGATGTTTAGTTAAAACATTATGCATTATCTAAAATGATGTAAATACTGCGTATTGTAAGTTTATTGATATTTTAAGTAATTGTATATTTAGAAGTAGCAAGAAAAATGGTGGTAGTTCTAAATTGTTAAAGGCTAATTTTTTTGTTAAGTCCCTGGATAACACCAAACATTTTACATAAATTTGAGAGACGTAAAAAATTATATAACATTTCTACGAGAAGACCATATGACAGAGTTTTTCAAAATTATTTTGCAAAATATACTAATGAATTAAATAATATGATCAATTTTACAAAAAAAATTATTATTCAAGATTATTAGAAAACTGTAAAGGTGATGTATCTGAGCAGTGAAAGGTAATACATAACTTAACAAGTGGTTCCTCAAAGAAAATAGTTGAGCTAATTGAATTGCCAAATGGCGAAGTTACTTCATTGCTGATAAGATAAACAATCACCTTATCACAATCCAGTCTAGCGTCCAGACATTGTACATTCCAATACCCTTCCACCTTTACTTACTTAAAATCAACATTCATTCTTCATAACTCCAACAGATTTAGATGAAATTAAGAGTATTGTTAAGTTTTAAAAAATTAAAAATTAACTGGCTCTGACCAAATTAATGTACATTAACTGAAAAATATAATTGATGAGATTACCAGTTTTAGTTCACTTAATAAACAGTAGTTTTATCAAAGGCATTTTTCCTGAGAGCCTGAAGATAAGTTCAGTGGTGCCTATTTTGAAGGACAATAACTCTTTAAAACTAGATAACATAAGACCAATCAGCTTGTTATCTGTATTCTCTAAGGTTTTTGAAAAAAAAAAACAATGATTAAAAGACTCCATAGGTAGTTATTTATCTAAGTTAAATTTTCTTAATCTGTCAATTCGGTTTTATCAAAGGAAAGTCAACTGAGGATGCGTTATTAGTAGTATCAGAAATAATTTATAACAGTTTAATTATTCATTAACTTATCATCTGTCATATAGTTCACATTTAATACTAGAATTAACCTTTATATTATTGAAATCATTATTCATTTTATATCAAGTAATTAAAGCTTCTTGTCAATATTACATTGGATAATATTATTGTTGTATTTTTAATTATAAATGAATATTACTTTTGTTTAAAAGTAAATTGAACTATTTGTCATACATACCACAATATTAAAATCTGCTTCCTTGGCACGCCGTGGACAGTGAAATGTGTGTGGTAGGCCTACCGAAAGTTTTAATATTCGTTGTTTTCCTCGTGTGTGAACTGTGTTTGTTAAGTTTTAATTAATTTGTGACGCGTCCCACTTGGACTTATTTATGTTCTTTAACCTGTTAACGAGTGAAGCAAAATGATCCCAAACGAGTACGGACGTCTTTGGACGTCTGTGCCCAAATGAGTATGGTCGTCTTTAGACGTCCCTAATATTTATTTTAAATTTCAGCTATAATTAAATGTTGATGTAAGTGTATGAACTTCCATATGATACCCGCATCCTATTGGCCACCAATGGGACTACAGCTGTACTTTAGTCAGCTGATAGATGACGCTTCAATGCCAACTGTAGTGTTTCCCTCGCATTTTCGTTGCGCGCCAAATCTGTTTCTCCTCGTGTCTAACCTTATTGCGTTCTGCTATATTTACGTTTCGTTCATCTATAGTAGGCCTAATTACATTTGGTATTTTGCCAGTGTGATATTTTGTTTATTGTATTTTGTTACAAAGTACTTGTATTTAGTTATTTTCAGCGTTGTACAGTAAAATAGGCCTGTATATTTTCTTTTCCATGTTGTATTGTAAATATGTTAAAAAGTTTGTCAGTGTTGTACAGTAATTAGTTAATTTTATTCATCAGTGACTTATTTATTACAATGGACTCTAACAAGCGATATTTAGATTGAAGTGATGATGTTGCACGCCCGGTGAGTGGTGACAAACAGGCGCTCCGTCTGTCTGGCCGCCATTTCATGTGACCACTCCCAATGAGAGAGGGTGGAGCCAAAAGAAAACAACGGAAGTGTTTTGTATGCACTCATACTACACGGAGGGCTTCTCAGCGCAAAGACACGGCCTATGAGTGCTCCAAATGTGAAGTTGCACTTTGCATTTACCCATGTTTCGAACAATTTCACACAATGGAAAAATTTTAATTTTGCTAATTATAATCACAGTTTCCACCATTTTGATTTGTAAATATTACCATATTGTATCTTAAATTACTATTTTTAATAAAGTATAACAGTTTATTAATAATTTTAGAATTTTTTTTCGTACTCCCTGGGGTCACTCTAATGGTAAATGCTGCACTCACTAACAGTATGGAAATATGGACGTCTTAAGACGTCCGCACTCCTCAACAGGTTAACCTGAAGATGCCGTTTATATAGTTTTGTTAGTTCTTGGCATTGTTTGTTCTGTTATGATTAAAAACGCCACAGAGTGCAGCTTTAGTTTATTTTGTTATTATTTAGACTCTGTAGTTACTTTAAATTAGTTATTTCTTATATTATTGCTGGTCACGCTACTTGTGAAATTTTACCAGTGTAATTCCAGAGTGTCTTTACCAGAGAAATTTAAAATATAAATAAATTGCAGTTTATCCGTACTTTCACATCTAGTAAAATAATAGAAACGTGTATGAAAAACAGATATGATAACTTTAATTATATTCGCCTTAGACATACTTTTTACAATGGTCTGATTCAATCAATGTTATAGAACGGAATTTTTGAAAGGGGGACGTAAACAAAATTTACAATAATTTCAACCTGATTAAAATAATGAAAATTGAATCTAAATAATCAGTAGTCTAGTTATATTCTATCACGATAATATTTCCTATTTGACTATAATTGACATTGAGATTGTTTTTCTCAAGAAGTAATAAGAGTCACAACTCTTCATGATTCAGAAAAAAATGAAAACTGACCATTCACCAAACAATGAAATATTTTACAAACAATCATGCAATTACTTGGAACCAAATAATATGTTAATGTTACAGACAATAATAGTAAAACAGACGTTTATAATAAAATGAAAAATAATGTATTTTAAATTAAATGCCTATACATAGATTGTCTGAATCAGGCCATAAGATGAAAGCTATTTTTATCTTGTATAGAAGTAAATTAGTGGTTTGTTATGATTTTTTCTAACCCTATCATGAAATTTGAATCTCACCTAGGTTTTATATTTTGCCCAGTATTATTCTATATAAATATCATAGGCCTATTTCAATATCTATTTTGTCAAAGAAATAAATAATGTCACTTTTTTATATTTCACTATATTATATATTCCTGGAATATTTGCAGATTAATTTCATAACTGATGGGAGTCATTAATTGTATTTGAAAACATTAAATTTTTTAATCAATTACCGAATATGAAAAAATTAATGATTGAGTACAACAGACGATTTAATCACCTAATCGATGGTTAAAATGCAATAAATAAAGATTATTCAGATGGGCTATATAATATGAAAATGTTTACTAAATCAGCAGTAATTATCGCCAACATTGCCGATAAGTTAGCGGTCTATTCAAGTGTGTCTATTTACAAATACACGGTGTGTTAATCATATAAATCAATATGTGTTTTAATTTATTCAGTTATAAATATTTCTTTATTCAATATGAATGTCACACTGAGTTTTACTGTAATAGTATCAACACAGTATTCTTTATTATTCGAAAGAGATGCAAGCAAATATAAAAACAGAGAACCCGGATAAACGTTGGCAATATGGAATAACGTAAACAATTATCTAAGCAGGATGTTGTTTGTGTGCGTGACCTGAGGAAGGAGAGGGCGGGGCGGCTGTCTGGAGAATGGGAGAGTGGGTTTAGAGGAGGGAAGTGAGAGAGAGACAGAAGAGCGTGCGAGAGAGAGAAGAAATAGGGCTATGCGCAGCGCAGCGTGGGGCCTCAAAACAGTTTTGGGGCCTCGCCACAACTCTCCCATATGGATGGAGTATCTCTTTATATAGTAAAATCAATGATAATACTGTATACTTTTTATTATTTTATGAGAACTATCTGTATAGCTGTAATATACACAATTTTTAAAATGTATAATAAGTATCATAAAATGTGACCATGCACCAGTTTACTGTTACTAATGTAACCATTGTATGTAAATGTAATATGCAATAAAATTTTGACGTGACTTTGACAATAAATAACATATAATATGCCTTAAAAAATACTGTATACTGTGACATTTAAATTTTATGCTACACATAAAATTATATTACAGTCGAGACTTTAATGGTAAAAAGTTGTTATGTGTGAACGATCGATTTAAAAACAATTGATCAGCTGTTATTTATTTAACCTAATTTATTCATATGTATGTTTCTAAAATTTATTTCTGTTCAACAATAAGTTATGTTTTGGGAATAAAAAGTTCAGTTTTTCAGTTCACACTAAAATGTTGTGTTTTTAAATTTTGCGACGAGGATAAATATTTTTTTTATTTAGGTAGTTGTGTTTAGTTTAACAGTTTTCTTTTTGTTTTAAACTCTTGGCTAACCTCGGGGAGAAATATTTATTTACACAGTTCATGGTATAGTGCTAGGACGGAACTTTTACAAAGTCATAAGTACATCTTACACCTGCAGGAAAGTTTCCTTGTTGGAGTCCTGCCATTCTAAGATCAACAAGGTGGCGCCCTAATCCCTGGCTACTATTGATGAACTTGGAAACATTTATTTTTATTTGGGTGATAACTACTCAAAACTTTTCCCTTATACTTGGCCTGTCTCTTAGAAGAACCCCCCATTCTTCCTGAGCTAGCAAAGTTTTATACGGACAGGCGTTACAAATGGCGCCCAACGTGGGGCCTATGATATAGGTTTTGGGAACAAAAGAAGAATTAAGATATACTATCAGATATTTTATAAAGCATATAGTGTCTTGTAAAAATTAAGTGTATTCAATTTTCTGATTCACTCTGGAACTTGGTGTCAATTATCAACATGAATGTGTATTATCTTCGCAATCAGGAGGTAGAATATGAAGTTAAGATCAGAGGTTTAAATACTGATGGTAATGCTAATGAACTTAGAAGGCAATTACAGCAAAGCATGGCTAATAATGAGGAAATTAGCGTAGCTGTGGTCAATTCCTTAGATGTTTCGCAGGAGCTGGAAGAATGTGAGGAAAAGCTTCAAAACTTATCGACTTGTGTTGTTGACTATGAGGGAAATTTTAATGACAATGAATACTACCATATAGTTGCTCGCTTGTTTCATCTTTATTTGCGTATTGGAGGGATTTCAGTTGCTGCTGATGCTGACAACGACCAAGAGAGTGACAAATCGGAGTTACAAGCTAAAACTAAGGAAATAATACTCTCTTAAGGCCCAGTTTTCAGGTGGGAAAGGCGATCAGATGGATACAGCCAAGGTTGTCATTCCTTCTACACATCTGTCTGCACCGTCCACAACTGATTGTGGGAAGGAAGGCGATAGTAATGCTGGTGACCATGTTTTGCCTACTCTTCGTATTCTTAGTCTTTGTTCAGATGCTAATATGGAACATAATTTACCTGTACAGCAGCTCAGCCTACCTACTGAAATTAGGAAAGGGTCTGCGGTAGTTAACAGCTCAAATTCTGCGCATGTTGAGAAAGTAATGGATCCCAATCCTCTAAGGGAAATTTCTGGTTCTGGTGTCCGTCCTAAGTATGTTCCTGTTTACAAGTGGGGAATCAAATTTGACAATAATGGATGTAGCGTTGCTGCCTTTTTGGAACGTGTTGAGGAACTGCGCAGAGCTCGCGGAGTTACTCATAGTGAATTTTTTGAATCAGCTGTTGATCTTTTCTCTGGCCCCGCTCTTGTTTGGTACAGAGCTTCTACCAGTAGGATTCACTCATGGACACAATTATCTAGGGAACTGTGAGAGGTATTTCAGCCTCCTGACTACGACTTCTGACTTCAGCAGGAAATTTTCAACAGAGTCCAAGGAGAACAAGAATCTATTGACCTGTACATGGCAGCTATGGAAGGCTTGTGCGGTAGGCTATCTGTCCAGATTCCAGAATCGACTCGTCTGGTCCAGATCTTTAATAACTTGCACCCACAGCTGCAGGACAGACTTGCATTGTTTGATATTAAGAGTCTAGATAATCTGCGTTTTATGGGACGTCGAGCAGAAGCAGGTCGCTTGCGAACTTCAAGGCCTAGACTTTCTCCCAGGATTGATTCTGCATTGGAACCTGATCTAGCTTACTGGGAACCCCATCGGAATAGAAGACTGGTCACAGATAGAGTAGCTAGCGTGCAACATAAATTGTCTGGTAGCCATTCTGACATCACCTGTTGGAATTGTGGAACAGGTGGTCACCGGTTCAAAGATTGTCATAGGCCCAGGAGGAAATTTTGCTATGGCTGTGGAAAAGATGATACCTTAAAGAGGGAGTGTTTCTTGCCGTCCAAAAAACTTGCAGAGCAGGGAATCAGTGAAGTAAATGAAGCTGATTCTCAGAAACATTCCACTACTATCCAATTAAGTTATTTGATTAAGAACCAAATCCATGATTCTAGGCCGTACTTATCTGTCCGAGTGTTTGGCAAAAAGACTACTGCTTTGTTGGATTCAGGAGCCTCGCATACCATTTTGGGCAAAGATGGGATGTGGATTATTGATACTTACCCTGCTCATCTTCACTTGACTAATGATAAATTTGTAGAAACTGCGGATGCTCAGCGTAATGAGGTTAGTGGGTTCGTGGTCTTGCCTATCACGTTGAAAGGAAGGACGGAGAATTTGAAGGTTTTGGTGGTGCCAACTTTACATCAGTCCTTGATATTAGGCATTGACTTTTGGGAAGCAATGCATATTGTTGCTGATTTTTACAATAGGGAGTGGGATTTTGCAAATAAACTGCATATGGAATTTTGTAGCTCTGTTGATGGTATCAGATCTGAAGAGCATCTATCCGTAGACGAAAAGGCTAGGTTGAAGGAACTTGTGGACAGCTTTTTCAAGGAGGAACCTAAAGTATTAGGCCGTACTGATCGAGTTCAGCATGTTATCGACACGGGAGATTCCCCAGCCATTAAACAACTGTATTTTCCGGTGTCATCAGCCAGACAAGCGCTTATAGACAAGGAATTGGCTCAAATGTTAGAATTGGGTATAGTAGAGCCATCTAAGAGTGAATGGTCTTCCCCGATCTTCTTAATCGATAAGCCTGATGGCTCAAAGAGGTTTGTTGTTGATTTTCGCAAGGTTAATGCAGTAAGTAAAAAGGACGCCTATCCATTGCCAAACGTAACCTCCATCCTTGACAGACTTAGGGATGCTAAATTTATCTCCAGTCTGGACATTCGCAGTGCCTACTGGCAAATTCCGCTTGAAAAAAACAGCAAGGAAAAAAACAGCCTTTACCATTCCCGGAAGAGGGCTGTTTCATTTTGTCACTATGCCCTTTGGACTTTGTGGTGCACCCGCTACATGGCAAAGGTTCGTGGACAATGTGCTAGGTTCTGACTTAGAGCCATACGTGATTGTCTACTTGGATGACATAATTGTAGTCACACCACTTTTCACAAGCATCTAGATATATTGTCTGAAATATTTAAGCAAGTCCTTGAAGCTAAACTTACCTTGAATCAAGAAAAATGCAAATTTTGTAGAAGTGAGTTAAAATACCTGGACTATATAGTTAGTAAGAAGGGTCTACATGTCGACCCGGAGAAGGTGAAGGCCATTGTGGACCTTCCAGTTCCTAAGAATCAGAAGGAAGTCCACCAAGTATGTGGAACCGCATCGTGGTAAAGATTTATTCCAGATTTTGCCAGCAGGATGTACCCAATCACGTCTCTCCTCAGAAAAAGTTCAAAATTTGAGTGGACCCAAGAGGCTGACCAAGCATTTAAGAACATTAAGGCTTGTTTAATCTCTGCTCCAATCTTGATATGCCCTAACTTCACTAAGCCTTTCATTATCTCATGCGATGCTTCAGGCTATGGTCTGAGCCGTTTGATTTTTTAGTGGATATTTGAGTTCTAGACTGGTCAGAGATAACCCTCAGGGTAAAAGAGAGATTTAGCTGATGTACATCTGCACTTCATCCCACAATGTTCTGTAACATCTGGTTGACTACAAATTTGTGAACGAGGAATGATGGTGTATGTGTTCCACATAAACTGTAATCAGGTGACTTGTACTTATCCACCAAAATTCCCTTTAAAATGTTGAACACAAGATTAGTAAAACAAATCATGCCAAATTAAATCCAAATTTCTCTAAACCACCCCATATTTATGGTCTTCCTAAATTACATGAAGAAGGAATTCCCTTAATACCAATTGCAAGCTCTATTGATTGTCCTACTTATCAACTTTCTAAATTTCTCTTCCCAATTTTAACTCCTTTATTTGGTAATTCTTTGTTATACGTTAAAAAACTCATTTGATTTTTTAGAAAAACTTAAGTGCTTGACAATAAAAATTCAGACATTATGGTTAGCTATGATGTGTATATCCTTTTTACAAAAGTACTTGTAGCTGAAGCTTGAAACATAACACAATCAAAACCAGAGAAAGATGAAAATTTAAATTCAAGAACCAATCTATCTATTTTTAACATTTTAAATTTACTAAAAGTCTGAGTATTTAATAACTATTTCCAAAATAATGAACAATTTTATAAACAAGTTTCTGGTTTACCAATAGAAGGAGTCCTTAGTCCAATTATAAGTAACATTTTTATGGATTATTCTGAAGAATAACATTCAATGGACTATCAAACCAAAAATACAGCTTCGTTATGTTGACGATATATTTTGTATTTGCGAAAACCAAGATGATATACATATTAAATTTTTAAATTTTACTAATGAAATATGACCAATGATCAAATTTACCATGGAAAAAGAAAAAGAAGGAAAACTTCCGTTTCTAGACATATTAATAATCAAAACAGAAGACAATAAACTTAAAACCTCTTTATATCATTAAAAAACATTCAGTGGGCAATATTTAAATTATTTTTCTAACCATTCTGAACATGTTAAAATTGGACTTGCTAGAAGTTTATTCAAAAAAATTTAACATTTCATCTTCAAATGAAAATAAAAATTACAATAAAGAGGAAATGTGCCATTTTCTAAAAATGAACAACTATCCCAATAAACTAATTCAAAAATTAAAGAGAGGAAATAAACCTAAAAAAAGCATGCAATCGTCAAGACAATGAAAACAAACCTGTAACAACTGTAGTCATACCCTACGTTAAAAATCTTTCAGAGAAAATTCAAAAAATTAATTCTAAATTTAATATTCAAACAAGTTTAACATCATCAGGAAGCCTTCATAGTAAATTATCTAAATTAAAACAAAAAAATGAAAATCAATCAACAAAAAAATGTTATATACAAAATTAATTGTGAATGCAATAAAACATATTTCAGCCAAACATCAAGACCTGTTAAAACAAGAATAAAGGAACATATATATAATTTTAAAACTGAAAATACTGAACAATCAAAATTAGTTGAACATGCTATTAATAACAAGCATGATACAAAATTTGAAGTCGTCTATTATATATAAAGAAAAATCATGAAAAAAGAGAAATAAAATTGAAAGTGCATTCATGGCATTAAAAAAAGATGACTGCATTTCTCAGCCATCTGTTAATTTTAATAATATATTTTTATCTATGATTAGAAATTAACTAGAATTCCCTAGAAAAAACAGGGAACTGAGAGAGCTATATAAGGAGCCGGATATTGTGGCTCTAGCCAGAAGTAGGAGATTGAGATGGCTGGGCCACATCATTCAAAGAAGTGAAGTGAGGAAAATCTGGTCAGGAACACCAACGGGAACAAGGCCTCTGGGAAGACCAAGAATGCGCTGGAATGATCAAGTCAGTGGTGACCTGGTGAAGATAGGAGCGGACATGGAGATGGCTCACGATAGAAAGGAGTGGAGGCAGCTGGTTGGCGAGGCTAAAACCCTTCTTGGGTTTGAGTGGCCACAGGAGTAAGAGTAAGTAAGTAATTAGAAATTAACTAGAAAACAACTTATATGATTCAAAACCTTGTTTTTAAATTTTAACAACTTATCCATCAATGTTTACAATATTTACAATATATACAATAATATTTACAAATTCTATATTTTTTAACATATGTTTTAATTTTGTACAATTTGGTTATTATGATCTGAAGATGCCGCCGTAACTGGTGAAAATGCATTAATCAAAAATTAAAAATTTTGGAATCATTAAAAATGTTTAATTTAAATCCATTGAAATTCCACCAAGTACCAAATAAAGAAACTGCTCAAACAAGAATTGTGGGCTGGTGCACTGTGATTATGTGCTGTTTCTGCCCCCATCTAGCATATTATTTGATTTCTATCTTACTTTTTTAACAAAATTTCAGAATACTGTTAGTTTAGCTGTTTGAGTACCAACATTTCCATTATATGTGGACAAGCAGTATTTGGTTTTGGTTTGAAATTCAATGATGCTTTGAACTCATAGCAAACACTTATTACTTACCTTAACTTACAAAAATGTAACTTACCATGGCATTTTTTATCTCATTTTGTTCAATTGACTTATCTAGAAAAGCAGTGAAGCTGTTAACATCAGGAATTCCGAGAATCGCCTGTTGTCGTTGATCTACAACTGTCATGATCTCCACAGCCTGTTGGTACCTGTTAGCCCGCAGCAACACTTGTGCTATATTTCCCAGCATGGAGCCTGTCCAACTGTAGAATCAAGACAGTATTTCTGATGCTCATATTTAAATAAAAATTCTACTATCTTTCACCTTCCTTGAAACCCAATCTTGTACAAAACCCTGCTGAGTTAAACAAATTTAATGAGTTATCAGAATGATTCGACAGCCATGCTCACTAGGGAGTTTGATGGTGTTGTAATTTTTCATTAATAAAAGAAAACTCTTTTATTAATGAAAAATTTATATTAATGAGAAACCTCTGTATTTGTTGTTGAAATAACAACTAATTTAATTTGATCGAAATTGGTCATTTTTATGGCTATAATTGACCATTGAAAACTGTCATCAAATGATGGTAAAATGATAATTAGTTTAACCCTTTCCGTACCAGACGTGCGCATTTGCGCACGAGCGGTACTTTCGAAAAATACTGACGTGCGCAGGTGCGCACGCTAGCGGTCACGAAATTTTGCCGACAGGTGCGCAATAAAGCACGTCCACATTTATTTTTGTACTGGCTTTTAATGTTTACCAAAAACCTCAAAACTTCGTATACTCGTTCTAGACAATAAGTGGAACGAAATAATAAGAGGTTTGTTACTCTTTGCATCAAGTTGTATAACCTGTGACTTTGTTTGTTTATGACTTTTGACAGCTGTGTTTGTCTGTGATATGACGCCATTACTGTTTGTTGTAATGTCAAGTGTTTATAAAATGTAAATATTGTATATAAATAACTGTTTTCACTTTATTTTGTCTTGTTCTTTTGTTTTTATAAAAAACAGTGTGTGTATTATTTGTAATAGTGATGTAGAAAAATTCAAAAGTGTCATTTATACAGAATTAGGCCATTTTCAAGAAATTTGCAACGATTTGGAAGAACTTGCATACATACTTTATTTTTGTTGATAAATACTTCAATTTTGCTATACTTACTTATATTTAAATTATCTACAATATAATAGGATATATTTAGTGTTAGTGGTTTGTAAAAAAATACTTATCTTAATTCAAACATAAAAAATATATAAGTATAAAAAAATTTATATATATAAATTTTTTTTCAAAAATAATTAATTTGATTTTGTCATTTTTTATAATTTATTTGTAAGAACCAACTTATGTGGAGTAAAACACCACTTTTTTTAAATATTTATGACAATAAATAAAAAAGTTATAGATTTTTTTAAAAACATCTACGATTTCGCCCAAAATGCTATGGTCTTTTTCGCAAGTACCACTAAAAGTCTACCCAGTATTTTTCGAACGACCCCAAAAATTGTGTCTGGTATGGAAAGGGTTAATAAGACTGATTTAAAAAAAAAATTAATTGGATCATCATCAACATCATAGACTTTGTTAATATCAACATCATAGACAAAATAAACTGGTATGGTTTAACTTCCGTTCACTCATTTACAACAAAAATTTATTAAGATTTGAAGAAAAGATATTTCCATAAATAATAATGCTTACTAAAATCATTGACAAAGCCAGCTTTCAGTTACATCCAAGTCATAAACTAAACACTAAAATTAAAAGAAATACTAGAACGTGGCAGTATGACCCACAAAATATGTTAAAAAAAATTTGTTCGATGAACAAAGAGGATTTCCAAGATCAAGCATATTGCTCTATTATTATTGTTTTTGAGATATAGAACCTGTTAAAAAAAGTTTTCAGTGTATTTATTTATTTACTATAAACTTTAAAGAAATTACAAGGTAACTGTTTTGGGTTGTAGTTAGCCTATAAAAAAAAACTATCAAAGCATTAGTTCTATATACAGTAATGCAGGAATGAGCATTGTAAATAAATTTTAAAGGTTTTGCAATTTTTCAAAACAAGCTTTTTCATATAAAAAATACACAGATGTAGAGGTATATATATAATAGTAAGAGGCTTACAACTACGAAGTGGAAATACTTTAGTAACTTATTTCTTTTACCCATTCAGTGCTTAAGTCGTATTTTTGTTTTTACCATGTGTATAAAAATTTAAAACTTTCCCTAATGACTAAACATTTTTTTTCAAAACTGATTTTCTTGATTATATAGTGTCAAGAGATGTTAGAAGCAGTCTGCATAGGTGGAAAGCTCAAAATAATTAATTTTCATTTATGGCCGTCTAATTGACAATCATCCCCTGGCGAACGACTATGTCAAAAAATTAATGTTCAAGACTTTTTACACAACACTATTTTTTAATATAAGGAATTAAGTAAAATTCACAAAAAATATTAAAAACAATTATTATCAGGTCCATTTCTAACACTTCTTCATAATATGAAAATAATATTTGAGATTTCCAATGCTTTGAGTGTTTAAGAAACAAACACAACATTTCGACAGGTATAACAAACTCCTACCGTCTTCAGATGTACTTACTAACTTAGCCTACATCTAAAACATTTTTTTTCCCTTAACCCATCCTAAATCAGAAAAGACTTAATACTACATGCTAGATACTAAAGATTACTTTTGAAAGTCAAAAGTTCTTAAAAACCATCACACATAACATAACTATACAAAATATAATACACAATATGAAATACAAAAGAAATGCAAAATATGAAATCAGTCAACAAAACACAGAGCAAGTTTTAAATACACCAAATAACCAATGACATACAAAAATAAATGCAAAATATGAAAAAATCAACAGAGCATAGATCAGATTATTAAACAGAAAAATATTCAATGAGACACGAAATAAACACAAAAATATGAAAAAAATCAAAAAAACATGGAGCAGATTATTAAATAGACAAAATGTTCAAATTATCCAACCAGCTTCCAATTCCACTGGGGCGGGGGAAGGAGTCCTCGCACCACTACACTCACGAGATCAACTTACCACGACCGTCAAAGACGAACTGAATCCTTGCGGTAAGCCGATCCGTGACGAGTGGTGGGGGATAGCCTCCTCCAAGCGATGCCTAGGTGGACTGTGCAGGGTGATTGGAAGGAGAGGGTGTTGTAATCGTCCCTGTGTTTTTGAACAATTCTGTTGTGTTTATGTTTTTGTTTGATATTTTCTCATGACGAACCTCCAAGCTAGTGTTCCAGGGGACAAGGTAAAAAACTCCCTCCAAGTGGATCTAGAGGCATGGGCATCAGGGCGGGGGCCTGATGGATGTTGGCGTGTAAAATTTTCATGTTTTGTGTCCTACATTTATTGTTGTGGGTTTTCCTGGACGTGCCTCCAAGCTAGAATCCCAGGGACAAGGAAAATGATGCTCCCTCCTAGCAGACCTAGGGACACAGGCATCTCAGTTTCATTGGATGAGCTGTATGTGTGGGGACAGGTCTTGCTGTATATGGTTTTTTATTGTTTTTAAAATGAAACTTTAACAGAGGAAACCAAAGTGGTCTTACCTCTATGCTACTTTGGCTAATTGGATCTTGATTCAACTTAATTAAAGTCCCTTCTATAAACTTTCTTTTATAGTAGTGTGGTTCATGGTGTAATATTTTTGCCTCATTCCATAAAAACTTGTGTTCATTCTCCCATGCATGTTTAGCTAATTTAGAATATTGTGTTTCACCATTTTTTTGTGTTGTTTTTGTGTTTATTTATGCGCACAGAAAGTGGGCGTTTAGTTTCTCCTATGTATTCCCTATGACATTCACACTTTATGTTGTAGATACAATTTTTGGAGGCTTAGTCTTCATTGTATGGTTTTGTCTTACAAAAATGTTGTCTTAATGTGTTTTGTGTTCTAAACGCTGTTTTTATATTATATTTACGGGCAATTCGCCTTATTTTCTCGGATACTTTGTGAATATAAGGTATGTTAATATATGCTGCTGGTTTGTCTTCTTTTTGTTTTTGTGCTATTTTAGGTGTGCGTGTTTTAAATTTGTTTATAATCTTTGACGTGAAACCATTATTTTTTAAATCGAGTGTTATGTTTTCAAATTTGTTATTTAGATCTGTTTTATCTTTACACACAGTTTTAGCTCTGTCAAAGAGATAGTAGGCTACTCCTTCTTTAACAGATTGTCTGTGGTTAGACTTAAAGTTTAAGTATCTGCCTGTGTGGGTCTTTTTTCTATAAACTTTAGTATTTATGGTGTTCCCTTCCCTGTTTTAGATGTAGGCTAAGTTAGTAAGTACACCTGAAGACGGCAGGAGTTTGTTATAACTGTTGAAACGTTGTGTTTGTTTCTTACACACTCAAAGCATTGGAAATCTCCAAATATTATCTACATAAAATGAACAATCCAATGCTAATAAATAACTTTCAAACAATAATTTCTTCATAACTAGTGTAACCTGAGATACATTTATCAAAACATAATACTGAACACATTTTAGAAGGCATTCATAGAATATAAATAGTCTTTTTTTCTTTGCACTAAATCTACAACTTTTTTTCTTAGTTTTATTCCTATTTTCTCGAAAAACAAATTAAAAACAGTAAAAGAAACACTAAAAATAACTGTACCCAGAGACTTAAAACCACATCCTACTCAAGGGACGCCATAGAAGTGCGGGGCCTAGTGGCAAGGGAACCAAACAAAGACTGGATGAACAATTATTTAATAATGTGTGTGAGGCACTACGGCTAACTAGACAACCAACAACCACCACCGGCAACACTTGCTTGGCTGTCAAGATGGCCATGCAGCCACTAGCAGTCAGGCAGCGTGACCGACTTTACGTCCATATAGCACTGAATGTGTTAAAAGGTTAATTTCTTTGCACTAGGTTAGTTTCAGTTTTCAAAAGACAACTTGAATCAATTACAGTTATAATTCAAACTAAATTGATTTTTAATGGAATTTAATTGTTATAAAGTATTATTGTATTTCAACTAATTTATATAACCAACAACAGTTGTCACAGCTGACCTGATACTTCTTCCCATTCTGGATTCAGTTTGGCTTTCCAGCTTTTGCCACACTCCCCAAGCTACATCAGCATGCTGCTCCAAAATTGCTGAGTCCAAACTATGACTTTTTTGTAGGGCTGACAAAATTGCACATATTATTGGCTCTCTGTCGGTTTGCTCAAACATCACAATATCTGACCATAGGCGAGGCAAAATCTCCCATGCTTCATTCATTTCTACAGTTTTTATTATTTCCTGAAAAACAATATCAAATTGAAAATTGTTTATTTTCCCATACAGCATACAAAATTTACATGTTTTTATATTATATGTCTAATATACTACAAGATATGATGTTTAATTTCTCCAATCGTTCAATTTCATTTTCAATTTTGTTTTTCAAAGCATAGGGTACTTGTCTAGGTTTTATGTATATTGGATGTGATCCTTCTTGAAGGATGAATTGTGCTTTGTACTCAGGGATGGAACCAATATCATTTTCAAAAACATTTTTGAACTGTTCTAGAAGTTTATTAAGTTCCGATCCTTGTGTTTCCACAACAGTCCTGATCTCCGCCCAGTCCAGAAAAAAGACGCTCAAGATAAAAACTATATATATGTACCATTGCAATTTATCTTAACTAAACTAAAAACTACCAAAACTGCTGCAGGGAAATATACTGACATGCAAGGTGATCAGAAATGTCCCCTGTCTGCATGCAGGAGCTCAGTTGGACTTAGACTGTAAAAATATAATATTATTTAAAGGAAAACCAAATAACTTGCATGCAGTCATTGCCAGGTAAGCCTACATACACATACGTGAGCGCTCACGCACACGCACACCCACACCCCCCCCACATACAAACATTCTCACACGCGCGCACGTGCACACACACTCTCTCACGCACCTACACACACTCGCACGCCTACACTCACACGCACTCACGTACATGCACACACATACGCACACTCACTATCTCGCACACCTACACACGGGCGTGCTCACTCTATCCCGCACCTAAACACACTCGCACACCTACATACTCACCCATTCACACACACGCACACACATTGAGAGTTAGAAGAACCAATTTATTTTAAGTTTGTCACTATTCATTCAAGACTGATTATGATAGTTAATTATAACTTAGCATAACGTTTTGGTAATCGCATGTGTGTTTGTACAACACATGGTTACAGTTGTACAAATTGTATTAAATATTAATAAATAAAGTTATTTGGACTTGAACTTGAACACATACGCGCACACACACGCACACTTTCTCACGACATGCACCAATTCACACACAGACTTTGATAATAAAGAATACATTTTTTTTGTCTTAGCCTACTGTAGCACTAAAAATAGGTCTTCAACATATGCCTTAGATAATTTCAGCAACCACCGTTTTAAATTATTCTTAATTGATTGTAAAGTTCGAGAATCTTTCACCATACGTGGTACTTGGTTATGAAATTTTGATCCTAAAAACAAGAAACTTTTTTGAAAAAACGCACTATTTGCTTTAGGTGGTCTAATAAAATCACTTTGCCTAGTGTTAGGTCTATTTACAGGAAGATCAATAGTTGCACCAAAATTTCCACTTACTTTAAAAAATAAAAAGAGCACTTTGAAAACAAACAAGTATCTCATAAAACATTATGAAATGTTAATTTTTTTAGACCTTTGAACAATCTGACATTATTGAAATAAGAAGGCTAATTTAAAACAGAAATTGTTGAAAATCATAACTTAATTAACTAGCAACACAGACTTCGATGAGGCCACAATCAGGAAGTTACTAAACAGAAAAATTATGAAAATCTGAAGTAAATGATATCTAACTGAACTTAAAACATAGAAAAAGAAGATTACAAAATAGCTAGAAGTTGAATAAATTTCCGTTTATCTTTCTGGCATGACAAAAGTAAAAATAGGACAATCTTATTGATAGGAGGTACAAAATGATATCATAATACTGAAAGGAATTCAGAACACAATTTAAAAACGTAGCTTAAAATGTTTGGAGGAGCGCTGGACAAAGGCTTCATTTTGAATTATTCATTATTCATCTCTAAGACGCTGATCGTAGAGATATGGGCGAATATGAGGAGTGAATGAGTGTGATGAGTGTAGATGAACGAGTGTAGTCATTGTTACTATCTGAGTTCGACTTAGCTCAGAAAGGACTATTTATTAATAGCCCAATAGCCAGGGCAACTATAGGACCTACATCTTTACATGAAATCCAAACCACGTAGTGTTGGTCTGGTTTACATGAAATTAAACCACGTTGATGACAACCATTGAGCGAAAGCTGTGTTGGTATTAAGAGAACCAAGTATGGAACCTATCGCCTACAATCTCCCAAACCCTTTGTTCCCAAGTAGCTGAGTTACAGCACTGCGCCACCAGTGCCAACTTAAAATTTCCTAACTCCAACAACACATTTTCTTGCTTGTTGAAGAAATTTAAGAACCAATATAGCTATAGCTACTTGTCACAATAGATGGTGAACTCCAGGTGTTCCATCATATTGCCTAATTTATCTAGATTGTTAACCAATGCTTGAGTCTAAAGGTGGACCAGTCGTGCAATGGCTGTTGGGCTATTAATAAATTGCCCTTTCTGAGGAACAGTTGAACTCAGTTAGTAACCAGACTACACTCATCTACACTCATCCTACACTCATAAAACCATTCATATTCGCCTTAAAATACGCACAACGTTGTGTCGGCGTCTCATATGTAAGAATGTAAGAATGGAAATAGCAATACTTATCACTTATTGTTCTGGGACTGCGGAAAGCAAAGAAAAGAATATGTCCTTCATGCGAATTATTTCAACTTCAGATACTATTTCGTCAGACCAATACGAATTAAAAAATTCAATTTCAAATAGTTATATCTTAGTTCTCACTCATTGCTCATTACAAAACGAAGACATTTGAGTAAAAAGCATTGTCCACAATGATAATTCCTGGATATATCTAGAGTTAACATGAAAAGTTGAGTTCAAAAGTAGAAGGAAAAAAATATTACCAACTAATAAAAAAATTCCAAAAATAACTTTCAATATTAGGGGTGTGCGAGTAGTAATTTTTGAGGTCGAGTCGAGTAGTTGGCATTTTTTTCGAGTATCGAGTATTTTCGAGTGAGTATTTACAGAACGATTTCTTGTTCACCCAAGACAACTGTAAAAGGCAGATACCATCCTAAGCCTATGTTGTTTTGCCAGATTCGTAAATATATACATCCAAACTGAACACAATAATTTTGATTTGTTGTTTGTAACTGTAATATTTGATAAATAAAACTTGTTACTTCCTACATTTTTATGTGGTATTGTTTTGTTTAACCTTTTTCCTTTTTTCAGAACTAATATTATGTAAGAAATTAAGAAAGTATATTATTAATTGAAACAACGTGGATTATAAAGATTTAATCTGTTCACTCATATTACAGATCTGATTTTCTATGCAAGCCAATTATAGTGTTTCACAGCCGGCCGATATGTTTATCTGGTGGTTCAGTTCAAAGTATACCGCGAAAACGTAGTGAAGCTTGTTGGCAAAAGTTGCATCCAACCAAACTGATACTAAAATTCAGGCATCATTGCCAAATGCGGTCATTTGCTTTGAGAATTGCCTCCTCTTAACAAAAAATTGATTGTGTACACGCCAAGAAGAATGGATCTGTAATGTGTGGGTATTTAATTCAGTAATAACATGGTTACAACTAACCGGAAATAAGCTCTTAATAATATAACCAAATTTCAAAATCTGGATGACAAAGACTGTAGTTCAATCAATTAATAATAATAACTAAGCAGGTTTACTAAAAATAAATTTTAAAGTCGCTTAGGATGAATTAGTTTTTAAATTATGATCGGTAATGAAATATTTGCAACTTGAAACTACTTCGATACATGAGGCTACACTGAACAACAGATAAATAATTATGTCATAACGAGAAATTCATTAAAACCTGGTGTAATCAAATGAAAACTATAGACATAGTCGAATAATATAATAGGTCTAGCCGATATTGGCGACAAGATGCAGTCTGAAATATCAGCTAAGTGCCAACTAGTGATACAGTGAAGATTTTGGGCAGCTAAACTATAAACTTATGAATAAAAAACGAGACGTTTGATAAGGCATCGATTCGATAAAAATTATTTTCCGAGTCTCTAAATTCGTCGTATTTTGCTTAGAAAAGGTCTTCCAACAGTTTACATCGACATCAAAGTCAATGTGAACAGGGAACCATTTAGTGAATTTACGAATCAAAATTATCGTACTTTACCACCTTTTACACTCCATTTGTGTTATTGTCTAACCTAGTCAGAAAACCGTTCAACAATTTGACAGGAAAAAATATCGTATGGGCAAATATTACACACAGTTTTGGCGATCTAAGGTGTTTTCGGAATAATAATTAATAGACGTTCGCCACGGATATATATATCTATTTTTTATTTGACGGAAATAATGCTGTGTCACACGCTGCTAGAACGCAATTACCATATTTTATGTGATATGATATGGTATTTTCTATGTCATTGGACGATTTGAAATGAAATGAAATGAAATGAAAAACGTTTTATTTTCTGAGGCAAAGTTAGGACCATTAGGTCCTCTCTTACACTTAACCTCATAAAGAAAAATTAATACTTAACTAAAATGAGTATATCTAAAGAGTTCTTACGTGTTAACTGCTGCTGAGCACATTATTTATAAGTTAAACAACAATTTTAAAAAATCAGAGTTTCAAGATAATTAAAACTAAACAAATTAAGCATAAAGCATGAAAGAACATAAAGCAAAGAAGAAAACAAAACTAATTACTTACATGAAAAAATAAATAAATAAACAAATAAATAATAAATAAAAAACATATATAATGAATAAAATAATAATAAATAAAAAGTATTCCAAGTTCACAACAAACATACATCACACATACACTCAGTCCAGCATCGACAGCACGGCCAAGGCCTACAACCCCCATGAATCCGCCGACAACCACTCCCTTAGTGCCGCAACAAACCGAGCTCGACTATCAATATTTCGAGTTGAAGGATCAAGTTTATTCCACAGTCTGCAGGCAGTGACAGTAAAAGATCTATTGTAAAGTGCTGTTCGATGAGCTGGAATAGTTAACATTGAAGAACCCTGACGCGTGTCCCGATTACTTATGCTGAAGTTAAACACAAAATTTGAAGCTAAATAAGAAGGATTTTTGGATTGAAGAACATTGTACAGTAAAGATAAAATTTTGACCTTTCTGTACTCAAGTAACTTTAGTAAATTTAGCCGTCTGAAGTAAGGAGTGATATGTTCATCTCGACGAAGATTGAAAATATAACGTAGACAGTAGTTCTGCGCTCGTTGAAGTTTATCAGAAAGATGGGTAGGCATGTCATTGATTACAATGTCGCAGTAGTCAAAGTGGGGAAATACAAGAGTTTTTACTAGCATAATATTAAAATCTAAAGGTAAACAGTTATACTATCTCTTAAGAGTGTGAATACCAGCAAAACCCCTATTACATGTTAAAGATACATGATCAGACCATGTAAGTGTAGTATTCATAAGGAGTCCCAAGTTCTTAATTTTGTCACAGTAGTTAAGTGAATTATTATCAATAGAGATACGGGGTACTGTATCAAGATCAATCTGTGCCATCAGTCGGATATGTCCAATAATAATAGGTTGAGTCTTGTTGTTGTTTAGTCTTAAGCTGCGCCTGAACGCCCAGTCACCAATAGATTTAATGTCAGAATTCATTCTATTAACCCCTTCATTTAAGTCTGATACATACATCAACGTTAGAGTATATTTGTAAATCCTCAGCATAAAGGTGATATTTACAGTGAGAAATGCTGTTGGACAAGTCATTGATGTACAAAGTAAACAGTAGAGGTCCAAGTACAGAGCCCTGAGGGACACCTTTGGTTACACTTCCCCAATTAGAGTATTCGTTATGCACATGTACACGCTGACGCCTGCCAGTCAGATAGGACTCAAACCAGGAAATACTGTCAGACGAGAAACCAAGATGAGAAAGTTTGACTTTGAGCAGTGGATGATAGACACAATCAAACGCTTTAGAAAAATCAAACAGAGTGAGCAATGTCACTTGTCTGATGTCCATAGCTTTTCGAATATCCTCAGTGATATATAGAAGTGCAGTGGTGGTACTGTGATTTCTCCGAAAACCTGACTGAAACTTACCAAGAAGATCATTACTAGAAAGATAATTACATACTTGTTGGTGAACAATCCTCTCAAGACATTTAGAGAGCGCAGGTAAGATACTGATTGGACGATAATCAGATGGAGAAGATGGAGAGGACGTCTTGGCGATTGGCCGAACAATCGCTGATTTCCAGGCAGATGGGAATATTGAGGTTGCAAGTGATTTGTTCAGGATTGTCGTGATAACAGGTAAAACTGCGGGGATTATAACTTTTAATAACTTCATAGAAATGTTGTCTGCCCCAATCGCATTACTTTTAATCATCATAATGGATTTATAGACCTCATTCTCATTTGTTATAGTTAAAGTAAAATATGAATCACGAGGAGTTGGAAGCTGAGATCTTAGATGATCTGAAAATACAACAGCCCCAGTGTTATCAACAGGGAGATTAATATAGTAATTATTAAGCTCATTAAGATTTACTGAGATGGGACTATCAGGTTTAATCCTGGACACCCCCAACTTCTTGATCATACGCCAGCGTTCAGTAGATGATTTATTTTCAGTGAAATATGTATATATGTACCTAGCTCTTGAATTTCGCATTTCTTGTTTAACTCTATTTCGTAGATGTTTATAGACATTTCTATCAATGAGGTCCTTAGTCTTCTTAAATTTCCTATGGATAGAGTCACGCTGGGCCATTAAATGACGTATGGCAGGAGTGATCCAAGGGGAAGGTTGCCTGGTTATTCGTTTGGTTACAACGGGGGCATGTTTGTCCAGTAGATTGACAAAAATATCATTGAAGTTGTCGACCATAATGTTAACATCATTAGCAGATAAAACTGTGTCCCAATTCAAATTTCTAGCATCTGCTAAAAGGTTAGCAGGGTTAATACTTTTAAAATTTCGAAAAGAAACAAACTTAGGCACGTGCTGTGGCGATGTGATTTTATAGACACAGTACAGAATGTCATGTTTTGATATCCCTGGGACAGACAACTGGCCATGATGTGCAATTCAAGTTGAGTCACTAACTGCTAGCAGGTCAATCAAGGTGTCAGAGTGATCAGTGTGGTGAGTGGGCTGAAAAGGGAGTAAAGTTAAGTTACTTGAGTAAAACATAGTGGTAAGTTGTCGTTTGTCATACGTGTCTCGTCCCAGTAAATCAGTATTAAAATCACCCGTCACAATGACATGACTATACCGAGGCATCAGTCTTAACAGGACACTTTCGAATTCTGCCAAGAAGCCCACTTTAGGTGGTCGGTAACAAAGTCCAAGGAGCATATGAACACCATTAAGTGATATATCCATAAACATCCACTCAGGTCGAAATGGTCTTGAGGTGTCAGAGATCTCCAATACCTTAGAAGTAATAGAGGACCTGATGTAAACCGCTGTGCCCCCACCTCCAGAAAACAGACGGTCATTACGATAGAGAGTGTATCCTGGTATGTCTACAGAAGCTGAGGGTATGTGAGGCTTGAGCCACGATTCGGATATAAGAATACAATCACAAAATGGAGTTCTAAATAGTGAGCGGATTTCATCAATATGACAAGGTACAGACTGAGCGTTAATATGAACTATCTTGCAGAAACGGCGATAAGGTGATAAGGAATGATAGAGAAGTTGCTCAGTGGAGACGTCAGGCCCGGGCGCGGCAGGGTCGTCATGACCCTGTACCAAAGAAAAGTGCGACAGACCACGGGGCACCACAGACCACAGTCTTCTGATTTCCTGCTCAGATTAAAATAAAATAGACCTCAATTGGCTCGCAAGAAATATACGATAATTTCATTTCCGAAAAGGAGCTGAACGGTTCCTTGCACGTACATATACTACAACCGAGATGAACTATCACTTAGAAAAGATGGAAAGTTTGATTCTTGGGATGTAAAGTGACCAGTTCTCAGAACCCTTTTGATTGAACGGTACTACTGATATGAACGAAAATGTGCATAATTTCCATGGTGCACAGACTATTAGATTTGTATTGGTAACATGTCTTTTTGAGCATATTGAACCGGATCTCTCGTCCCCTTTCTTGGGCCATAAAGACACTAACCAGCACTTCTGTTTTATTCACGCTATTTTAGGTTAGGTTACAAGTGACTAGTAGACTCGACAACCAATATGTGTGATCGCTACTCGCTACTACGGTAACTGTTTACAGTGATCGCTAACTTCCCAGCTCCCTTGATCACTTTGAACTGAACTAGTTCAAATCATAATGAACAAACTCGTTCACTACATGGACTAGTTCATTTGACTGTCGTCGTGTACTACCTATTCTTAGGCGTATGTATAGTTCATAATTACACGTACCAAACTAATGACGTATGATTAAGGGTAAAATAAAACACAACAATTGTTTAATGATAACTTATAAAACTGTTTACTCTTAAAACTAAATTAATATGTAAATATGATATTTCGTGAAATACAACTACTCGATCAAACTTCGAGTAGTTTCGAGAGCTTCGAGCCGAGTTCGAGTAGTAAAATACTCGATCAAATACTCGAAGTTTTGAGTACTCGCACACCCCTATTCAATATACTACATGCTAAAACATTCATATCCACAATATGCATACCTCTGTAACGCCTGGCTCTGGGACATACACATGTGGCACTAGTTTAGTATATAGATCCATGAACTCAGTCAAAGTACCCATTTGACATGCCAAGGAAAACAAGTTTCGGCTGTAACAGAACAATTGTATTGTTTAGAAATAGTATATTGGAGAGATAGGACACCAGCAAACTTACGTTAGAAAACAAGTTCACCAACATCAGAGTAGTAGTAACATACACAAAAGAATCTTATAATCACAAGAATTTTCAGTATCTCTGGCAATTTCTTCAGGTGAGTAGAGAGAGAGAAATGATTATAGTGGTACTGAAAATTCGTGTGATTATGTGATTATTTTGTGTATGTTACTACTACTCTGATGTTAGTGAACTTGTCTTCTAAGATAAGTTTGCTGATGTCCTATCTCTCCAATATACTAATTCCTGGCCAAGTGCCCTTTAACTTAACCTAAAATTTTTTAGAAATATGAGTCTGCAAACACCTCACAAAAAGTAATTTTCTTTTTTTTTTTAGAATATAGTTTAATTAACTTCAAAAATAATCTAAAACACAGAGAATCATAGAAACCAATTCAATGGGTATTCGAATAAGAAACATTTTCGCTATCATGTTTATATTACTAGATTCTTTATTGGAATATAATTTTAAATTTCTGCTGTTATTTTGTACTTGAACAATGTTTAGTACAATTTATTTACAGAGTTAATTAAAATGTGATTTCAGATAGTGTTTCATAGTATTTCTTTTTTAATCTTCTTCTTTAATGTGCAAATCAAGAAAAATGTGATGTCTTCTTTTAGCCATTTGTAGGTCTGTTACACAGTGAGTGGTTTTGTTTTCCCAGCAAAACTACCTCTGCCACATTTAACAAGTGGTGCTTATAGTTAAATGGTAATGTGATTTGGTGGTTATTTTGCTGCTGGAGATTGATGAGCAGCTGCAGCACACCACTATTTCCGAAGGAGGTCTTGCATTTGATACCCAAGTAATGGTGCATTGGATCAAATTTATATGAAAGGCGGGTTTTTACTGTTTAATCATTTCCTTTAGTAGAACTCAATAAGGGCTCTGTAATTTTCATTGATACTGTTGGTAATTTTTTATTTACTTTTGTGTATTTATGTATAATAAAGAATATTTATTTGCTTTAACATGAGTAAAATCAATTTTAATAATGTCATATTAATAATATTGGTTCAAGTGAGGCCCATTTTTCAGAGGTGTTTATAATCAGAATGACACAATGAAGGCTCGGTAAGAAGTTTATTTAGAAATCCAATGTGACTTTGATTTGGCTGACTAAATTCTTAAGAGTCAACAAATAATGACTACAAAAGTCTGTATTGTATTTTAACTCATGTGCAAATATAGTTATGTACAGTGGCCTTACAACTTTTTTGATTATGGCCATTTGGAATTTGTCCTATTCGGATCAGATTAAAATAAAGAAGCTTATCTCATCAGACTAGATGTCCTGAAAGTGGTGACAGCAGAAATTACAAACAGCAAAGGTAAATTCTCTACAATAGCAACACCTGTTATATGTAACAGGTCTTATCATGGATAAGGGTGTTGTAAGCTTATATTTTACTTGAAAATTCACATAATTAAAATCCAGTATTCACAATTTATCTTTCAGCACCGTTTCTAAACCACACAATCACCACAACCAACTTCTTAAAGATTTTAACACCAAACTAAATTTGTTAAAATAATTTTACTGCTAATTTTTATACAGGGTTGGGCAAAAGTCTGGAATATATTTATTAATTTGAAAACCATTCAAAGAAATATAATGAAAATTTGCAGTTATGTACGTCCCTATAAACAAACATTTAAACATATTTTACTTGTTTTTCGCATAGCCAGATGAAGGAAGTCTTAAAAATTTTAAATGTAAGCCTACCTCATATAACTAACACTGCTGAAGACTAAGGCAAGACAGTTATTATCTATTGCTGCGTGGAGCTATAATTTATCTAACTGAATATGAGAAATTAAATTTCACAAAAAATAAGTAACAAATTATTATAATAATATTCTTAAACTATTCAATTCAATTCAATTCAATTCAATTCAAAATCTCTTTATTCCAATCATGTTACATACGTACAGGAATAGTGTCTTATACTTAAGCTAGCCTAAATATTTGAACCATACATTAATTGAAGTTGGCATATTACATAATCTAATAAGAGTTATTTGAGTAAACTTATTAATAAAAAAAGTTCTTAGTTTCTATAGATTGGCAGTTTCACTTACACTTGATTTGTTAGCATAAACCCCTCAATGTTTATAAAAAGGGTGATTTGTTAAGTAGGTTTTTAGGTGATTTTAAAAGTTTTTGTATTACATTCTTTTTTTATATGACCAGGTAATTTTGATAAAAAATGCTGCCCAATGTAGTTTGGTTTTTTTTTTTGTAAAATTCTAAATTTGGGGTTTTGGTAATTGTTAAAGTGCAATTTCGGGTATTATAATGATGTGGCGCTCTGAGTTCTCGTTTTGGTAATTCTTAGGTATTTTTAGGTAAACCTACTGCCAAAAGTGTTTTTAATTAATTTTTCTTATTTTTATCTTAGTTAAATAGAATATCTATTTTTATAACGCAGTCATTTGTTACCATTGTTAACAATCAACAACATAATCAGCAAGAGGGACCTGAAACTGTTAAATAAATAGCTGTATAACTGAGAAGAGTTAGTAATATTATATTAAATTCTTTGAATCGCTGTATTTTGTGAATGGGCCATCCTTTTGACCTCAGGTTTGCACTTTTGTATTGTACAAACAATGACCTTTAAAATGAGGTATAACTCGAGGTAGGCTTACATTTAAAATGTTTAAGACTTCCTTCATGGGCCATCCCATGGATATACAAAAAACAAGTAAAATATGTCTATGTGTTAGGTATAGGAATACGTACATAACCACAAAGTTTCATAACTTTTCTTTTAATAGTTTTAAAATTAATAAACATTTCAGACTTTTGCCCAGCCCTGACATTAAATTCTTTGAGTGGCTGTATTTTCTAACTGGGTCATCCTTTTCCTCAGATTTGAAATCATGTCTTTTACAAACAAAGATCTTTAAAATGAGATACAACTCGAGGTAGGCTTACATTTAAAATTTTTAAAACTTCCTTCATGGGCCATCACCTGGCTATATAAAAAAACAAGTAAAATATGTCTAAATGTTTGGTATAGGGACATGTATATAAGTACAAAGTTTCATTGCTTTTCCTTCAATGGTTTTGAAATTACTAAATATATTCTAGACTTTTGCCCAACCCTGTATAGCTACAATTAGTTAGGAATTTACACTTCTTATCACAGTAGATAATACTTTAAGTATACATATTTACTTAACCCAAAACATAGATAACTAACTAGTAAATAGATTCCTTATATGAATCTCCAATGAGGTTGTAGTTTTCATGACTATGAAGCAGCTGGTCCAGTCTTAATGCCAAATCCAAGTCTGATAGATGGAAGCGGCAAACTTCCATGGCCTCTGTGAAGAACAGCACATCCCGAGGGTCTTTAATGTTCAATGACTGTCCCTCCAAGATATCCAGAATATTTACTAGTATGGAACTACGCAAATTTCCTGAAAATAGTGAGTAGATCAGCCCTTAAGCCACTATAAAGCAATTAAAGGGTTGAGTACATTCTTTAATACATTAAATACATTACATTCTTTAACCCTTTCACTCCCAACATCTGTAAAATCAGGCGTTCAAAGTATGTCAAAAAAGTCCAACATCCGATTATACAGAAGTTTAAACAAAAATTATTTAAAACTCAGAAATTGACCTAAATATTAATGTTCATACATGAAATTGATTAAAAATATGATACTCTTTCATTTTAATAAGGATTTAAGCCAATAAACTTTGTAACCATGTACAAAAAGTGAGAATCATGCTGGAGTTTAATTAGAAATTTCACTTGTAAATATTTGTGAAAAAAAGTGTATTCTCTTTCATTAGAATACATTTAATGTTAAAATTTAAAATGTTAAAGCATAAAATATATAATTTTAAATTATGTTGTATATATCTAACAGTATTTTTTTATAAATTGTGAAGTCTAAAATAGTTCCAAAATGTTTTTATTTATACAAATGGCTGTGAAATTTTAAAATGTTAACGTGTTATTTGGCATAGTATTAATTTTTGATATTATACCATAATAGTAAACAAAACCAAGATTGTCAATAATATCTCTATAAATATTGTTATAATTTTTACAATAAAACTCTGCAAAAATGCTAAAATCTACCTAGGATTTTTGGAACATTTTCTAACAAAATGTCTGGGAGCAAAAGGGTTAATATGGAATGATGAAACACTATAAAAGCGAAAATTACTTTGTAAAACAAATTTTCTTTCAGTGGGCAGAAATTGGAATATAACAGAAAAAAAAGAATAATAGATTACGAACAAGAAAAATATGTTTTTAGAAGTAGTGAAGTACAAATTCTTTGAGACTGAGAAAGAAATATTTTAATAAAGAGGGTCTACTGAAAGAAACCCTAGGATAAGGAATGAGAAAAAGAGTAAAATATCTGTCATAAAATAAAACAATCTGTATTATAAGTTATAAGTTAGTATTTGGATTTTGTTGAAAATCAGAGTTATTGAAAATGTATAAATGACTTGAACACTATTATATGGCAAGTATTGTGTTCACTTACAGTTGAATATTTAAAAGGGTTCATATCAATATGCTAAAACATAAAGCCTGTTTTAGTGAAAAACAACATTTTTTCTGGCTCAATTTAAAATCTATACTTACTACATTAAAATCTATACTTACATCTTTTCATGAAGATAATGACAGACAAAGAACATGAAACTACAAGAAAAAATAAATTCATTTCTGAAGAAAATTTACATGATACAACAAATATTTGTTGTACTGAAATTCAAAAACTGAGAGAGATAAGTTTTCCTTTATGTGTCAAAAAGGTTTTAAAAAATGCTACTGGAATATATGTGAAAATTGTAAAATAATTCAAAGTAATTAATTAACTTACGATCTTGGCAGAAGATTTTGAGTAAAAAGTAGTAAGATGCAAGCGACGGATCAATCCCCATACTTCTGAACTCTGCTACAATTGAAAGAGCATTTTTCCTGCTGTTTTTATTGACCGACATAGTGCTAATGGTATCTAACACTGCGTTGAGTGTTCCAAGGTTGGGAGGGACACCATACTGTATCATCGTACTGATTATGTCCTGAAAAAAAAAAAGAAAAGGAAGGGGAAGTTCGCATCTAAAGATATTACGTTTAATTTAGCAATCAATCATTATAACAAATGTGATAGGAAGGGTATCTACATGGTTGGTAGGGAAGTTGGTTAAAAATCCCATCTTCACAAGCTAAAAGCTCTCTGTTTGATCCCAATCAGAGTCAATAAAAATTTTGAAAAGAATCAGCTGACAGCCACTGACTGTTCATTTGTCTTAAGGCTATTAATTTAGACACTTTCTAAGAAATATTCGGCCTTAGTTTTTAACAGTGACGTTAGTAGCAGTGACTAAATTTGTTCATCTATACTCATTCAAAATTCATATTTGGCCATATCTTAAAGATCAGCGTTTTTAAGAGTAAATAAAATAAATCTTAAAACAAAATCATATATGCAAGTTTTTTTAAATTACCTATCAAACAAACATTGAGAATGTATGTTTGATAGGTAGTTTAAGGACAGTATGAAAAAAGAAAAAATAAACCTTAAAATTTAATATTATACACACGTGAGCATGGAGAGCTCTTAGTGATTAGGTAAAATGGCAATAAGCAAATTTCTTTTGCAGCAGAAACAAAACTCAAACCATATAGTTAGCATTGTCCTAGGAAATATACAACATATTAATGGAATGTTATAAATTTTACTTTTTTAATAATAAATAAATAATTATGTTGTACCAATAGTTAATAAAAAAATGAACAACAGTACTCATTATTGCAAGAAAGAAGCATAATGCAATTTTTATTCCTATTAAAAAATACATTAAGATGTTACCAAAATCTATTCATTGCCTTTACTGGCCCCACATAAACAGAAATAATTATTAGTCTAGCATTAATATCTACCTCCACAAATTTCCAGCGCAGCTCGTGTCCTTCTTTCAGAATGTAAGCTTTACTAATGAGTTTGTTGTATGCCTCTACAGGCAAAGTTAGATTGGCATCCAAAGCTTCTTGGAACAGCTTGTAAGCACCTTCCATATCCCCAAACTGAGCCTTGCCGCAGATCAGAGCTGCATAGGATGCTGCGTCAGGGGGAGACATTTGGTGAAACAATTTGTCTGCAGCATTTCCTTTTCTAAACAAATAAAATTACTATTTAAAGTAGAAAAATGACAATACTAAATAAAACTACTGTTTGCTCTTCTTAAAAATTATAATATTCTGAAAGGACAAAATGTTCTTTGAGTTCTTTTATGTAGAGAAGTAAAATGTCAAAAAGTTTTAGAACAATCGCTCCTTTTAAATAGTAATAATTTATCATGTTTACTTAATTTTGTATTGTCTAAAATGCTAATTGTTTTTTGTAAAATAAAGCCAAATGCATTTCTTTTAGTACAACATTTTGACTCCAGAATATATCTGATACTATGTCTGTATTTATTTACAACAGACAGTTTTTAATCTGATACTAAGCTTATCAAAAGTGTACTTAAGATCTGTAAGACTGAAACTTAAGCCCATGAGTTCTTGAGAGTAGCCAAAACAACACGCTAGTATTTGAGAGTAGACCAACTCCTTAGAGTGACTGTACAGTACAAATATTTTACAAACAGGAACAATATATGTTCTTTCAGGCACTGTCAAAACGATTAGATGAACGGTAGTATGTAAAGAGAAATTATTCGCCACTTCTCTTATAAACCTGACACAGAGATCTGCTCTCCAGCAGGCCACCTAATACAAGTGCAGACTGATAAAACTTAAACCCCTCTATCATTGAAGGCATGCTAGAAGTGAGCTCAACTACTTTCAAACATGAAGTTAACATACAACCCCAACTGATGAGACATAAAAGCGTCCAATTTTTTTACAGATATAGTAACATTAAAACCATATAAATACACAGCATCAGAGCAGAGAGATTGGGTAAAAAAGTTGTTAGGTTAGACCACCTTCTTTCTGTGATATAATCTATATGTATTAATAATAAATTAGCATGGCATGTACCAGAAAATGTTTTGAATTTGAATATATAAATATTATCTTATAAATAAATCAGTAGAAATAGTAATTAGTTGGAAGACTAACCCAATTACTAAACAGACAACTTTCCTGAGACTGAAACTACTGATATTTCCTTCAACTTAAATTTGAAACAGCAGAGATTTAAGATTAAACCAAATGTTGTAGGAGTATATAGATCTTCTTAAGAAATTGTAAAGTTGCAACTGACATCTTATCTGTTATGGGAAATAATAATTATATAACAACTAATAAGTGATATCAATACAAATAACATTTTCATAAATTCATAAATTCAAAAGAAGTTTGCATTATACTACTGACTAAAGCAATTAAATTATTACTATTATGCTTAAAATTACATCTAATATAAAATACTAACCTTGCCAAGAACTCAAATAACACCTGCTACACCAACTCATATAACAATATATGGTCAGACATACCACACAGGGCTATCTGGCACAGAAAGTAATACAAAATTAATTCATCAGAAGGCATAACCAAACTTGACAAAAAACTGGAACATAGTATTTAAACTGTATGTAGGTTAATATAATACTGGAGACTACAGTAATGGTTTGATATTATCAGCCTAAAGTGATAAATTGATATCCTGCTTATTGATGCCTGAACAATCCCGCTAAGGCCAAGATGTATAGCCACTTATAATGCAGAGATGAAAAATACATCTCTTTCAGTTGAAGACTTCTAATAGTGATGATAAGTGTTCTTCTACTTCATACTACAAGAGTACATAGTCTTTCTCAGCAACAAATCATTCAACTCTTCGAACATTTTTATCGGGATTAACAATTAATAAAGTTTAAGTTTAGTTAGGATTTAAATCATCGACAGAAAATTATAGACCAATCTCATTTACTTTTATGATTAAAAAATAATAGAGAAATATTACTGACTAAAGGATCGTTCCACTTTACGACTGTTCAAATAACGCCACAACAAAAAGAGCTGATAAATTGTTAACCCTACCAGTACCGACGTCTCAGGCGTCGATCGGCACCTGCTTGCCAATACCGTCGACGCCTCTGACGTCGATGTGCATGCCTTTCGTAATTTGCCGTTATTGAGTCATCTATTGGTATGAAACGGTTGTTATAGTACTCAAAATGTGGAGAAAGAAGCATACTTTAATTTGGTACTCTATGACAACAATTTGAGTGAAGCAGCTATTTTTTTTCTTTGCTACAACATCAACAGTATTTTTCGTCAGCTGATTTGTGTTATTGTTTGTGTTTACTGCTTGCAAGTCGTTTTTCTAATAGTTCAAGATTATTGTATCATTATTATTATAATATTATACGTATTTTTTAAGTAGATAAACTGTTCTATAGAAAAAACATATCGGTTACCATGGAAACATTTGTTTATTATCACATTTCAGGGGTAAAAAGAAAAAAATTTAAAAAATTTTGCAATTTTTGTCTTTTTAATTTTTGAAAAGTTAAAAAATTTGATGTTATTTTATTTTTATTCCTCGTTGAATTCTGGAAATAATGATATATAACAACATATAGTTTGATATTTATTAGTAGGTGAAAAAAAAAATAATCCCAAACTTACAAAGTGACAAAAATCTGGTGTGTATTGCAGGTAAAACCAGATGGTACAGCTAGGGTTAAATACTGTTTTTTTCTGTGAAAGGAAAATTAATAACACCAGCAATAACCAATCTCTCTGAACTGATCAACTAGAAAATTAACAATTTGTCGGAGCAAACTACCTTGATCTCAACAAGACATTGTATTTCCTGCATAGTAATAACCTAATAACCAACATCTTGGAGCCAACACTATAACAGCTGGAACACCTTATAGGCGTAAACATGCAAAAGAATAATTCGCAAAATAAGCAAAATAATAAGCAAAAAACTTCAGCATGCAAAACAGCCTTGAAAGTGAACGTTTCCAACCCATTGTTTACAGATTAACAATTGCGGATCGAATTATTTGTATGCGCGCGCCCCAGTGGGTACAAATTAATTAATCCACGGTCTGCATAACAGTAACAGTGCGCAGCTATAAAACTGCAGGTAATTGGTTAGATGTAACAGTGGCCTCCTGGGGTATCAGCGATATAGCAGTGGAAACAAGTGGCGAGCCAGGTTATGGGGTGGCGGGGACAATGTCAGAGTCGTAATCTATATATAGTGCACGCAGTTCGGGCGAAGAGATAATAACGTCTGAGTCATCGAATAGACTAGGCTTGGCCACAACAAGGGCCTCAGCTGTGTCACTAACCACAATGTCACTTGCTATATCGCACCGACATGGACAGAAATGCATTATATCTAAACTAAATACAGTATTATATCACTGAACAAAATATAAATTGCTTCTACTACTGCGATCTATAGGATATTTATGAAAGTTTTTATAAACGAAACCCGTTTTTAAAAATACCCAGTTGATGAATAGAGACAAGTATGCAACCTAGTAGAGTCTATTGTAACTATTTGAGAGTAAAAGCAGATCGCTTATGCGAGCTGAGCTCGTCATTGTTCCGCTAGGCCCAGCCACTGCATGCGAGCTGAGCTCATCAGTGATCCGCAATGGGTTAACAAGTAGTGCATGAATTAGTATTAGGGCAGGTTCTACTTAATCTAATGGCAGAGGGAATACTAATAAACCAAAACATTTTTATTTAAACAAAGTAACTGTTTACACTGCACATTTAGCTCTGAAACTGAATATAGCATCATTCACATCCTAAGCAAGCATAAATATTAGAAAAAAAAGTGTTGTCAGTGGTCTGCATTGCAAGAATGTGAAGTCTGATCACAATAGTTTTTCAATCATTAAATGAAAATTATATATTACATAGACTAGCCTACATAATGATGGTAATGGTAAGGCGGCCACAGCAATGATAGCCATATTACATGTAGTAAGCCAAAAGTTAACATTAACTAACTTCCAACTGTTCATCTTCTTTTCCCCAGCTTTCTTGCCTTGTCTGAACCACCGTTCTTCAATCCACTCTTCTTCAAGGGTATCTTCATTGTTGTAATAACAAAGCAGCTCCAATAACTGCTGTAGAGTGCTTCTTGACAGCTCTATCAGAATTGAAAACTTTTTGTCAATGCATAATTTTTATGAAAATAAACTATTATAATAGAACTGATAACAGATATATCACCTACAATCTCCAGAGCACTTCCACTAGTCACGAATATCTTATACTATAAAACAAGCAAGGAATTGTATGTATGTATGTACCTATTTCCAGTCATTTTATTTCAAAAACGGCTTTACCGATTTTCTTCGTACTTTGTCTATAAAAAGGTTTTCTACCTCAGGAATCCAATGGATTTGATGACAATTTTGAGAAAACTCATTTTCTATGAGTTTTCACGATTCCAAAAGTAAATGGGTGGGCGGGTGGGTCAATACCTGTTTAATGTTTACTATTTACTATTTCAACATGTGAGTTATGATTTTAATTTATTTTTTTAAATAACACATGTTTTTCTGAATCTGTTAAAATGTAAACAAACCAAATATTATTGTATTTTTCTTACCTATGTCTAAAATACACAATTCAGTTATTCTCGAACTTTATTTCATTTTTATTATAATTTCAAAGCTGAAATTTAAAATAAAGATCTTGATTCAAACAATGAAACAAATCTTATGACTTGTAATAATACTTTGCAAACAACTTCAAATAATTCTGGAAATAATTCTGGGGGTAACACCGAGGTTGATGGCAAATCGTAATTAAGAAAGTTGCTAGAAGTTTGTAAGGTATTTCCAGAATTATTTGTAGAAGTTGTTTGCAAAGTATTATTACAAGTCATAAGATTTGTTTCATTGTTTAAATCAAGATCTGTATTTTAAATTTCAGCTTCATGGCATGTTTCAGTATCTTGGGATTCATTTAAATTCGGTATTGGAAGTCAGCGATTAGATGATATGAACCCGATCGGAGATCGGCTTTCCTGGTACTATGTAATAAAGAGTCGATTCCGTGAGTAAACAATGAAGGTGAATCAGCTGAGTTTTATGGAGTAAAAATAAAATGTAAATGGCATTCTTATTCTTACATATGAGACGCCGACACAACGTTGTTGGTATTTTAAGGCGAATATGAATGATAATATGAGTGTAGGATGAGTGTGGATGAGTGTAGTCTGGTTACTAACTGAGTTCAACTGTTTCTCAGAAAGGGCAATTTATTAATATCCCAACAGCCAGGGCAACTAAGGGACCTACAGCTTTACATGGAATCCGAACCATAAGGCATATAAAAACATAAGGTGTTAAGTCAATTTACTCATTCTAAAAATAAAATTATGCTGTAAGCTCAAAGGAGGTAGTCTGGAGGAGATTTAATGTTGATCCACAGATCACTTCATTCCCTGTCTGACTGTGAACCAACTGGATGTGGTACTGAGGTAGACCAGATGACACATAAGGCAATAAAGAAGGTGTAGTAAAAAAAGCATGTAATTTTTATCAAATACAGTAAAAGCACATTAATATGTCACTCGATAGTCCAGCAGACCAGATGGTCCAGCAAAATTCAGATGCGGTTTTTGTAATCGGCTGTGTAGCTGTGTCAAGGATGTGTGCCTGCTGAATTAGCAAGGATAAAGCTGTCGGCAGTTTGGCATGCTCATAATGAATTAGACCGATTAGATGCTGCGCATGACGCATGGGCGCGGCAGCAACGTCTTGAGCGCTCAGGAGAAGTTGGAACCGATCGGCGTGTCAACGCCATAGTTCTTTGTGCTTGCTAGCTGCCCAGACGTCAGACGAGACACTTGTTTCCCATGTAGGTGAAGTGAACAGCATATTTTAATGTGTTACTGTGAGTTTTTAACAAGTCAACTGCGTTTTACTTTATAAAAAGATAGGCTACAGTTCTAAGGATTTTATATGTTTTCTAAACCAGTGAACCTGGTTTAAATTTTAGTGTTTTAAAATTTTAAACTTTACTGATTTATAGTTTCGTTTACTGTATTATTGTACATAATTCAATCAGTATTGTATAAGTTTAAATACTTAACATCAAGGTTTTAGTTTGAATAAACCAAATACTTAATGAAGTATTTGGTTTATTCAAACTAAAACCTTGATGTTAAGTATGTTAAGTTTAAATGTAAACCGTCACTATTGTCATTATTTCCCCAAATTTAACCACACTTATGAAAAACCTTCATAATCTGGCATGACGGATCATCAAGGTCTTACTGTACAGGCATTCCATTTAGTGTAATACATTTAATTTACTGTACAACCATATACTTTCAATTTCAATAAAAGCAAATCTTAAGCCCTGATATTCTTAAAAACTTACAATTGAACATTTTTATTGAACTATTAAACCACAGCTAGTATTTATTTTCTTGCACTCAGCAGAAGCAGATATTTTGGTCACTTGTACGCATTTTACAAATTTGATTTACTGTGCTGAAATATTGAACAAACAGTGGCATATAATATTTCAGTTAGGTTAAAGGGCACTAGGCCAGGAAGTCTATTAGGATAGATAGAACATCAGCAAACTTACCTAAGAATACAAGTCCACTAACACCTTACAGTAATAAACAAATACAGGAAAACACATTTTTCACTAATGTTAAGTGCCAGTGCTAAATGTGTTATTCCTGTATTTGTTTACTACTGTGGTGTTAGTGGGCTTGTCTTCTTGGGTAAGTTTGCTCATGTCCTAATATAATAAGTATATGTATGTCTAGTATATATGTCAAGGAATAATACTGTATTTTGTAACATAATTACCTTTTTTGCTTTTTATTGTTCTTGCAGCTATCTTATCTAGTAAAATATAATAAAAATGTTAAGCGGTAGTTCTCAAACTTCAACAAAAAATGCCAGTAGACCGCTCAGTGAAACGCCGGTTTTCTTGAATTTTTTCGTCAACTTTCGCTGTCAACTCGTCAGTAATGAGTGACGGCCTTCCACTTCATTCCTCGTCGTGCACACTAGTTCTGCCTTCATTAAATTGAATGCACCATTTTCTCACCGATGACTCGTTCATCGCATTGTCACCCTACACTGCCTTAATTTGCCTATAAATTTCTATGGGTCAAACATGCTGCGCATTCAGAAACCGAATCACACTACAGACTTCACACTTGGCGGGATTTTCAATTGGCGCCGCCATTTTGAACTTCCACAAGAGACGCAAACGTGACCTCACGGCACCGCTACACAGCTCAAACTGAAGCGGAAGGTTTGGACTAAAGAATAAGCCCACTCCCGCGGTGGTGGGGGAACTGCACCGTCCGTGATGCGCAATCGTTCTTTACTTTCTGGACGACCCTCGTAAGCAGGGCCGCCCAGAGACTTTTGGTGGCCCCGGGGCAAAGTTTACCATGTGGCCCCTTCCTTCACTTCAAAATAAATTTAATTACTCTGATTGTCAAATATACTATAATTGATATTTTACTTTTAGCACATTCTACGATATTCTTACCATCTCTTTCGTTAGATTACTATTGTAATTAAGATTCTTGTTCATGGACGTTTTCTCAGGGCTAGCTGCGAAGTTCCGGTAAGTTTTTCTCTAATTGTCATATACTTTTTAAAAATTTCCTTAAGTATTACCGCTACAATAACATCAATCTCTTATAACAAAACTGCTATTCTTTAATATTAAATAAATAATAACGAACCAAGCAATGCCACAGTCAGTTGCATAGGCAGTTGCATAGTTGGGCGCAGCAGCTCTTCGACTGCCAGTTGAGGAGCCATCCTCGCCAATGATATTAGCTGTGGGTGAGGGAGGGAGGGGCCAATAAATTTGTATAGGCCACTTGGCTTCGCTAGCTAAAGAGCAAGTGGCCGACTGTTCACGAAGTAAAATAATTTGACGAGCGCGAACATCTAGTGCTTTAAAAACAGTCAACTGAGAGTTGAGGTTATGTTATTGTTTTCAAAACAGGTTGTAGACCACTGGGTACGTAGCTTATTGATGTTGGACATTAAAACATCTAGTTTATATTCGTGATTTTAGTTTGTCTTTGTGCTAAACTTTAAAACTATTCAATTTTTATTTTACAGGCATAAAAGGCATTTTGTACCAACTCAATTTTCTCAGCATAAAACATAGTAAAATTGGTGTCTGTCAAATTGGATACTATATCATTGATGTACATCACAGTGTACACGTCATTACAGTGACAGTGGTATTGAAACGCCCACACACCCATTCACGAAAAGTGGTATTAACCCTCCCGCTCAACAATACACGTACAGTGGTTCAATCTTAGTTAATTTCACTTATCACGCAACAAACAATAAATAAATACTGTATTAATGTTTGTCAAAAATATAAACGAATATAAATGGCTTACTCGTTCGTCAGTGACAGTAAAAAATTATGATAACTATTTTGATTGGTCGTAGATTTGTTATGTTAATGAATGACAACATTAATCAATTATGCTATTTGTTTGGGAACAACCAGTACGTGGGCATAATTGGTTTTTAATCAAGAGCTACTCTACTGAATATGTTGAGAATACACCCCTGTTCCTGTTACAGTTTCAGGGTAAATTAAACCAGACAATAAAAGAGTTACAACAAGTTAAATGTCACAAAATATATATTATTCAAAAGGAGTTGTACAAATCTGAACAATGATGAAGCTGTTTTATCTATTAACGGTGTACTTAAGAGCTCCTCTTTTCATTAAGATCTATGCCATAATATATTGGTAAAATGTCTTTACAAACATCCATGTCATAATACTGTAACTAGTAAATTTAAAATGTCAAAGGAAACATTACAGTAGAGAGAGAGTAAAAAAAATTGCATGTACAGTAAACTCTGGTTAACCGGTTAAATATGATGGAAGATGAATCCGGATAGTACAGAACGTAACAAAATCATAATTTTTAGACAAGATTATGCCACGCAATTCCTCCCGCGATAGCGTAGGGCAAGTTGAATGTAATGCATCATACACACATATTGTTAAACATCCATTTTTTGGGTGCAAAACACAGTTACTACTGAAATACGACTACTATTTCTTAAATTTAGTGCAAATATTGAAAAATTAGCTGATCAGTGCCGGTAAAGAGTGCAACGTGACCACGTTCGAACGGAGTGCCGCCGCCTACTACCAGCTTTGAAACCAAGTTTGTAAGAACCTTTTCTCATAAAGACTTTTCGACCTTTTTAAAATGACAGATTTAAAATGTTTTTACTGTAATTTTGTTTGCTTATTTAATTGTGTTGTTCTTAGGCTTCCACTTTTTTTATTACAATTTATTAATTTGCATACTTTAGGCCGCAGGTTACTGATCACTCGTTTTCACATTATATAGATCTATTATGTTGTTACGATGAGTCAAGGGATTTTCGAAACACTAAATCAAGATTATTTATCTACATAAAAAGGTTTGTGAAAAATACAAAATAAGGATAAAAGCTTATCAACAAACCACTACAAATACAAATTAATTCGCAATTGCTGTATTATCTTAAGTTTATAATAGTAATATATCATAACTAATGGTTTTGTAAGGATAATAACGTGATCAAGCGATTGATTTTCCTACCACTAAAAGCCAAGATAGAGTTGAATTTAGGACAAGTATAACAATTTTGTTTGAAGTAGTATATACTTTTGAAATTAAAGTTAAAAAATAAAACATACAGAAACGTTCTTGTCCACCTCGTATTAAACACGTCCAAAAACGGAGTTTTGAGTAATACAAATGTAAAGTTAGTGGGTCTTTTGACATGTTTTATATAAATAGTGTACGATAACAGGACATCTCATTGAGGTGGCCCACTGTCCACACCACTCAAGTATATTTATATGTTTGCAAACAGGAATTTATATTTTGGTCTGTTCACAAGCTGCATGCCTTTACACTTGTTCGCAAACAAGACAACTGGCGAGGGGTACAGTTGCAGTCACACACCAACCAGAGCGTATGCTGTCACACTACTATGTCGACCGCTGACAAAATTCAAAGACCAGTGTACAACTTGCTCCAAAAGGCTCCCTGGTTGCTATAAAACCAATGGTTTAGTTTAAACGTTTTAAAACTAAAACTGAAAGACTTATCTGGCCTAATATCACTTTTGATATTTTGATACAGGCCTGAATCGTTTCTTATCTAGTAGATTATTAAGTATTTTCTTTTTTGTTGCATGAAATGTGGCCCACCCTGTGAGCTAAGTCTGTGTGGCCCCGGGGCAATTTGCCCCTTTTGCCCCCCCCCCCCTCTGGGCGGCCCTGCTCGTAAGTACATAAAATACCAAAAATAGGCAATATTAGTTTATTTCATTTAAAGTGATAGATAGTCTAATATACATAATAAAGTGATCTAAAGAGTCAATATCAATGTACACTCCTTTAACTAGAAATAGGGGTTTCATAGGCTAAAAATTGACTAAAGTATGATAAGTATTTTGTATTTATAATCTAGATCCTATTTATTTAAAGTTTGCACCAGATTGGTGGGTACAGGGGGGTTGTAGACTTCTACTCCTACAAGTTAATGACTTTCACATCTTCCTAAACCTCAAGATATTTTTATTTGTATGAAAATATCTAATCCTACTTTGACTATTGACAGCAATGAACCATAGGTTAATATATAAATAAAAAAATTACTTACCCACATTCTTCTTGCACAACAATCCGTAAATGAAAAGTGCATCAGATACTCGATGTTGTGCCACTATTTTTTGTAACACACTTTCATCTACTTCAGAATTTTCATCATAAATGGCTTTTGGAAAATATGCCTGCAAAAAATTAATTCACAATAAATGATAACATAACGGTTACTTCATAACGTTTAGGGAAATTGGAGTATTATTTTTACATGAAATCTGTTTAATAATAGCACTTCGGCTTACCTGCAGAAATTTAGTTGTATTAAAAGATACATCACATCTAGACATTATCAGGTATATTGATTAATATTGAATATAACTTTACTATATGACTAAGATGTGCAGAAAGAAAGTCATTCTGATCCTGAACGAAGTAGGATGTTTGGCTTTATGAGGTTTGGGTGGCTTGAAATTGAAAGAGTTTGAGAGCAGTGAGCTAACTGTTGAACACAACATTCTCATGAGGTACACAGTAGTAAGACTGCTTATTTTGAGTGAGTTGCATGTGGGTTACTTGGGCATGAAATCTTTAGCAAGAAGTTATATTGGGTAGCCTTTATTAATAGTGATATTGGGTTGTTTGTAAACAGTGTCCACTATGCCATAAAGGAAGATGGAATCCTGTGAAAAACATTTTAAATGTTTGGGAATATCCCAAACAACATTCACAAAGACTTCTTTTAGTCTCCTTTGGACTTTTTAATTCAAAACTGTATTTGTATTACTGATTCTCAGAGCAAATAATACTTCAACTTCCACCAAACATTGGTAAATTAGTGACTTTATTCCCTAGGTTTGGTTTAGAAACTCATGGTGACCGATATCAGTCCATTTAACCTTCTTTTATTTTTTATTTGCAAGCATTCATCAAAGTGCCTATTTGGTTTTCATGACAACCTTTTTTTTAAAAGGAAAAAACAAAAAAAAATTAAAAAAAAAATTTTTTCCCCCCCTTTTTTAAAAAAATTTTTTTGGGGGTTTCCCCGGGGGGCCCTTTTTTTTTTGCTTTTTTTTTTTTTTGGGGTTTTTGGAAAAATGGGGGTTTTCCCCCCCCCAAAAAAAAAAATTAAAAAATTTTGGGAAATTTAAATTTTTTTTGGGGGGAAAAAAAAAAAAAAAACCCCCCAAAATTTTTTTTAAAAACCCCCCCCTTTTAATTTTTTTTTTTGGGGGGAAAAAAAATTTTTTTTAAAAATTAAAAAAAAACCCCCCCCCGGGGGGAAAAAATTTTTTGGCTTTTTTTTTTGGGGTTTAAAATTAAATTTTTTCCTTTTTTTTTAAAAAAAAGGGGAAAATTTTTAAATTTTTTTAAAAATTTTTTTTTTAAAAAAATTTTTTTAAAAAATTTTTAAAAAAAAAAAAGGGGTTTTTAAAAGGGGGAACAAAAAAAGGGGGAAAAAAAAAAAGGTAAAAATTCCCTTTTTTTAAAAAAAAAAATTTTTAATTTTTTTTTTTTTTTTAAAAAAAAAAAAAATTTTTTTAAAAAAAAATTAAAAAAATTTAAAAAAATTTTTAAATTTTTTACCCCCAAAAAAAAAAAAATTTTTTTCCCCTTTTTTTTTTTTTTTTAAAAAATTGAAATTTTTTAAAAATTTTAAAAAATTTTTTTAAAATTTTAAATAAAAACCTTTTTTTAAAAAAAATTTTTTTTTTTTTTTTTTCCCCCGGGGGGGAAAAAAATTTTTTTGGTTTTTAAAGGGGTTTTAAAAATTTTTTTTTTTTTTTTTTTTTTTTTTTTTTTTTTTAAAATGGAAAGTTTTTTTTTAAAAAATTTTTTTTTTTTAAAAAAAATTTTTTTTTAAAAAAAAATTTTTTAAAAATTAAAAATTTAAATTTTTTTTTTTTTCCCGAAAAAGGAAAAACCCCCTTTTTTTTTTTTTTTTTTTTAAAAAAAAAAAAAACCCCCCTTTTTTTTTTTTTTTAAAAATTTTTAAAAAAAACCCAAACCCCAAAAAAAAAATTTTTTTTTCCCCCCCCCGGGGCGGGGGGGGGGGAAAAAAAGGGCCCCCCAAAAGGAACCAAAAAATTTTCCCCTTTTTTGGAAAAAAAATTTTTTCCCCGGGGGGGGGTTTTTTTTTAAATTTTGGGTTTTTTTTTAAAAATTTTTTTTTTTTTTAAAACCCAAAAAATTTGGGGTTTAATTTTTTTAATTTAAAAAAAAAAACCCCCTTTTGCCTTTGTTTGTTTTTTCTATCATTTTTAGTATTTTTAAAAAATACATAAATAATCAAAATAACGATGATTTGTATTGTAAGTAAATTATGAAAGAAACATACTGAAATCTTTTGGAGATACAGCCCTCCAACTATAAAGTTCTTACACCTACTTACTTCAATTGGAGGATCTGCAACTTTGTGTTGGAATAGGTCTGCATGCTCCTGTCGAATCCAGTGAGCTGCCTTGCGTCCTGACTCTTGTGACATTGCGAACATTCTTTTTGCCATATTAGAGGTTGGGATGAGAAATGGGTCGTCATGATACTTGAAGTGAGGTGCTGAGTAGTCTTTCTTGACAGTGCTTGCTAAAGCCTGAAATCAAAACTAGAGTTTAATAAAATCCTATAATCAATCACTAATGAAAACAAACAGTTAAATGTATGTGCAAAAATAATGCAACATTTAGATCAAGAGATGAGATAAATGTTTGGATGAAATTGGAGATGTTGCAGCAGTCAAATCAACAAGTAAAGTGCAGATAGCAAACATCAATACTACTACCATGAAACAAAAATTTTAGATTTATATAATAGACACAGACACAACTCTGTACGTATTTTAAGGCAATTATGAATGTTTACATGAGTGTGAATAACCTGTGTTAACTGGATATTAACTGAGTTTGACTTATGCTCAGAAGGGTCCTTTTATTAATAACCCAATAGTTGGGAGAAGAGAACGAGTGTTCTCAAGAGAGGAAGTCAGGATCAGCCTGAGGTGTGTTGACGTGTGGAGTGGCATATAAGGGACGCAAAAATAGAGAAAAAAATATTAAATTATTTAATTTTAAAAAATAATTATAATATTTATAGATTGTAGAAATTATTAGTTGTAAATTTTGTTTGTATTAAATATTGCTTGAAAGAACAATAAATAAATGTGAGGCAGTACAGTAGAATCTCTTTAATCCGGCACGTTTGGGACTTGACACTTTCCGGATTAAAGAAAATTCCGGACTATGGAGGTCATTTATATAAAAAATAACATAATTTGTACACAACAAAATTTTACTGTATGTATATATTATTTAAACATGGGTTATTTAAACAATATAAATCAATATTTAAGTACAGGAGAAATATTAAAATGCATTTTTAAGTACAGTACATGATGAAATAAATTTGAATACAGTATGAAATACAGTTTAGTACTGTACTACAGTATTTGTGGTTTTTAGCAACAGCACTGGTAGATGATTGGAAAAAAGATTTAATATCTATTTGCTTCTTACAACTATTTTTTTTATTAGCTGTCGAGTTGCTCACTTTACAATGTTAATTGTGAAGGCAATTCTGTAATTTGTGTCTATTGCCGTTGATGCTGGATTATAGACAATTCCGAATGCCGCATTAAGAAGGTTTTACTGTATTTATAATTAAGGGCGCCCATCACTTAATAATGTAACATCAACTTAACTAAATTGTGGTATAGCCAACCACATACTGGTACAAGCACCTATCAGTATAGTGTCATGTCACCCTCAACCCATTACGAGCGTCCATCAGTATGGTGTTGTGTCGCCATTACCAACCCTGGCCACTCCACAACCATTTACAAAAAAGAGGTTAAAGGGTTTGGTGAGGGCTAGTTTCAACTCTTCATCATTAAATTTGGCTGAACAGTGGCCTCTTGCCATTTTACCCTGTTAATTTAATGAATAAAACAGTTAATTGTAAATATACCTGTCAGTTGGTTGTAAAGCCTCGTCTACATGACGTGGGTTTCAGCGAATCGCTGATCAAGGTTCACGATTTTGCAAGCTAGCTCGGGGTGGCTAGTACAAGACCGAGTCACCCCGTGCCAGGTCCAATCAGTTGTCGGTAAATGACGAAACATCAAAGGGTTTGGACTCAGCAAAACTGAGCCTGGCTTAATGACTGCTATTGTATACATGACCTGCTCTGGGAACTCATGTAGACCAATCTACATGTACTGGTGACTCACAATTGGGAAGAATATAGGAAGATAAACACTTATTTTTTTTAGTGTGAATTTGAAACTATTTAGCATTTCCATCAGCACTTCTTTTCACCACTACCTCTTACTATCGTAAACTAATAACCATCATACTGAAGTAATTGTTTCAGAAAAATATTGTTTAGACCATAAATCTTACAAATTACACATACAAACCATTGGAAATACAATTTTAGTATGTCGTAAAAATATTTCATGTTTTTGTAAAAACCGTAGTTATGATTTATCTAGACCGGAAACAAATTAGCCGTGGGAGAGGAAGGAGTCAAGCGCTTCTAGAAAACCACTTTGACATTCAGAACTACTATCAGAAGTAAAGATAGAGCGGATTTGTAGAATAGTTACTGAGCCGAGTGCAGAGTGTATTGACCTTTGTTAGTTGTATTGTTTACAGTGTTGAATTCTGTACTAAATAATGGAGTGGAGCAATGAAGTCACACTTTAGTTTTTGGATCTGTATGATCAAGAACCTGTAATATGGAATTCCCTTAATTTAGACAACAAAGACCGCCATATAAAGTGTACGATGCGTAGAAACGGATTCAAACATGTTTCTCTATTGAATGTTCCATGAATCAACTAAAAAAGACAAAGGACAATGTCATAGCGACTAGAGATGGGCAAAACGGGTACTTGAAAGAAACTGTTACATCTGTTACAGATACTTTTTAGTACCTGATAAAAACACCTGTTACAAAGTATCTGATATTTTTAGGGGTTACCAGTTAAGCATTACTAATTTACCAAACCAATAAAATGGTACTGTAATTCATTAAGTATTTTTATATTAATCTCCAATATTCATTTTGTAAGTATCCAATAATTAATTCTTAGAGTGAATACAACTAGAATGATTAATTATATCATTACAAATGATATACTTCTTTATTAATATGTCAATTAATTATTTTATTTAGGTTTCTAAATGACTAGACATATATTTTAAATAGGATGATCCACATATCACAAGCCACCCCACGCCGCGCCATTTGGACAGTTGGCTCGTCTATCTGTCCAAATGTGAAGGTCGTCTGTGACTCGCTGAGTCCCGCTTTGTGTAGACACTTTAGAGGGGGCTTTAGAGCTTAAGTTGAAGAGGTTAATTAGGCATTAGAGGGTTAATAGGTGCCTCGGATAAGAAAGAAATAGTACTCTGTAATACTCATAGCCAGATCAAAATTGACAGGTATTTGGCTTAATTGTTGTCAATTCAAAAAATACACACACATATATTTTAATGCTTTTTTAAAGTTCCTTCTTTAATATCATAAGCCAACGTATTCTCATAACAATTAACTTAGTGATTGTAAAATGACTTACAGTATACAGCGTGGTTGGTTCTTGATGCGAAAAGTTTTTGGATTTGAATATAGTGAAAATGTGATACAATGGTGGATATAAAAGAGTATAACTCCGAAAATTAGCTTATAAAGAAATTATTTGTAGTTTTCTGAAAAAACAGTGTTTTTGTGAATCTGACATGAAATAATTAAGTTTTGAAAGATAAAGCAGTTTTGAACAATTTGTAGATTTGTTTAATGGTAAACTGATTAATGGTAAAATCACTTTTCATTTTTTTTTTTTTTTACTCCTTTTTTAACTTCACTTGCCAGTTAACAGGCTTATGCGTGAACTTTATTCAACGAGTTAAGTACAGACCTAGAGTCAAGTTAGGGATACAAACCTTGGATCTTTTTGGCCAAGATCTTCCAGGACAACATGTTTGTTAAATGTTATTGAAGAGTGCTTCCATATTTTATAGTTTTCATGTGGTTTTATTTATTAGTCATTTCAATCTTGGATTGAAAATTAAAAAGTAAATATTCTATTTTACCAAGTGAGCTGTTAAGTAATATCTATCTTCTTAAGATTTTAGATTCATTTTAATGTTGAAATACTTACAAAGAATGCCCCTGCAAAAGTCACATGTTTTTTAGTGTAACTACTGTGAACTAAAATGTATTTCAAGAAACACTGATACTGTTTTTGACACTTATATATACAGGGTGGACAGAAGTCAGTGTTAAAAAATGTTTCTGGTGAACTACCAGAATGATTAGTGACAAAAAAATGGAAATATTATTTTCTTCACACCAACCATCTTTAATTAATACAAAATTTTATTGGTTTTTTTAGAAGAACGTGTTTTGTTTTAGTATAACTTAGTTTTCACCATTATTAATTAACATTTTTTTAAACTTTTGGCGTGTTTTTTTTTTTTTTTTTAATCTACACAACATTTTACATAGGAATTCAAGGTACAAAATTTTTCATTGTGAATTTATTATGAAAGCTCTCTCTCATCGGGTGTGTGGGGGATGAGGGGAGAGCGGGTAAGAGAAATGCAGAGTATCTAGCGAGGTGAATCTCTCTCTTCTTAAACACACACACTCTCATCTATCTACACGCTGAGGAACCGGGGTGGGGAGGGGTCGCGCGCTGCGTGTGTCGTGCGCGAGAGAGGAGTGCGTGGCAATAAGCTATCATATACACTCATAGTGAATCCTGTTTGGGGGGTTGGGGGGGGAGCTTGTTAAATGGTCGAGTTCATCTAATAACTAAGGGTATACTTTGTAAATTGGCTCTAGTGAGATGCTAGCTCGATTAGACAGATGCTACGAGGGAGAGAAAATGGCTGATATTTTTTAGGTCTTGTTGATCATTGAGGGATCACAATAATATAGGTGGGGGGTTTGGGGATAACGGCAATAGAAGCGGTTATGCGATAATATGGTGGCGATTATTCTATTGTTACAAGGGTTGGATAGTAAGTTGGTGTTATATAAATCACACTGAATTATAAGTTTGAGAGAGAGAGAGTTTTCTATCTCGCAGGCTCTATATGTGAGAGAGGTGAGAGTGAGTCGAGAGATATAAGTTTAGGATACGGGTGAATGGAATTATCTCTTTATTAGAGGGAATATGTGGGCGAGTGATTAAGTAAATGAAAATAGCGAGAGAAAGAATAGGAAGCAAAAATGGTATTGATATGGATTTGTTGGGGATAATGAGGGGGATAAGTTAATGTTGGAGGGGAGATGGGGAGGAGAGTGGATTTGGGTGGTTTAGGAATGGGGGATGATGAAAAATTTATTTTTTGAATGTGAATGAATTGGGGTAGGGTAATAGATAATTGAAAATTGTGGGTGGGGAAAGATGAAGTAAGAAATTTTGGGGGTTTGTTGTATAATTAGTGATGTTTTGGTGGAGGAAAGTGATGGTTTGGCAATGACATAATTCCACTAAAGTGTGGGCAAGGCTTGTTTTAAAGAAATCGAAATTAAGTTTGACCGATTAAATTTGCGGGTAAAATTGTGAGTTACGATTGAGGGGGGGAGAGTGGAAAAAGAATATACTGTGAATTGGTTAAGTATTTGTAGTGTTATTTGATATGGTGAAAAAGATATATGGGTGGGGAGTTAGGGGGGCAATGGTGGATTGGGTGAGGGGTGTGGGTGGGGAAAAGAATAAATTGTATGTTGACGTCATCAGCATAGCAGGATATTTCTCGGAAGAAATGATATGCTCAATATCACTGTTGAGCAGCCGAGCGAATGTACGATAACTGCTTGGAGCATAATCATGTGTTGCTGAATGAGTGGTGAACTTTTGTAAAAGAAGTCGGGTGAAAGTATTTTTATGTAAAAATACTTAATATCCTTGCTCTTGGAAACGGACCAACTTCACCAGCAAGTTTGGTCGAGCTGCTTTTTCGAGGATTGTTGGACGAACTAGAATTAGAACTTCGAGGTCATGCAAGCCTATAGCTCAAAGAGCAGGATATAGGCCTTGTTTTGGGCCTGCCCTGTGAAGCTGCGAGAGAGCCTCTGCGTGCGCGCGACAAACGACGCTGATATAGCCTCGAAAAAAACTTGAGTACTAAGCATTCTACGATATTGATACCTTAATTGGTATTTTCTTTGAGCAGCCAGTGATTTATCGTCACAAAAACGATACACGAAGTGCATCTCCGCATACTCTTGCGTTGAAAACTCCATAGCAGCTTGTACTCTATTAAAAATTTAACAGGAAACAGGCTATAACAGATAAGGCCTGCTGGAAGACGAAATACAACCGGAACAACTTTGTTTCTACTCCCCTTTGGAATAATATTTCCATTTTTTGTGACTAATATCTAATAGTTTCAACAGAAAAATGTTTTAACACTGACTTCCACTCATGTGTAACTATAGTATGAGCACCTTTTAAATCTTATTATATAAAGAGCATTATTGGAGCAAATTACAATTCTAATTTTAGTGGAAGAGTTCCTTGACTAATGCAGTAATTTCCTGCTGAAGACTGCTGATTCCCACCACTCACTTCAATCATTTGTTGCTGCATGTGTTCACTTATCATCTTTTTTGGTTTAAAGTACAATCCTGTGTCTCTGCTCTACCTTTGATTATATACACCTTTAATAGATAATCCATCTATTAGGAATATTTGTACCTGTAATTTGGTTAGTTAGTGAGACCCCCAACCACAGCAGTTTAAACTGCATTTACATTTACATGGACTACACTAGCGCTCCACGATGGACCACAAAAACAGCTGATATTTTCAGATTCAACATTTAACATTTGATGGGAAATCAATTTGTGTATAAAACCAATAGTTGTACTTAACTGACATATTATGATCTCAATGAAACAACTAATTAAATCTTCTCACAGTGAATTATTGTGTTAGTAATATTATTGCAGTAGTAAATGACAAATTATTTAATAAAAAAAAAGTACATAATATGAAGAAAGAAAAGTAGTACTCTTAATAAGCTATGCTGTGAGGATATTTTCAATGTATTTGGTATTTATTATCTAGTTATCATTAAATATAATTACACACACACAAATAATTGAATCGTTGGTAATCTTTTTAAAGAAAAAATAAATAATAATAAAAAATACCTTCCACTCCATTATTACTAAATAATTATATTATATATCAAAATAAATCGGTTGTGTGAATATCATTCCATGGGCGAGGTCTATAATGGAGGGGATGAAAATATTGATGAATGGTGTCGGTACAAGGGTGGGGGAGGGATAGATTTTTATGGCAGGGGGGGGAGGGTGAGGTGGGCAATAGGGGACGTTTAGTGGTGGGGGGTCTAGAGATTGTTTTAGGAGCTTCACATACTCAGCAGTTAAAGCTTTGAAGAAAGAATTGCAAAAATGGAAATGCCCCGTTTGTCAGGAGTCCAATGAAGAGCCTGAAAATAGTCTTGCAGTTGATGAAAACACAGACCTAGAATTGTCCTTGTCCCTTGCTGCTGATATCGGTAATGCCCTTCTTCACGAAAATGAGGATGTAAAGTAGGAACTGCATAATTTAAAAAAACAGTAAATCATCTTGAAAACTAGAGCTAAAAGACAAGGTCATGTTAAGAGAGGAGGAAATAGAAGAATTAAACACAAAATACAACAAAATGGAAAAACAATTACAGTAAATGAAGTAATTAATTCTTTAGGAACAAGATTAAAGACTGAGACAGCACAATTGGCCGAGCACAATTTTACTTTTTGGCCAAGAAAAGAAAGAAAACAGGAAGGAGGTAAAGAATTCTCAAAATACCTGCAAAAAGTGTGAACTATACCATGATGAAGGAAAATGTTATCCTCAATTAGTAGTATAGAAGAAGTAAATAAGGTGTTACAAAATGACAATATTGAGATGTAAAGTAAACTAAAAGCCAAAGAAATTGCCATCTCTAAATGTCTTAAATGTTTTCTTCCCTTACTCCCAAGATATTACTCAGACAACAACACTGATTGTAGCACAGTCACAGAAAGAAGAAATGACACTGAAGAAAGCCACAACAATAGAGTATGCAAGTAAAAGTTCATTTACAACTAAAAATCCATTTGCAGCTCTTTCTATCCTAGATGACTTTGAAACTAGCAGCATTGCAAACGCTGAGGACGAAGAGAGAAGTGAAGAAGTCACAACACTAAGAATGTTGCTCTGCACTGACAGCCATGGTAAAGATCTGGCATGTATATCAACAAAAATAAACAGCCATATGATGCAATTGGTTTTCTAAGACCTGGGGGAAGAGCCAATCAGGTTTTAGACGATAAGAACATTGATGGAGAGAACTTGAAAAATAATGATTTTTTGGTAGTTTCCTGTGGCACCAATGACACTTCTAGTATTGAAGCACACCTGGCTATGGACTCCTTAACTAAGACTTTAAAAAAATACAGTAAAAGAAGAACGATTCTGGTTGACCTTCCTAATCAATATGACTTGGTGGAATGGTCTTGTATGAATGTGGAAACAAGAAAAACTAATGTCAATCTTAAACGTCTCTGTGAAAAGTTCAATAATGTCACTATCGTTGAATCAAGCAAAGCTAGTAGAGATCTCCATACAAGGCATGGGATGCACTTATACTGAAAGGGAAAAATATGGCTAGCAAACAGGATATGTGAGGCAGCAGCTTCAGTGGAGAGTGATACTCCTTCATCACTACCAGTCGAGGAGCCGAGCAACAACGAGCAGCCTACAATGGTCGAGATCATATCAAACCCTAAGCAGTCAACATAAAGACCCTCATCGGGAAACACCCCATCAGCAATGCAACACATAACAACCTAGTATATAGCAAAAATGATAGTTAAGTCCTAATTTTAACTGTAATTTAAGTAAAAAATCTGTAAATAAATCCTCAGGTTTCTTGGAGAAAACTAAACAGAAATCAACCAGCCTTGATGTACGTGTCTTGCATTTAAGTTCTCTATCAATAAGAAATAAATTAAATGAGTTAGCTGTTATATTAGATGAAGCTAATTGTGATATTGTTCTTATTAATGAACACTGGTTACACAAAATGAAAGACTCAATGTATGTTCCAGCAGGTTTTTAATTGGCTGCTACCTTTTGCAGAGAAAGTGTTTATGGAGGTGCCTCTATTCTTGTTAATGATCACATTACTTTTGAGGTGATTGACATTGCTCACTTAACTGAAATTGGTTTCCTTGAAGCTATTTGTATGTTTGTAAATATCTATAATGTAGTTTTCTTATCTGTTTATAGAACTCCCAGTTCTGATTGCATAACATTTCTGGCTTATCTTGATAATCTTTCATGCTATGTGCAGAGAAAAAAAAGATGTAAAATTGTATTAGGGGAGACTTCAATTTTGTCATCTTAAAGAGTACGGAACAAAACACAATATGTTTATTAATCATTAAAAGTTATTAATCATTCAATCTTTATTGTGTTAATAAATTGCCTACCAGAAACAAAAGCTGTATAGATAATATAGTTACTGATTTAGACGATAACTTTTACAAAACCTGTACATGGAAGGAGAGGGTCTTTGACTACTCTATTATTTACTTTGAATTTACTGTTCCTTTAACTGATCCCCAAACTATAAATATTTCATATAGGAAACTAAATGATGAAGCTTTGCATGAGTTTATAGAATCAACCTCTTTATTGAATTGGAACTTGTTGTACAACATGGAGGATGTAAATATTGCATTCAAATATTTGTACAAATATTCTATCAAATAAATTATCAATAGTGTATAATAATTTATAATAATCAATGATAATTGCCCAAGAAAGAATATAAATGTTCAACAAAGAAAGCAAAATAAAACAAATTATTCCTGGTTTAATAGTAATTTGAGGAAACTGAGAAGTACAGTAATTTTATTGCAAGATATTTAAAATACCTAAATATAAAAGTAAAAGGTTACTTAAGGAGTGTTACATTGCCAAAAGAAAATTGTATAGTCTAACATTAAGGAAGCTAACATCATGAATAATGAGAACGCAATAAAAAACTATAAAAATAAATGTTTAGCCACATCGCAGGTAATTAAGTCAGAAGCTGGTAACTACTACAGACAGGAAAATCCAATACCACCTATTTCAGATGAGGAGTTCAATGATTACTACATCAGCATTAGGAAAAATGTGATTGATAGTTCTAAGGCTATTAATAGAAATAGTTTAAGTCATTTTAGCTTTTTAAGTAATATTAAACAGCCTCCAGAACGATTTAACTTAAAAGCTGTTAGTGAGCTTGAAGTGCTTAAAATAATCAGATCTTTAGTAACAGAACTATCAAACTCATTGCTGCTTGAATTGTCGAACCTTTCATTGTTGTCATTTTCCTGACTGTTCAAAGATGTCAAAGAGTATAACACTTTTAAGAAGAGTAACAGGTCATCCATTGAAAATTATAGAACAATATGTATTGTCTCGATGTTTTCAAAAATTTGTTAATCCTTTGTTAAAAACCAACTTTTAGAATTTCTTGATTTACATAGTGTTTTAAGTAATTGTCACTTTGGTTTTCGACCTGAGCATTCTACGACTAAAACCTTAAGTGAAGTTGTGTTTTTTTTAATAGTTTTGAAAACTGTGAATATGTTAATATGACTCTTGTGGACCTCACCAAGGCCTTTGATAGTATATCGCATGACACTCTTCTGAGCAAGCTGAAATTTTATGGCGTAGATGGTAAAAAGATGCAATTCTTTAAAACTTATCTCTGTGGCAGAAGTGGTGGGCTTGGAGTCCTCATTTCAGGAGGTCCTTGCTAGAGTACCACAGGGGTTATTCTAGGCCATTTTTATTTATCATCTACATAAATGATCTACCTAGCAATGTTCCATGCAAAACCATTCTTTATGCCGATGATACTTCCTTTCTAGTTACCGGTAAAGTATTTAACAGTGTAAAAGCTTAGTGGCAGAATAATGGAAGTTGCCAATTCATGGTTCAATGTTAACCACTTAGTCAATGAGAGCAAGACTGAAACAATCTGTTTTAATTTAAAAAAAATTAAATGCTGAAGAAAACTGTAAGCCAGTCAAATTACTGGGCGTAATCTTAGATCAAAAGCTTTCATGGGAATCCCACACAAATTCACTAATTTCAAAACTCTCAAGGGCCTGTTTTTGCTACGTAGACTGCATGACTGTGTTAGTAGAAACATGTTGTTGATTTCATATTTTAGCGAATTCCATTCTCACTTGCTGTATGCAACAATGCTCTGGGGCAATAGTAAAGGTGCTAACCAAGTTTTTGCTTAGCAGAGGAAAGTAGTAAGGATCTTGGCAAATTTAGCTTATCAAGTTGACTTTAAGCAGTTTTTTATTAACCTTTTTAAAGCCAACACATTTTTCAGGTAATGTGTGTTAAAGACTAACTTTAAAATGTGCTCCTGTGCCTTGAAGGCCAAGCCATTTTTCACCTTAAGAGCAATGTTTTAGTTAAAAATTCATATTTCTCTTATTTCTCATTACAAATAAATACATTTTATATCAGTATCTTTGTCATGAAGTATCCTGTTGGAAACAAAATTCTGTTTTGCTGAAATTAAAAAAAGTTTGTTAAGAAAATAAGAATTAACAAAAAATTTAAAAAAGAAAGTTTTATTTTTAGTTTTATCACATATAATAAATATTGGACATCATTTTACATCATATAATTAATTTTCTAATTAGCATAATATGTGTCGGTACATATACAGTACAAGTAAACGTCACACAACACAAATTTATTACATTATAAGCACAAAATGCACAAATATATTACAATATAAGTACAAAATGCACAAATATTATGGTGATGAACCATATCATGAAATGATTCTTTTGTGAATCCCTCTAGTCTGAGGAAGGTGAGCATGGTTCACCGAAATCGATCACAATAATATTTGTGCATTTTGTACTTGTATTGTAAAATAATTGTGCATTTTGTGCTTTTATTGTAATAAATTTGTGTTGTGTGACGTTTACTTGTACTGTATCATATAATTACATATTATCATAGAATAAACTTAATTAATAGCAAAATGCAACAAATTTTATGTGGATACCTTTTACAGAAGTGAAGTTATAGCAAATTTATGAAGAGTCGACACTGCGTTGAATTTGCCCAAAGTTCAAGAAATATTCTAGTACACTATACTCAGAATCATTATTGAATAATTCATCATCAATATTATCGTCTGAATCACTATTGTCAACAAACTGAACACCTCCAAAGTTATTTGATTAATTGTTTATCAACGTGTCTTCACTAACAGGGGAATTGCTATGTCGTCTTTTACTCATATTTACACCATAAAATAACTATTCACGACACTATAAACTATAATATTTACACTATCCAATAAATATTTACTACACTATAAACAATAATAGCTTTAAGACCACTCTAAAACGAAATCACTACACAAGAATGCAGGTGACAACTAATGTCAGAATGCCACTGGCACTGACGACTGAGCCACTCAGCTGTTGACACACTGTCAAAAATTCCTAAGATGTTGAAACAAAATATTACAAGTCAACTTTTTCATGTTTCATGTAGCTAATTTGTTCAGCTACAATGTGCCAATATGTATCCTCCAGCGGACATAGACCTGCCATACCTCAAAGCAGCTCACAAGGCAGTGGCTGAACTCATCACACAGTGGCTCCAGCAATACAAACAATCCAATTGTCAACACCAGTTACTCTACCTCCAATTTATATTTCCACAAAAAGCTGTAGGTCCCTTAGTTGACCTATTTATTATAAAACACAGCATTAATATATTCCACTCATAAATAGGTATTTCTAATGTTTGTTTTAATGAAAATGTCTTATATTTAATAAATCCAGTCATTTAATACCTAACTATCATACAAATACAGTTTGATAGTTGTAATGCTTTTAATTTACATGATACAACACTGTATTAATGTATATTCAGATAGAGAATATACATTAATAAAGTAACAGAGTTAGTGCTAATGTTATTCGCGTTTACATTAGCCTATGTAACACAATTATTTACAATACTGGATGTAATGGTTCGCATGAACGGGAAATAACAAACTTAGTGTAATTGTTTTCAAATGATTAATCTTTGTAATTCTATTTACAATATTTGCTTATCAGCATTCTATTACAGTAACAACTCCCCCAATTGTTTAAATTTCTATAGCTAATAAGACAGGATATTCCTACACTTTCTTTTGCTACTTTTGAAGTGACACACTCAGAACTTGGCTAACGTTGGTATTTTGATTAGCAAGTCAGCAAATTAAAAAACCGCTGACAGGTGCCTGTTACGGCTGTTGGCCAAGGATGCAAGTTTGGCCACAGGGTCTATTACAGCCACGGCTGTGAAAGGGAAATATAACCACGGGGGTCTATTAAAGCCGTCGGCCTTAAAAAGGTTAAGTATAAAATAACCCTGTAAACGTATGCAGAGTTAATAAAAAGTCCAAACACGGTTGAATATTATTTAGACTGTTACAGATAAAGGTACAAAACTTTGTACATTGCTGCTGGACTTAAAAAGCTATATTACCATGCATTCAGTGATCCACTACCTTCGTAGGGGGACGACCCACTAGGAGTCGGAAGAAAATCTTAAATAACAGCATAGGTTGATATACATACCACTTTAAAAGTCTTAGCTAATAGAACATCATACCACAAATTAGACCTCAAAATGTTGATCCTGAACAAAATGGCAGTACTTGAAGGTTTCAATACTGATCTTATGTGCAAGATTTTAAACTGCCACCATTTTGTTATAGATAGAGCTTTTGAAGTGCGGTTTTCAGCATTCTTCTATGCTTGACCAGCCCTTTAAAATGATGTGCATAACAACCCATGCTTACACTAAAACTTTTCTACTAACTCCTCATGGACCGATCCCATGGAAGAATAGCAGGACACTGAATACATCTTAAAGTAGATGTTTGTGTAATCATGTGAGAAGTTTTATAGCTTCATCTGATATGGTTACAAAAACATTTAGCCATTCTTAAACTTGCACATAAGAACAAGTTTAATTGATATGCAAGTTAATAATTGAAACTTTCAGGCGCCGCCATTTTGTTTAGGATTAAACCTTTTGAGGTATAATTTGAAGTATGATTTTCTACTAGCTAAGACCTTTAAAATGGTATGTATATCGACCTATGCTTACCATTAAGATTTTCTTCCGACTCCTAGTGGCCTGTTCCCTACGAAAGGAAAGTGGAATCACTGACTACATTTTAAATATACGAGGCGTGTTTTTAAAGTAGTACCAAGTTTAAGGAAAATCCCGCCGCTGTCGCCGCTTGCAGTCGGGGGGGGGGGGGGGGGGGGGGGGGGGGGGGGGGGGGGGGGGGTGGGGGGGGGGGGGGGGGGTGGGGGGGGGGGGGGGGGGGGGGGGGGGGGGGGGGGGGGGGGGGGGGGGGGGGGGGGGGGGGGGGGGGGGGGGGTGGGGGGGGTGGGGGGGGGGGGGGGGGGGGGGGGGGGGGGGGGGGGGGGGGGGGGGGGGGGGGGGGGGTTGTCAGCGCATGCGTGCTTGGGTACTACTATCTTATTAGCGAGCCACAGCCCGCCGTTAAGGATCCAATCGACTGTATTTAAGGTCACTTAATGACTGTTTAAAATTCCTCCTACCGATTAAAAATACCAGCCGACTGTGAATTATGCGCTGTGTACATTTTCATAACGCTAAGGGTGTGGAAGCAGCTGGTACTCATAGTGATCTGTCATCCGTGACAATAAATTTTGGTTTTAAAAATCATATGATTCTAATTGTCCTATGAATATGAGAGAACTGGTTAAACATTTTTGTGTGATTCTCATCAAAACGTTTGTTTTTTGTGATTATCGTCAGCATTTTGGAACCTACTGTAAGCATACTGCACTTCAAACGGTCTGTCACAATTTCAATAATCACACTTCTTGACACTTGAAGACACACTTCATAATGATGCATTTGTAAAGCGTCTGTTTTCTCTGACTTTTTCATCAACCTTTTGCACCAAGTCATCAGTAATGAGTGAAAATTTCCGACTTCGTTCATCATCATGCATATTCGCACAGTCTTAAAAGCTCTCACCCATTTCCATACCATCCCATCACTCATTCTGTTTTCTCAATAAACTTCACATATCTCTCGATGAATGTCAGCTGCTTTCATGCCTTTATTGTTACGAAAACTTATCACAACATGTACTTTACAGTTAGTGGCATTTTTAATACAAGATTAGAATTTTAAACAGTCATAAGCAACCTTAAATACAGTCAAATGGGTCCTAACGGTGGCTGTGGCTTGCCATATGATAGTAGTATCTAGCACGCATGCGCTGGATGCCGACTGCAGCGCTACAGAGGCGGGACTCCAAAACGGTACTTACTTTTAAAACACGCCTCGTAGCTTTTTATATCGAGTATCAATGTGCAAAGTTTTGTACCTTTATCTGTAACGGTCTAAACAATATTCAACAGTCTTCAGACATTTTATTAACCCTGTATAATTTTTCTGAGTCTGGAACCGCACCTCAGAAAAACTCCTGTTTTTATAGTTAAGTAGTTGTGAGGACAGGAGAAGATGGAAGAGGCTTGTTAACTCACCCAGAAGACTGGAGCTGCTAAAACGACGATGATGATGATGATGATGATGATGAGTAGTTAAGACAAGTTCAAATATGTTTTTTTTTTATTGATTATTGTTTTGACATACCTATTACAACAGGTCATCATTTGAAGGTAGGTCTATATTTATTACAATTTTCTGATTCCTTAAAATGTACAGATTAAAATGAATGTGACATAATATATGTAGTAGTATTTTTAAGTACAAAAATGTATTTTCCTGACTTAGGCGCACTTGGTTAAAAAAAAAAGCTCATCACTGTGGGAACACATATCATCCGGAGGGTTATATTTTATTTTGTGGTTTACAGGAATGTTTTCCTAAGTTTCATAAGAGGTAAAATTCAAAAAAAGTTCTTATTAATTTATTAAAACAACATTTTCTTGGTTTTTAGAGGTCACAAAATTAATTGCTTGTTCATGAAATAATTATGAAATTTATAGGTACAATACAGTACTTTTATGATTGTAAAGTAAAAATCAAAATTTAAATTGATCACAAAGATTTCATGATGTGTAAGTACATCGTTTTTGGATTATATACATTAAGACAAACAAGCTGTAATATTGATAGTTAAAAGTATTATATTTATAGTTTTAAAATATAAAACTTTAAAAACTGTAAAATCTTACTGTGATAAAATCAAACAATTTCACAGAGTTAAGAGTTTTTTTAGTTACATTAGTCAACATTATTTTGATAAGGTATATAGTTTAGCTGGCGCTATTAAACAACACAAAAAGCATTCTATTTTATACTTATTTCTATTTAAAACATAAACCAACTTGTCCAAATGAACAAATCAAGTATAATTCTTATACACTTGCTTGGCATACCTTGAGAATATCGGTTGGGCTTCTTTCAATTCTTTTAGGTATTATTATCTTATCAGTTTCTTTGGATCCTGAAGTAGCTGAAGAGGAATTTTGTTTTGTAAGACAATTAAAATGTTGCTTTGATCCTTTTGCCAGTGATCTTCCAACAGAATTCCTATAGTTAAAAAGAGAATATTAAGTAAACTATTAAAGTAATTAAGATTTTCTAATAATAAATGTGCCTTAGGGTTTAAATTTAAATAATATTAATATATTTATTTTCATTTGCATTACAAATATAATAACTGTAAAATCTTAAATACCAAAGGTGTCCATTGTGGTATCGTTTGTGCATGAGCTCTGCAATCTCAATAGACTTAAGAATAACTGGTCAACATCGGTTATATGCACGCAGTTTTTTTTTTTTTCAGGAATATGTGCGAATTTGTTTTTGGTTGCCATTATAGCTTCTTAAAACATTGTGCATATGGGCACCATAGGTGATTTGCCGCCAAGGTAGTTTTTTGTGATATCTTGAGAAATAATTGTCGTAGACCAAAATAGTTTTCAAATTCGTGTTCAGCACAAAAAACAACATCAAAATTTTAAAAAATTATGGAAAAATCACAAAAATAGCAGAAATAAATCAAAAAAGAACATTCTCAAAAATTTTTAATTTTCATTCTTTTTCATATAGAACGTATTTTCACAAATAAAAAGTGTATCCTCATAAAATATAGACCTGATTCTACCCACTGGTGATAACAAAAAATCAAGATTGGCGAGGCATTTGGAAATTGCATAAATACCGCAAATAAAATGGGCACCAACAACAGCTCAAACTCAACTGGTGGGGACAACTGGTTTGTAAATTGACAGTACAGCCTTTTCATCTAGAACTACTATGCAGTAGGAAGAATAGAATGTTCTGGTTCAAGCATTAGGCTATAATATAGAGTGATTTGTCAACAAATGTGCATTGTATAAGCATAAACTAAAGCAAACGTCCAGTCATCTCAAATGGGTTGACACTGGGAGGAATATTGAAAAGAAAGTGCATAATTAACCGTAGAGGGGACCAAGGCACTATTAGGCAACATTTTATAATTCTTCAGTTTGTCAATTTTTTAAAAGTCATTAACCTTCTAGGTGTCGCACTAAAAAACCCCTTAGCGTCACTCAATTTTTTGTCGTTTTGCAGAATTTTATTCAAAAATCAACAAAAAATATAAAAATTGACTTAGAGGTTACATGTAGTATATTTTCTACAAGTACAGTAAATGTGCTATCTAATGGGTGTATAGTAAAATTCTCTTACCTTATGTACATGAGATCCACTTTACGCCAAATTTGAAAAATTTGAAATTTATCTTTCTTTCTGTTCATGACCAGCATATGAAACTTAATTTTATACACAATACCGAAAATCCAAGATATACATATTGTTCAAAATTTTATAAGGAAAAAGAATATGTCTAGATATGTACAGTTTTTACAATTAAAAATTGTCAAAAAACACAAAAAAACTAAAATATGTACACTGGCTAAAATCACTGTGAGCACTTATTGAGGATGCACTGTCCTTCCTTTTCCTTCGAGCCTTTAGGGGCCTCCAAAAATAATGCAGCTTATGGGAAACATTTCTTATGCACCCCACAGTTACATCCTGGGCACCATATGTTTGGCCTTTCTTTTGCAAATAGGACACAATTTGTTAGATTTATTAGGAATTATTGTTATTTTGTGCGGAGTATCACCTGAAGGGCCAGCAACAGGAGCTATGTCTCTGGTATATGCAGGGTTTCAACAATACTAATGTAATACCTTCTTCTATCAATAGGTTTGTCTGTATATAGGGTGTATAAAATATAAGAAATTGTATAGAGAAATGTCCAAGAGATTGTAAAAAAATGCGTTTCCTATATTTGAGTTGTTTGGCGGTTTCAAGAGAGATTGTAAACACTTTATCACTCACATCAACCCCTCCCATGTATTGGTTGTATTTATCTATAAGGATTGGTTTTTTTAAATTCTCAATAACAATGTTGTAGAATTGTTCAATATGCGTTTTTCCGAATCTATCGATCGTACTATAAATTATACGTGCGTAAATAGGTGTGTGAATCATCACCCGAATTTGGGCGAAAACACTCGGGCGGCAAAAACGATCGCCCGAATTCGGGCGAAAATCACCTAGAGGGTTAAACAACAAATTAAATTCTGCGATCTACATTTTTCAGTTGAACTATTACTGTAAATTGAAAGACAGTTTTTTTTTTTTATATCATTTTGCTCCTGTGGGGCAGTTTTGGTCAGTTTTAAGTTTTATTCGGGGCACAATTGGACAAACGTAAAATAAGGTATGTAAATAATAAAAATTAGTAAAAAGTGGGTTATTAAGAGTAAACAGCCATTCCTCCCTTGCTGAACTCTTAGTATGCCAGCATTCAGGTAAATAATCTGTGTAATGATATTTAAAGCAACTTCATAATTGTATGCCCGCTGTCAACTTTGGGCATAGGTTGTAAATATTTGCCATTACAATTACTTTTTAGGGCTAGCTTAAAGTAATATTTTAGATCTGTTTAAGTATTTATTTTAATAAGTATTTCTACCTACTCATTTCTGTGCTTCTGAATCATCACAATCGTTTGTGTCCAAACTATAGTTGGTAGGTTGGTCTATACCACGGTCAGTTTTTTTTCTTCATTTTCCTGTTTTTATTAAAAATATTTTTGTAAGCCTATAGTGCAGTATGGATTTTTAAAGTAATCGGCTAGTACAGCCTCTCTTATTGATTGATAATTGTCATTTCTGTAATCATTTAATGCTAATGCTATTCGGATATGTCAGCTCTGTCTGTCCTTTTAATATATTTCCAGAACATTTATATCCTAGAACATTGATATATATACTCGTTTAGTAATAACACCATGTTAAGTCCAATTGTGCCCCAGGGTTATGTCCAAAATTGCCCTAGGTGTAGTTCCGAGACAAAGGTTAGGCCTGTAAATTTAATAAATACATAACCTTGAGATTAGCCCACATGCTTCATAGCTAGAGAGATTTTTTTCTTTAATTATAGCAATAATTCTAGTGTGAATACTAGTCATATAAAAGAAAGAAAAACCCCCTTTTTGACTTTTAGGTTTCAATTTTAAAAAATCACTTAAATTTTTAACTGACAAAACCACAGTAACTAAACTTCACACAGTTCAATAAGGCTGCCAGGTCTACCACAGGGCACGGAGATTTCAAGCAACAAATAGTTCCGTACAAGTAAAAAGCTTTTGTGCAATTGTGCCCCTGTCTCCTTTACTCTGAATATATTGCTCCATTTACTGCTCTATTAAAGCAGCTTACCTTCTGAAGGGCTTTTATTAGCCTAGCCTAACTTTAAATTTGTAAGAGGTAAATTATATAAGAAAAGTACTTTTCTGAAAATAATTACCTGAAACTAGAAGAAACAAAAGTCTGAAGAGAACTCATTATTTAAATAATTATTTCTCAGGTGTGAGTTGTTTTACCTCATATTTACTCTGTCATTTTTCACGATAATTAATTAATTAGTATGATTTCAATACAATATACCACATATACTTTAATTTATTTATTTTCTTAGCAATTTAACCTCAAAACAGAGCACAGATAACAGAATAGACCAAAACAAACTTAAACAAAAAAAATTAGTAGTTCAGTACATTAAGTTTGGCTATTTTCTCGGTTTGAAGTTTTATGGTTTATACTGAATAATGAACTATCTTAATGTTGGCATACACTTCTTTTATTGCTTAACGGCATTTACTATTTACTACTATGTGAATTTAGATTTAAATAATTGATTCGGGTTCCTTTTGACAATATCAACAACGTTGTGTCTGCGTCTCATATGTAAGAATGAAGTTAAATTTTAGTGATCACATTATTATAGTCATTATTATAACTATCATTGACATCAGAATCGATTCATAAGTTTTAATCTTGATAAGTTTGTCAAATACTTACTTATTTGATACGTGTATTGTGTAGGCTTCGTGTATTAATCGCTGACCGGACTTGCGTTCAACAATAAATTAATATATCATACCACAGGACAAAAACACAATGTACATATTTTAAATATATTTATTATTTTAATTAGGGGCCTATGAGTTGCTCATCAAATCAACCAGTTTGCTAAAGGGAGTATTGTGGCATATTTAGTAGGTACGGTAGAAGGGGGGATCCTGATAAGCTCATTGGCGACTTGAATTTGCCGACTGTGACTCGGCCGAGTCACATTGTGGATGGGCAGCATGGATTTCAAGTGGGCTAAAGTGGACTGAGTTCTACAGTCACCAGTGCCATTCCGCTACAGAACTATATCTTGGAGTCGTTTGGTAGAGGGTGCGTTTGGTTGACGCTGTAAACATCGATTTCACCAAGGCCTTCGACAAGTTGAGCCACGGCCATATAATGACCGAGCTGATGGGGTAAGGTAGAATTGGAGCCTTGTGGCATTGATTTGTTATCTACGTCGAGGGCAGGTCTTTGGCAGTCAGATTAGCCACAGAAACATCTTCTACATTCACTGCCACTTCGGGAGTTCCTCGAGGCCCATGTTTGGAACCGTTCCTTTACTGCCTCTTCGTCAATGACATGTGATGGCACTGAAGTGCCTGTTTTTGCGGATGACGTCAAGCTGTTCCTGGCAATTAACTCCATTGAGGACTGCCACCTAACTCAGACGGCCCTTGACCTACCTTGACAGTAACAGTGTTGCAGGATTTGTGGACTTCTTCGCTGACTCCGTGCTTGCCTTCAGGAGATCGGCTGAACATCATCTTGAGTCTGGTGTTTTCTAGTTACAGTATGTTTCGTGGTGGTGCCTTTAAAGGGCCACCCTGATGTCACATGAAATTGTAGTTATATTGTGCTGTGCATATGTTTGGTGTGTTCTCCTCTCCCCAATGATATTCTGTTCCGCCGTTTTTTTTATTTTACCTTTTGTTTATTTATTTATATTATTTACTGTTTATTAACTTATTATTAGTCTTAGTATTTTTGTATTAATTTATTGCATCTTATTACTAGCATTATTTCTTTGTTAGTTTTGTCTACTATGTTGAGTATTCATAAAGTATTATTATCATTGTTGTTAGGCTGTAAGCATAACTGATCTCTTTTGCCATTCCTAACTCAGGTATGCCAGGCTCAGTTATATAAGGCCTGGCATTATTATATGTTACAATAATAATATAAAGAAAGATGAAAATAATCCCTACAAATATTACATGTTTTTGGTTTCACGTTGATAATCTTATGGAAACCATTTTAACAAAAAGTGGTAATCTATTAAACAATAAGTACTGCTGGTAATAAAAAACTATTAAAGGATTTATGTAGTCTAATGCAAGGTTTTGTTAGATCAGCTCGGTTTCTAATTAAGTGGTTGTGATCATTTTCTTGTGTAGTGAAACTAGCAAGATTTTCTTTGACATAAATCAGATTAGAATAAATATATGAACTTGGAAGAGTCATTATCTTTAAATCAATAAAGCTATTTTTACATGAATCTCTATTTCCTAAATCCAAGATACATCGAATGGCTTTTTTCTGCCAGAGAAAGGCTTTATTTAAATTACAAGAGTTACCCCATAATCGTATGCCATAATTTAGATGTGAATGAAGTCCATAATAGGCTAGAAGTAGTGTCATGGTCTACAAGAGACTTAAGCTTTCTCAAGACAAAAGAAGCTCTTGCTAGAACTTTACATAAATGGTCAACATGGTCACTCCAAGTTAACTTATTGTCTAATCTGATACCCAATACTCTAACTGAGTTGGTATAATTAATACTATCTTTGTCAATGTTGTTTTTTCAGAGTGAATATTATTTTTTCAGTTTTGTTCTTATTAAGTGATAAAATATTTGCTAAGTACCAGGCTTTAGAACGTTGTATACAAGTACCAAGTTTTCTTTTAACATTTTCAGAATTTACATCAGAGTACAATATAGAAGTATCATCAGCATACAACACAGTTGTATAGGACACATTAAAACAAAAATCATTTACATATATAAAGAAGAGAGAGATCCTTGAGGCACTCCCGCAGTCGGTATCTTAGGCCTAGATAAGACAAATGTTTACTTTTACCATTTGATTTCTATTACTTGAATAGCTTTTAGTTAATGGTTTGCATACTAGTTGCATTTCTTAGTAGTAGTGTTATTATTTTTCATTTTCCATGTTACCTAACTTTAAGCATGATTCTGTTTTGGTATATTGTTTCACTTTCACTAGATTTTATTTAACTTATTGCGTTAACTTAATACTTCGTTTAATGTCCATTTCACCTAGCTCTAAGTGCGTAAACTGTCTTTATTATAGTTACCAAATTTTTATTTCTAGCATTAGTTAAAGAGTTTTGCTTTATTGTTGCAAATTCGTAGTACTTGTTTTGTTGTTTATTGCTGATTGTGGTCTATTATATGTATTTATTATATTTAAGTTGTTACTGTAATGCTGTCATCTTTGATTCTTATTTTATTTACATGGTTTTGGTCCTTGGAAGTGAAATAAATAAATAAATACATAAATAAACATAGACATCCGACCATCAATATGCTCCGCTTGAAACCACGGCTACCTCAAGACATATTTGTACTGCCATAAACATGGTTTAATCGAGCAAGTTGTAATGAAACATTTAAAAATGTATCCTTGAGGGGCCCACTGCCTGACCTGGATAATTGTCTGTTTTTAACCTTATTATAACTTGTCTCTCGCTTCATTCTATTTCATCCTTTATAGTAAATTTAACTTTCCGAACGGTTAATAAAATTGTAAAAAAGATCAAATCAAGTAATAATTCAACCTTTATTTTTGTAACAACTAAAATAAAAAATTACATAATTAGTTGTTACTATCAGACTAAGTCACAGCAAAGCCAATTATACCTTTCTATTATTATTATAAGTATAATAGAAGGTATATGTTAAAGCCTTGCTGTGATTTTCTAGTTAGGTATATTTTTATTGTGATAACATTGAGTTCAGAACTTCAAAAAGTAAGTGAAAACCAAACTATTACCCTTGATTATATACACCTACAATAGATAAACCATCTAATAGGAATATTTGTGGCAGTAATTTTGTTAATGCTATTACCAAACTAAATCCAAACTAATCTTGTGTAATAGAAGGTCTATGCTATTTCCATAGACCTTCTACAAGGTCTATGGAAATAGCCTTCTAGAAGGTCTACACCGCCAGCTGGTTTGGTGTAGCTAAAAGCATCGTTTAGGGTTGAGAATCGAAATGAAAACATTGATTTTTACCATTGACGATTTTATTGTTAGAAACTATCGATGTCACAATAACATCGAGCCAAATACATCGACATTTTAAAACAAAACATTGAAAACATCGATATTTTAAAAAACAATTGAAATAAAATACTTTAAATCAAATATAAATCTATCAAATTAAGGTTTATTAAATTATACACAGCTTTTAACTTTGATTTTAAAAATTAATGAACACAAAGTTGACTACAGTATCAACCCAAACAATATGGTTAGTATATTGTTTCCTTTGTATAAATGGTGATGTACCGTTGGAAATGAATAAATAAATAAATATGTTGTTATATAATGTCAACAAACAGTACAATAATACAATACAGTTTGGAGTTTACAAACAGTTTGGTAGTTAAAACAACATTGTAAATAATTCGTCCTAAAGGATAAAGATGATGAATAAGCTATGATGTAAATGTAGGATATATTATTTAATATAATTTAATATACTTTTGTATATTTGTAATTTTATGGATAAAATATAACTGCAACCTAAAAATATGAACTAATTGCTGAATAAATTGTTATTGAACAACTCTTCCAATTGACTATTGTAATTGAATAGGAAGTAAAAAAATTACTAACTTCAATAAGCTTGTGTCATCGACAACAAAACAAAACAAAACTATATCCGATAAATACAACTATGGAGAAAAGTCTGATACTGATAAGAAAGAATGCGACATAATGACAAATACTGTACTGGTGTTTTTGGTAACAATGACATCATCGGGACATCGCAACATCGGCAGAAGAGAAACATCGATGTAGTAAAACAATCGGTAGCTCAACATCAATGTAAAAAACATCGATCATCAGAGTAAAACCATCGGTGATTTGAAAACATCGACTATCGATGCTCATCGTTGTAACTCAGGACTGTCTGGGCGTGTTTACAATTTTTAACTGACAGTTCTGGTTTCATGTCAAAACACACCTACTGAGACTTTGATTACATTATTAGGGTTATGTAACTATTCAATTCGTTTTGTGCTAGATTAAATCTATTCACTTTTATACAGTTACTATAATCGTTTCCAGTATGAGATGCATTTTAATATTTGATAACTTAAATGATATTCTCTTTTCCAAGTATGATAAACAGTTTTCTAAACATTTACAAAAACTTGGTAAACATCAAGGCTTATTATCAGAAAATGATAAGGTTAGTTTAAAGAATTAAATATGCATAAATGGCCTATCCACTAATGAAATTCATTAATTTATTTTAATTAATAAGTCATTTTTGCTACTATCATATAATTCTCCTTTTTTTAATAGTGAAGTTTATTCATTATATCTAAATAAGAATTGTAATATTAGTTGATTTTCTTTCCTTGTTAAAATTTAGCCTAGGATTCAGAAGTAGCCCAGGCCTACATCTTACCCACTATTAATATTGAAAAGAAAGTTTTAAGCTCTTCATGGAAGGAAGGTATTGCCCAAGTTGTATCTTCCTAAAATGGATCCGATATAACATTGTTAAAGGAAATTATTAACTGAACCAAGGATAAGATAGCTTACGCCACCAACAAACTAAGCTTATATTCAGTTCTCTTTCACTGATAAGTGGCTTGGTCTTTTTAACTTGGTTCATTGACACAGTGAGTTCTCAAAAGGGCCAAATTCTTCCAAGATTTTCTTATCAACTTCCAAATTTGGAATGTGATGTATTGAAATGAACAAATTATACAAAGCACATTACGTATTCAAAATAGTCTTCCTCGTTCATACATTTTAAGCTGTAGTCTATCTTACTTTAAAATTAATTTCAGTAGATAATTGGCCTCATAAAAGGAATAAAAGTCCCATAAAGGACATAAATGACTATACTTGAAACAAGATCTAGCTATACGCATTATCAATTTTAATACATTCCATTGTTGTCTCATTCAGTCAAAATTGTATTGGAAAAGCAACTTATAAATCAATATTTTACAGAGTAAGTGTCTTGATTAATGACACAGCTTTATCTTAGATGCATTAGCAATAATTTTTTTTAATTTAGGTAGTCTGTGACGTATGATACATATTATTGTGATGTAATATGACTGTTAAGATTTTAATTACCAATATGACTTAATAATTTGAGGAATACATTCCATGACAAAGAGTGAAGAATTATAGTTGGGTGATATCTATTTGTGCCTTTAGTTTGAGATCTAGCTTCAGTGTTATGCTAGATGTAAATCCATTACTATGCTCCTATTTCGTAAGCTTAAGCGGCTGGAGTCATTATTAACAACTAGTTCTTCCGGTGTCAACCGCGTCAAAGGACTATTTACAATATATATACAGTTCCAGATGTTTCGCCCATGCTACGATGTGGCATCCTCAGTGGTTAGGCTGAGGTTGCCACATCGTAGCATGGGCGAAACGTCTGGAACTGTATATATTGTAAATAGTCCTTTGACGCGGTTGACACCGGAAGAACTAGTTGTTAACCATTACTATGCTATCCGTATTATTCTGATTGGTTGAAATTAACAATAGATGGTAATAAAGTTACCTCTGTTGGTGGCGGAACGAAACAGAGGTAACTTTTTTACCATCTATTGTTAAACATGTAATAATTTACAAGTATATTGATTTGTATTTAACTACTATACTTGAATTTACTAAAGTAAAGCATTATTCTGTCAAACTAAATAGCTAAATTCGGCCCAAGAAACTGACAAAACAATAGTTTCAGGCTTTTCTTTTCTGAAATTACTTTTCTAGAAACTGATAAATATTTGGGTATGCCTAGTCAAGTGGTGGAGCTGAGCAAATTAGAGGTAGATTTTTGATGAACAGAGGTTATATTCTGGAACCAACAACTTCTGTAAGTGAACATTTTTTGTGTTTGTGCAGTATTGAACACATGAAACTTATTCAGTTGATTGATTGTGGAATATTGCTCCAGCGTCAATTTAGTATGATTGTAATTTCTTTTCTGTAATGGATAGAACAGTCTTCTGCTTTTTTTCATTGAGTAAAAAAACTAAAATTATATTTAACTTTGTAGACTTTCACTTTAGTAAAATAATAAAAATATAAAATAACAGAATGATGTTCAGTAATTTGTTTTCAGCTTGAAGATAAAACTAAAATTAGCAACAATATTTTGATGCAGCTATTTTCCCCAGTTGTCACATCCCAACAAATAATGACATCTCAATTTGGAAACTCATATACGTCAATTCAGTGTATTGATGGAACAAACATGGTTTTTGATGAGGTAAGAATTTGATAAGAGAATTACAATACTATCTTATACTCTCTTAGAAGAAATGTAACCCGTATAATAAGGTGTGCTATTATGGAAGTTAATTTAATATTCCAAGTTAGAAAATTAATTTAATATCTTCTAATTAATTATTAACCAACATATCACACCTCCTAGTCTTGTATTTCTTATTCTATAACTAACATTTATATACCGGTAAGCTAGATATAATTATCGACAAGATTTTTAATAATTCTTCTTGAACACATTAGCCCACTAATTCTTATAAATTCAAATATTCTATTTAAAAAGAGGGACATCCTAATGTATTGATCTCCCCTTATTCTTTAATAATTTGCATTCATCATTGTATCCAATATTCAATCATTAAAACACAAGGCAGAAAAAAAGGCACAACTCTAAACTGAAAAGGTTATTTGTTAAAAGAGATATTAATTTTTATCTATCTCATGTCAGATGCCTGCCTGAAAACATTTGAGGCTTCTCTAGTGGAGTAGCCTCAAATGTTTTCATTATAAGGAAGGCTAATTTGGGAATGTTGCTCTGTCAGATAAAAAGGCACTCAAAATATCTACAACAAAATATAGATCTTCAATATTAGATTGTTTTCATGTTGATATAATACCTTGAGATGGCATGAATTTATCTGCAATTGCAATTAAATATTTATATAAGTTATTTTTGTTGTGACATCGTACTAGAACTCGTATTTAACCAATAAACAAAGGTTATGTACCTCCAGTTAACTGTTCTAAATTCTTATTTCTACCTACATACGTTTTGGAAATATTTGTTGTAGCAGTCGGGCCTTTGGAGGGTCAGTTCCGTTATACTACAATTTTATCACTGGTTTTATTGAATACTGTGCCTCCTTATGGCTTAATGGTATGCGTTGCACGAGAGGTTGATATACAAGTAAATACAGTCAACTATCGATTTTTGCATAATAATAACTGTCAAATTATGCTAGAACCTTTTAAATATTTTATGCCTACTTGGTATCCTGCTTACCAATAATGTGTTGAATATTTATAATATTTAATAAATAATAATTTATTATTTTAAAAATTAGCATAAATAACTCCAAAAGAAAACTTTTTTAACTTTTGCAAAGTCTTTTTGAACATATTTTGTCAAATCAATTACTCTTTTTGAGGCAGTGTACTGTAACATTCTGTAAGAGCAGTAGGCGTACTGTAGACTGTGTAGCAGATCCAGCAATTTTATGAGGGAGGTTAAGATGACTTAGGTACAATTCTGTTTGCATCTTGCAACAGCAGGGTGTAGGAGGGGTTTACGGGAGCCCCCTCAAACATTGAATAAACAATTTTTTAAACTTGTTTTGAGGAAAATGAGGATGGAACTTAGTATTTTTGAACTTTAATATATGGAGCTGGTTATTGTATTGTGGTTTCAAAAGTTTAGTTTAATATGGTGTTTCATCTCGGTTTGCCTCTGGTTTTAGGTAATGCATTCTTATATTTATTTTGGCACAATGAGTAAATATTTGGTACTTTAGAACATACTTAGTGACTGTATGGTATCATATTCAGACCTTTCCTCCTGGTCTGTTAAGACTTCATAATCCAAAATAAATAATAACTGATATTCTTTATAAACAGTTTTCTACTAAAGTGTCACATTAACTGTTTAATGATTTCACCAGTAAATGAAAGGAAAGGAAAGCAGCATACGTAGTAAACTGGTAAATTGTAGATAGAAATACGTTCACATCACAAAAACAGAACTTGTTAGTGAAATATTTCGAAGCCACTGGCCCCTTCATCAGGCACTAAACAACTCGGTAACAAATATAAACTTCAATATTATTACCAGCGATACCCTGCTCGGTTCTCTTAAGAGGGCTCTAAAGGGAAAGAAAATATAGAAGTCATGTGACACTAGCGATAGAAGTTGGAACTACGTCCAGTTTAATCCGCCGGACGAAGTGCAATATAGTCCCAAGAATCATTTCCTGTATAGTAGGTTTTCGTAGTATTTTCAACCGGAAACCCCAATTACCCCTTCCTCCCGTCTGCCGTCTCCTCGGGTGGCTACACCCGACCTTCTCTGTCTGAATGTATGTTGAGCCGAAAGGCCAATTCTTTTCAACAATTGTCAATTTTCCAGTCAGTACCGGTTTTGCTGCTGTATTTTATTTCTTAACATTTTTTATGTCATTTTGTTTTTATAAAAAATAGTAATATTTGTTTAGAAAAGTAGACTTTTTACAGCGAAATCAATTTATTCACTGATCAAATAGGGGGGTCTACTAAAATATTGAATTTCTACTTGAAACGTTTTCCAAAATCATAATTCTTGTTCAAATCTTGTTATTCTCAAAACGGTTAAAATTTAACATAGTTAGGTATAGGCTTATCATACTTATATTCTACAATTGAAGAGTTTGATTTATAAACATAAAGATACGCTTTACTAAAAACTAAGTAAATTACGTTACAAAGAATGGTTTTTGTAAATATTTCTTAAAGCTCTTGGATTGTGATCTAAATATTGGTTTTTATGTGGTTAAATATTTAATAAAAGGCATTAATTTGCAAATAAATTTCTATTTCGTATCTTTTTATGTTCAGTTCAAGATTAAAACAAAATAATATTAAATGAACGCCACAACAATTCTCAACATACGCTTAAAGCATTAAAGGATACGCTTTACTGAAAACTAATAAATCACGTTAAAAAGTAATGGTAAAAAATATCAACTGTCTATTTATTTTACGTTTTATAGTTTTGTACGGTTTATTAATTATTTTTAATAAAATAAAAATTATTTCACATAAACTATCATAGTTTTATGGCAATTGCAACATTACACACTAATTTCCAAACATTAAAAAATAATTGAAATGTAGCCACTTTTTTATTTGCTTCTGAAGTATGCTGAATGAATTACTACAATACATGAAAATAACACTACGTGGACAGTTTGGTTTCAAAAAGCAAACATTTTGTTACAATAAATATTTTCGCGGACAGAGACGAAAACCGAAGCGAACCGTATGAATGATATCAATTATAATTAAAATAATATATTATAATCTTGCTCAATTTTCCCATTGCCATGAGAAAAGCAATTATTTTATTTCGACAACAGTTCTTACACAATTACTTTTAAAAATTTTTAGTTTTACTGATAAATATTTCACAGTATTTTAGGAGTGATTAATTTAATATGATTCGATTAGGCCTATATAAGTTACTAAATATAACCTTTTTTTTAAACACGACTGTTAAAAATAACCAACAATCAAAACAGAGAAACCAACAGAGAAACTGCTGCGAGCATATATCAATTTCGAACATATAATTTTAGACGTTCAAAGCAGATTGGACTCACCTACCTGACAGTAGTTTGGCCTCTTATACATGTATGTCAGGGGTAGTTTAGGCTCACGTAGTCTACGAGTTTGACCTCAGCAATTCACACAATACTTTGGTCTCAGTTTTTTATATGAGTACAATAGTTTGTCCTTACCTGTCTGAGCAGTTTGGACTCATCCACACACATGGTGGCACCACAGTACATAAGCGCTAAACACTCCGTTACCTATGAATGTATTTGTCGTTTATAAGAAATAATTATATTGCATGGATTAAAGCTGATGTTAAAACATATTTAGAAATAGATTAATGTTATTCCTAGTAAATATAAAAAATGCTTGAACAATTTATTGATAATAAATAATTACATTTGCCAGAGTATTATAATATACAGATACATGAGTTAGCTGAGTATGTCGCAATTTTATAAAGTCACTATTACATTTAAGTAATAGATCTTTTAAGAACAGTTACATACATTCAAAACGTGACCAACATGGGTTGTATCAGTTATTACCTTGGGTACCACCAGTGATTAACTTGGGTAGTATCTGTGATTATTTTGCATAGAACCCATGTCAACTTGGGTAGTACCTGTGATCCTTGGGTAGCACCCATGGTCAACTTGAGTAGCCACCCGTAATTACATCGATTATAAAACGTGGTTAACATAGCTAGCCCACTCGTTACTACCTTGAGTTGGACGCGTAGTCAAAGTGTGGGATTGTCTTTGGTAGCAGCCATGGTCAACTTAGATAGTACTTGTGATTTTTTTTGGGTAGGATAGGATCTGTGGTGGACAGGACTTGGGAAGTCACCTGTGATTACCTTGAGTAGACCCTGTGGTCAACTTAGGACCTTTAATTATCTTAACAGTGGTTAATATGGGTAGTACCTGTGATTACTTTAGGTAGGACCGGTGGTGAACTTGGTAGTGCCTGTGATTACCTTGGTTAAACCCTGTGATCAACGTGAGTAGCCTTACCTGATTGCCTTGGGTAGCCCCGGTGGTCAACGTGAGTACTACCTGTGATTATCTTTGGTAGGACCCGTGGCCAGCTTGAGTAGCCACCCATGATTACCTTGGGTAACACCCGTGGTCAACTTAGATAGTACCTGTGATTATTTTGGGTAGCACTCGTGGTCAATTTAGGTAGCCACCCGTAATACCAGTAATCATTTTGAGTAGTATCTGTGATTGACTTGGGTAGCTCCCATGATCAACATGGGTAGTACCTGTGATTACCTTGGGTAGTACTCTTGGTCCTCTATGGTAATATCTCTGATTACCTTGGGTAGCACCACCATTGATCATTTTGCTTATTATATGTGATTTGGGTAGCTCCCATTGTCAACTTGGATAGAATCTGTGATTACCTTCAGTATAACCCGTCGTCAACTTGGTTACTATCTATGATTAACCTTGGGCAGCACCCTTGGTTAACTTGGGTAATAACTGTAATTACCTTGTGTATCACCAGTGATCATTTTGGATAATATCTGTCATTACCTTGGGTAGCTTCCATGGTCAACTTCGATAACATCTGTGATTTCCTTTGGTAACACCCATGATCAACTTGGGTAGTCACACCTCATTACCTTGGGTAGTACTCGTGGTCAACTTAGATAGTGCCTGTGATTACTTTGGGTAGGATCCTTTGTGACTTGGGAAGCCACTCATGATTACCTTGAGTAGAGCCTGTGGTGAACTTAGGTGGGACCTATAATTATTTTAGGCAAAACATATTGTCAATTTGGGTAGCCACCCATAATTACGATGGTGATCTTGGTTAGTGCCTGTGATTACCTTGGGTAGGACCCATGGTCAACTTGAGTAGCCACCCCTTATTAGATTGGCTAGCACTAGTTGTCAACTGGAGTAACCACTAGGGGAGAAACCGTAATTAATTTGAGTAGCCACGCCTAATTATCTTGGGTAGTATCTGTAGTCAACTTGGGTATTATCAGCCATTACTTTGAGTAGCACCAGTGCTACAAGATAACAAGTGTGATTATTTTGGGTAGCACCCATGGTCAACTCGGATAGTACCTGTGATTACTTTGCGTAGGACCCATGGTCAACTTGAGAAGACACCCGTGATTACCTTAAGTAGAGTCTGTGGTCAACTTAGTAGATAGGACCTCTAAAATCTAAGATATAACACGGTCAATTTAGGTATCCACCCATGATTACTTTGAGTAGCACCATTGGTGAACTTAACTTGTGTAATCACCAGTGATTACATTGGTTAGCACCTGTGGTCTACTTTACTAGCCACTCATTATTGACTAGCCACGAGTGCTAGCCAAGTATATGACGGTGGATGGCTAAGTTTATTACGGGTACTATACGAGTTGATCATTGGTGTTAGCCATGTTGATCACGAGTGCTAGCCAAGCCCATTACGGAGGCTGCCCAAGTTGATCCCGGGTACTACCTTAGCTGACCATGAGTTTTAGTCATGTTGATCACGAGTGCTAGCCAAGTCCATTACGATGACTACCCAAGTTGATCAGTGTGGCTGCCACAAGTTGATCACGAGCTCCCAAATTAGGTCAGTGGATACTCAAGTAATTGAACATGCATTAAATTAATGCAAAACCAAACCGATCAGAACATCTTATTTCAGCAACATAATAATAGTTGAACAATTTTACTTCAATACACAAGTAAAAAAATGCAAATTTCATACAGTATAATACTTATACTGTATTGATAAAAAATAAGTGCAATATGTAGGCTACGAATGTTAAGGTGATCGATTTCGGTAAACTTAAGCTTACCTTAATCGATCACCGTTATATTTGTTCAGTTTATATTAATATTGTATTAAATTCATCTACCAACACATACTATGCTAATTAAGAAAACTTTTTTAAATTAGTATTTTATTAATTCTCTTCGCATTGCACAATGTTTAAATATCATTTATGTCAAGTTTTACCCTCCTAAGTATTCTCATTGGCTGTTCAACGGAATACATCGAGAGTGGTACGAGGTTCCTAAACACTACCTCGCCCCATGACTTCGTCACAAAAGGATTGCCGCTCCACCCCGCCCCGTCCCCCGGCTGTCATATTTTTCTGTCCTTGTTACCGTTTAGGTAAAATATTTGCTTCAAAGTTACCTTCTTATAAAATTACAAATAAATGACCTAGCAATTTTTCTACCACAACATTAATGAACTAAAATAAATTAATAGTTACGACTTAACATTACTGTATTTATATTTTTAAAATAAAACAAAGGCCAATAGTGACAGTGACTTATTATAGAATTACTTATTGCTTTGGTCAAGCTGGAATTATTGAATTAATATTTTTACTGTACGCATTCGTTAATGTAGTTTAAATGATTTATTTCATAAAAATGTTGTATATAGATGATTGTTACAGTATTTTTCATGGCATAATAAATATTGTGCACTGTCATTAGGAATAAAAAAGTTATGCTTTACTTTGTAGTTAGATTATATCAGGAACCACATGGGAACGCACATTTTAATTTAAACTAAATAAGCCATTCAAAAGTAATTAGACTAACTCTAAGTAATTAGTCTGTAAAATAATACTGATATCAGTCGTCGTAGGCCTACATTGCATCCATCGATGTTAAATTAAATGAAGGAAGGTTTTTATGAATGAAGTAGTAAAATCCATCCGCGACTAAGAAGTTCAAGGTTTCGCCACTTGGATCTCACGAATCACCGCATATTTTGGCAATAAATTACCATGCAGGTATTTGCGCGGTCCAACATTGCGGCTACAGATTTAAAGATATCGATCTGAAACCAAAACTAAATTAAAACCAGATACATTTCTGACTAAAATCGCTTTTTAAAATTTCGATAACAGCTCTAGTTTTATTTTGGCACTAGTTTGAATATTGGGTAACTTCAATAACCTATAAAATCGAAATGAAGGAGAATTCGAAAATTCTAAAAAGCGATTTGAGTCAAAAATGTCTTTATCTTTGAATAGATGTTTCATTTATAATTTTACGACATTAAATAAGGGCAGTATCTTGGACCGCGCAAAGCAGTTTTTACGCTTCTCAGCGCGGGGGTTTAGAGCCCTCTTAATACCGACATGGCGTTCGCTCAATGGCTGCCATCGATGTGGACACTGCTAGAGAAGTCTGGGGTGTACATGTTGGACGGTAGTCAAGGTTCGGATGTTGTATAGGGAAGAGAACTGAGTGTCAGACTTGTCAGTTAGCTGAAAATCAGACCAACACTACGTGGTTCGGATTCCACGTAAAGCTGTAGGTCTCTTAGTTGCCCTGGCAGTTGGTCTATTAATAAATTGCCTTTCCTGAGGAACAGTTGAACTCGTTAGTAACCAGACTACACTCATCCACACTCATATCATCTGTGCATATTTGCCTTAAAATATGCACAGCGTTGTGTCAGTGTCTCATATGTAAGATTAAGAATAAAAATTATAATACATCAAAATAACAATATAAAAGTGCTTCTAACTTCTGGCGTGTTACAAATAGTAGACTTTGTATAGTAAATAGTAAAAATTTGTAAATAGCAGACAACAGGGTAGAGAGAGAGAGTGTGAACAAATGAAGTTAGTGACAATATTCAGCCCATCACACTTTAATAAATAAAGTTTAGTAAATAACTTAACTAGTTATTTTTCTAATTAACTGTCTAATTATTCAACATCCTTATTACAAAATTGATGTGAAATCACCATTGAATCTGGTCAATTATTTTTACCTCACAAATGCTTTGTGTGTAGTTGTATTAATTAGTTTCAGAGTATCGCAGGAGTGCTGTGTGATTTGAATTAATTAGCCTATTGTTACTAAACCAGGCGCATACAGGCTTTTTATTTTATTAATGTAAATAAAATCCAATTTATTTAATAAATATTTGTTGGAAAAGTGAACATCATACCAAAAAAATTAAAAAAAGGGTGAAGATTAAAGTTTTTATAAAATATAGATTTTGTTTTTAATTTCATCTTTAACATTTCAATTTTCCTCTGAACTGATTATTGCTGAATTATG
>JAQJVL010000006.1:3741397-3968897 GCA_035578905.1 Stictocephala bisonia
TTTAAACTGCATTACAATTACATGGAACTACACTAGCGCTCCACAATGGACCACAAATTTGAGACTCACAATTTAACATTGGGTGGGAGATCTATTAGTTTATATCTAACTGTGGAAAAATTCAGTGTAAAGTGAAAAATTGCTGCACATTTAGATTATTATGACCAATCAAACTCAATATTATGACCGGCGAAACGAGCGTAGTGTGTTATGTACCTATTACACTATCATGTAGTGTAATAGGTACATAACATGATAACCATATAACACAAATTTAATGACACATCACTTATATCATAAATGAAGTGGATAGCAGAAATAAAAACAATATAAACTATTAGATCACACAGGCAGTAGTTTGATTTGAAGATCCATTACTTAAAGGTACATTTTATCTTAGATTTTAGTTTTCATAAAGAAAATAGTGCATGAACAGTAGCCTGCTTAGTGGAATTATTTGCCATTTCTACAGTATTTCATTACAACTGAATTGTAATCCTTAAATAATTTAACATAAAAGCATATTAACAAGTCAAAAACAATTATTCGTAGTCTGCTTCATTTCTTACAATGCCATCCAACTCAAGAGCCTATACCAAACTAACAATCTCTACTTTAAAAGCTACATTGTCAATGCTTTAAAAGATTGCACGAGAATGACATGTATATTGTGATATTTGCAACTCACCTAATGGTTCACTCTCATGGTATCGAGAATGACATGTCTATTGTGATATTTGCAACTCACCTAATGGTTCACTCTCATGGTATCGAGAATGACATGTCTATTGTGATATTTGCAACTCACCTAATGGTTCACTCTCATAGTATCGAGAATTGTAGTGTTATTATTTTGAAAGATGTTTTATTTTTAGGACGTTTATGTTTTGTTATTTCTATCGAAAAACAAAACATTTTTGGTTGATAAGATATTTAACACTGCCTTGATTTTTTTTTGAAATTGGATTATTTACATTACATTTAAATGTCTCCTACCTCATAACATAACCATGTTATTATGTTTGTGGAAAGCACTATCACCAGGCCCAAACATATTTTAGAAAGCGTAACTAAATTTACAAAAGCACATAGGCCTATGATTGAATTGGAAAAACAATTATTTACTACGATCTTATGAAAAGAAAATACTGGAAGTGACTTAAAAACATATTATGTTTTTGCAAATTTTCATATTTTCCATTGGTCAATAAAAAAACCAATTATCAGTAATTAAAATTGAAATTCAATGTAAAAGGCAGATTTTATAAAACTAAAATATTTACTAAGTAACGAAATATAAAAACATAGGTAACTTGTTTGAACATTTTAACTATAATCTTGATGATAGTATAACTGAACTTAAACTGAAGTATAACGATACCAAATAACTAGTTTACTATGTTTGAAACATGAATCAACAACTGTCGTAGTATAGAGTTAGACATCGATGGTAATACAGTAGGATATCGTAATACAGTAGGATATCGTAGTACAGTAGGATATCGTAGTACAGTAGGATATTGTGATACAGTAGGATAGCGTAGTACAGTAGGATATCGTAGTACAGTAGGATATTGTAGTGCAGTAAGATATCGTAGTACAGTAGGATATTGTGATACAGTAGGATATCGTAGTACAGAAGGATATCGTAGTACAGTAGGATATTGTGATACAGTAGGATAGCGTAGTACAGTAGGATATCGTTATACAGTAGGATATTGTTATACAGTAGGATATCGTAGTACAGTAGGATATTTTAGTACAGTAGGATATTGTGATACAGTAGGATATCGTAGTACAGTAGGATATCGTAGTACAGTAGGATATCGTAATGCAGTAGGATATCGTAGTACAGTAGGATATCCTTATACAGTACGATATCTTAATGCAGTAGGATATCGTAGTACAGTAGGATATTGTAGTGCAGTAAGATATCGTAGTACAGTAGGATATTGTGATACAGTAGGATATCGTAGTACAGAAGGATATCGTAGTACAGTAGGATATTGTGATAAAGTAGGATAGCGTAGTACAGTAGGATATCGTTATACAGTAGGATATTGTTATACAGTAGGATATCGTAGTACAGTAGGATATTGTAGTGCAGTAAGATATCGTAGTACAGTAGGATATTTTAGTACAGTAGGATATTGTGATACAGTAGGATATCGTAGTACAGTAGGATATCGTAGTACAGTAGGATATCGTAATGCAGTAGGATATCGTAGTACAGTAGGATATCCTTATACAGTACGATATCTTAATGCAGTAGGATATCGTAGTACAGTAGGATATTGTAGTGCAGTAAGATATCGTAGTACAGTAGGATATTGTGATACAGTAGGATATCGTAGTACAGAAGGATATCGTAGTACAGTAGGATATTGTGATACAGTAGGATAGCGTAGTACAGTAGGATATCGTTATACAGTAGGATATTGTTATACAGTAGGATATCGTAGTACAGTAGGATATTTTAGTACAGTAGGATATTGTGATACAGTAGGATATCGTAGTACAGTAGGATATCGTAGTACAGTAGGATATCGTAATGCAGTAGGATATCGTAGTACAGTAGGATATCCTTATACAGTACGATATCTTAATGCAGTAGGATATCGTAGTACAGTAGGATATTGTAGTGCAGTAAGATATCGTAGTACAGTAGGATATTGTGATACAGTAGGATATCGTAGTACAGAAGGATATCGTAGTACAGTAGGATATTGTGATAAAGTAGGATAGCGTAGTACAGTAGGATATCGTTATACAGTAGGATATTGTTATACAGTAGGATATCGTAGTACAGTAGGATATTTTAGTACAGTAGGATATTGTGATACAGTAGGATATCGTAGTACAGTAGGATATCGTAGTACAGTAGGATATCGTAATGCAGTAGGATATCGTAGTACAGTAGGATATTGTAGTGCAGTAAGATATCGTAGTACAGTAGGATATTGTGATACAGTAGGATATCGTAGTACAGAAGGATATCGTAGTACAGTAGGATATTGTGATACAGTAGGATAGCGTAGTACAGTAGGATATCGTTATACAGTAGGATATTGTTATACAGTAGGATATCGTAGTACAGTAGGATATTTTAGTACAGTAGGATATTGTGATACAGTAGGATATCGTAGTACAGTAGGATATCGTAGTACAGTAGGATATCGTAATGCAGTAGGATATCGTAGTACAGTAGGATATCCTTATACAGTACGATATCTTAATGCAGTAGGATATCGTAGTACAGTAGGATATTGTAGTGCAGTAAGATATCGTAGTACAGTAGGATATTGTGATACAGTAGGATAGCGTAGTACAGTAGGATATCGTTATACAGTAGGATATTGTTATACAGTAGGATATCGTAGTACAGTAGGATATTTTAGTACAGTAGGATATTGTGATACAGGAGGATATCGTAGTACAATAGGATATCGTAGTACAGTAGGATATCGTATTGCAGTACGATATCTTAATGCAGTAGGATATTGTAATGCATTGGGATATTGTAATACAATAGCGTATTGTAATACAGTAGAATATCGTAATGCAGTACGATATCTTAATACAGCAGGGTATTGTAATGCAGTAGGATACTGTAATAAAATAGCATATTGTAATACAGTAGTATATCGTAGTACAGTAGGATATCGTAGTACAGTAGGATATTGTGATACAGTAGGATATCGTAGTACAGTAGGATATCGTAGTACAGTAGGATATTGTGATACAGTAGGATATCGTTATACAGTAGGATATCGTAGTAAAGTAGGATGTCGTAGTACAGTACGATATCGTAGTACAGTAGGATATTGTGATACAGTAGGATATCGTTATACAGTAGGATATCGTTAACAGTAGGATATCGTAGGACAGTAGGATATCGTAGCACAGTAGGATATTGTGATACAGTAGGATATCGCAGTACAGTAGGATATCGCAGTACAGTAGGATATTGTGATACAGTAGGATATCGTAGTACAGTAGGATATCGTAATGCAGTACGATATCTTAATGCAGTAGGATATTATAATGCAGTAGGATATTGTAATACAATAGCGTATTGTAATACAGTAGGATATCGTAATGCAGTACGATATCTTAATACAGTAGGATATTGTAATACAGTAGGATATTGTAATACAATAGCATATTGTAATACAGTAGTATATCTTAGTACAGTATGATATCGTAGTACAGTAGGATATCGTAGTACAGTAGGATATTGTGATACAGTAGGATATCGTAGTACAGTAGGTTCAGTCAACTTCTAATCTAAAAAATTAGAGAGTCAATCTAAAGTCAGAGTCAACTTCATTAGATGATTTAAGTGGTAAAATGTAATATATGAAGCAGTTACTAAAAATAACAGAATTTAAAAATTTACTAATTATTATTTTGAAATTTTTTCTATTGCAATAAAACAATACTACTAAAAATTAGAATACTTAGAAATATATGCTAATGTTTAATTTTTTATAATAGATTAAGACATGAACAATAAGATGTCCATTTATTTTTAAGTATATAGGTTAAAATGAAATTGATTTTTCATTATAAATTAAAATTTCACATAGTGGTATAGGCTACACTTTTATTTTACTTGGCTCATTGTATGCTTGATGCTAAAAAAAAAAAAAATAAATAATGTTCCCTCTTGTATTTTGAATCAATGCTTTTATAATAAATTGATAGTGAAATGCATTTATTTGGCATACAATCTGTATATATTAAAATTAAGTGCTGCAAAGTATTACCGAACAAATTTCGAAATATTATGTAATAAATTACAACAAAGGCAATTGCCATTGCAAAAATTAGAATAATTTTTTAGCGTTGTTCTTATAAAAATGTCTATGAACTAAAGATGTGTGGCGGGTGGATCATTACAACTGTACATGTATGGGTGGGTGGTGGCCTACTCCCTTGACTCATTACTCGGGTACGAAAACGAATCTGCCCCTATATAACACAACTTATCCTAACCTAACATATTCTTATTTAACCTACATGAATTAGACTATATTAAAAAACTAACATATATTACACAGATAATATTTAAAACGTGGTGGCCCTTTTCTAAAAGAAGTCCTGCTGTTATGAATTTTGAACTAATTTGTTAGTTATTTTACCTAAGTCTTGGTAGTCGGTATCTAAATTAAATTGGGTAAACCTAAAAAGTAAATTAATTTAAGACATTAATACTCGTACATTCATTAAAATTGACTATCATTTTTGCTCTGATATTATTTACTAAAAATGTTATTTGCAAGATTTTATTTTATAAAACACTAAAGTAATGTTATTTTAATTAAGATTGGGTTTAAGACCTTGTTATGATTATTTATTCAATTAATAAAATTTTTACTTCTTGACACTATACATTTTTTTAAGTACAAAAAGACATCGGTTGTTGATAGGTGATCGATATAACGTTGTTAGAAATTGTATTTCCCTCCGGTTTATACAATAGCAGTTTATATGATGATGTGATTTCATACATATGACTTATAACCTATTATTAGAATATTGAAAGCACATTTATTGAAGCAATATCTAAGTTATGGCAGGTATATTATCAGCACACGAATGTTTATCGACATAATTATGTGTCTCTGTATAATTAACCGGTGATCCGTTATAATTACCCAATTATAATACATATTCAAACATTTTCATTGACCTGGAATAACGACCACTATTAGTGATGCATAAGTGTACAGAAGAATATTTTCCGTTAATTCACTACCACTACTTTTTTTGTTTCCAATAATACAATACCACTTGATAAATAATATATTGCTCTAAAAACTGTTACAAAATCATGTTTACGCCCACTGTGGTATTCCTTATCCACTAGGAATCCGATATCGCTGGCCTTATCTTATCGCTTTCCAAGAACTTACACACGGAGAGTGCATTCAGCGGTAAGTCATTTACTGGATTTACCACAGGTTTATCAGGTTTAGTAGCCACCCAACCTAACCTAACCTAAATGCAATTATGATAAAAAAGTAGTGGTAGTGAATTAACAAAAAAGGTCCGTACAGTATATTTAGTGGAAACAGTTGTATGTGAAAGTTACTGACCATGTTCATATTTAGTTACTTACCTTCTAAGGAACTAACTAGTGTTTAAGTCTCTCTTGAGTGTTATACTAATCTGTATGGTACTCCTTACCATGCGTTTTTGCCAATCATTATATTTCCATTTTAGGTCTCGCATTATTCTTGACTTTATGCTGAAAAGATCAGTAATCTAGAAGATTAGCAGCCTTCCCAAAAGGTTCCCTCAGTATCCATGACAACACCATTATCTTCGCCATATTGTCTTGACTCTCCATTGAATATTTCACAATGTGCTGTAAATATTATCGACGCTGATATTTATTTTACTTTCAAAGCAATATGATGGTAAGAAGTTAAATATAATGAATTCTTAAATGTGAACTTCAACTCAGTGTAAAGTTAGAGAAAATTAAAGATTACAGTCTTCAATTAATTGATTCCTTTGGAGTTATTCCAACGGAATATTCCAAATTCTTATTGGAACTATCTCATTTCATAAATTTAAAGATTAATTTTCAAATATTTACGTTACTCCCAACTATTACTCCATTTAAAATTTATCAGATATGTTTAAATGGTTTTATTTGATTGTATTTAGCCAGCAATTAATGTGTACTAAAAAAAAAAAAAAATAAATAAATAAATAAATAAATAATATTGTCTCTTATTCTACAAACTAATATGTCTTACGATCAATATTAAAGGTTAGTAATTTGTAGCAATCAAGCAGAAGTAATTTTAAAGGAGCGTTGTTAAGAAGTCAACACATTCAAACTGTGTTGTAATCTGATAGGTACATCTACATACAATGGATGATTGTTCAGTCAATGAATACGGTTATCTAGAAGCTCAGTGTTTACAATCCTTGACTTTAGTGTATATAGAGATACGTACAGTTGTGCTAGTAGACTTTGTTTGTTAATAGTTGTACTAACCATGTTTCAAAACTAAAACTTTCCCACCAAGTAAAAATAGGGCTAAAAAGTTATATACCTGGAATTTTTACCATTGATTTACTAAATAAACGTTTATAAAAAAAACCTGGTAGACAGTATTGATGCCAGCCTGACATTTCTCACACGCTTGGTGGTAGTACCAATAACACGACGCACTATTATTTCATTATTACGTCCAATGAGTAATAAATATTCTGAATATCCCCATAGATTTTTGTTTATTATTTAATACTATTGTGGTATGCTCTCTCAGATGTAAAAACATTGTTCATTTGTTTTTTTAAATGTCAGCATTTATATGTTTTTTTTTATATTTCCTTATTTAAGTTTTTATGGCGAAACAAATCAAAAGCATTTATTATATTTAACATTTGTATCAACGTTTTCGATCGACATCTTTCTGCCATAAATAGTATGTATTTGACAATATTTATCGACTTTGACTGTGGATTCTTTAAAATACAATTTAGATTTTAACTTTTGATCATTCATTAAATTATTTTCGTAAATAACACATTATAAAACAAAATACTACAATAAAGTAAAATTACTGTAAAAAAATAGCAAAAGAGTAATAGATATTCACAAAAAAAATGAGATTCCTACTAAATTAACAAATTAAAAATGTTACTGTCAGTAAACAGTAATAATTCAGAAATGCAACACTTTCTAATATTTAGTCGTTTTCAATCAGATGATCAGTAAGAATGTACGTTTTTAGAAAAATACCCCCTCCCTGTCCCGCTTCAATCAACCTCTCCTCAAGGTCACGTGCACCTTCGGGGAGCTTGGTAATCTATATTGCTTAGTGTCTTCCGACTCAATTTAAATCTTCTATCAGCTGTTGTATACTTTCAGTCAAATCGAATCAGCTGACTAATAACATTTTTAGGAATCTCGTTATACGTATCAATCAAAAATATCCTTACACTATCAGCTTGCAAATTAGTTTTCTTCTTATGAAACAACTTTCTCATGTTATTTCGTATTGTGAATGGTTACTAAATGATCAACTTTATTAGCATTAATTTGTCCATAGAGACAGTTATTCAATCAGTTTAGATGCATAAAACATTGCAAATGTTCTCTTTAGTACAAAATTAGTACTTATTGAAAAATTATGAAAACAAAGTAAAAAAGTTCCATGAACGTAAAAATTCGAACTGATTTTAATGGTGTCAGCGTTGTGTCAATTTTAAAGCCGTGTTCTAAATTTAGCCTTAAAGCATTGACAAGGATGAGAAAATATTTCCATAAGAAAGAGGAATTTGTGCTCAACAGACTCAGCATAAGAGAGGAAAGGCGGTAATGACAGGCCAAGTTGAAGTTATGAATGCAATTGCGTTGAACAGATTTGAAATCACTCTTTTCTTCTTCTCACTTTGCACTTGGAATGAATGAAGAATTAATTCCAAGTGACACAATTACGAATATATAATGTAAAGTCAATATTCACTTACAATAGTAATCAGATGATCCGTATGATGAATCAAACAGATGAGAATACACAATAATGGTATTTAGAAATGTTGCCTGAGATCATTTACTGGTAGATACTCATTGATTAGGCACCATCTATGGGAGGAACTGGAGTTATCTACAACAGTTATCTCTTATGTAAATTAAGTAGTTGTTTATTATTTAATTATGACGATTATGATTGCCACGCAGTCAGCCCGGGTTCTAGTCCGTGAAAATCATTTACATCAGACATGTAAAGGGCGTTTAAGGACAGTAAAGCATAGTTTCAGGAAGTGGTAGAGTGCATAAAAAGGAAACAAATGTCTCATAAACTATTCTAACATGCTTTGTTACCTATACTTCCACAGTTTTGTATTTTTTACTAACTTTTATTTATTAAACTATCCATCCGGTTTGGAAACATTTTTGTTCAAATAGAAAAAGACATAAAAAAATTCATTTTTACCATTTAAAAATGGTAAACAATTCAAAAATGTTTACTTAAATGAAAAAAAATGGATAATCTAAAAAAATGTTGTCAGTGTTTTTTTTTTCATTACAGAACCAATAATGTATAGTTGAAATTGTATGTAATAAATGTATAATTGAAAAGTATCGGTTCAAAATATCCAAGGTAATGCATTTTATCCAAGACATTTAATAGCATCAATAAAACTGAAATTCACAAATTCTTCATTGGAATATGAGCCATGTTTTAACTGATTCAAAGAACTTTTCAACAAGTTTAATGTAATAACAGATACTTCCAGCTAGAATCATATTACTGAAACACAGTTCAAAAGTCAACAATCTAGTTTTTTCACTAAAATAAACAGCTGATCTCTCATTAGTTACAACTGATAAAATTTGTAAGTATTTTTGTTAAATTTATTATTATAAGATCAACTATTGTAAGTTCCCCTCGTCAAATCTGTTAGCTCGAATGACGAAAGATTAATATTTACTTTCTCTTAAATAAAGCTGACTGGTCGATGGGATTGACTAGTTAATAATTATTTCATTGACTAATGGATGTGTTTCAATTATGTAACATTATATTTGCAATTTAAAATACCAATTAATTATCAGTATACTTTATAATTTTTGTAAAATTAGCCAATTTGATTAATTTAAGTTTAAAAATTTTAAATGGACGCAATTTTAAAACAGAAATAGGAATTATTTTTATGTTATTTTTTACTGTAAAAACTATGTGTATAATCTTAGGGCATTTCAACTAAATCAGAAAAATATTTTCAGAAATGAAAACGTCGTTCGTAAAAAATACAATATGGTCATCTAATTAACGAAGCGTTATAGAATAAATATTACAAGACATTTTTCATTTATTTTTACGTATTAATTCACTGTATAAAATTGTGGGATTCCAGGTGTATGTCGTTTGAACTCACTTTCATTTGGACTCCACAAATTGACGCGAATTAATAACCCAATTTCCGCTAAATTATAGCTCTTATTATATTTTTGTATAAACTTTAATTAGTTATCGAGGCAACTGTTTGAAAATTAATAAGGCTTATATTAAAAAAGCTTAACCAACTATGAATCAGATGTCTAACGATGCTGGAATCAGCTACAGTTAAAGAAGTTGGGTTGAATTTATTAACCGGTGTTCTCAAGGTTACCCAGTTCAACGACACACATTTTGTGTGTGGAAACATTTCCCTCTAAAAATAGACTGACAACACTTGATTTGTCCTTATAGTGAAAAGTAATAATCTATTTTTAGACTTTGTATGAAAGAAGTATACAGTAGGGCAAACAATTGGCCATTTTAAATACTAATCACAAATAGTGTATAACTGTATGATATAAAGGCAACACCTAAAAATACATTTTGTTTCGGTAAAACACTTATAGGCTAAATTTTATTTGCTCATAAAGATATTAATTTTATTATTTTGTTTTGTACATGCTTAAAAACATTTTTAGTAATAATTTAAAATTGTATGCACTTATTTGTGTAAAATTTTCAAACGGTAAAAGTTTGTCTCGGCTTAGTTTTAAATGATTTTACATCTACCCTACGTATATCCCTTGGTTACGTTTAGAAAGGCCCATCCACCTACCCAATGCTGTTGACGGGCTGTTTTACGAGCTAAAATATACATTTAACGTGTGTCAATATGGCCGCTCTTAACCACCCATCAAAGAATTTTATATACCTACATAACCATGCCTATAATATTCATTTTCTCAGAGCCGGTGGTCTAAGGCGTCAGGACTGTGAGGTTGAGTTAGAGAAAGGCGTGAGCCTGAGTTAGACACAGGAGTAAGCCTGAGTTAGAGAAAGGTGTGAGCCTGAATTAGAGACAACAGATGTTTATATCCTCCCTTGAATGTAAGTTTTTATCGATAATATTCACCTTCTACTGTACTGGTTCACCCCTTTACACTGTCTGAATAAGTTCCCCATACAGCACCTCGCTGTGTTCCCCATACAGCTAACGATGAATGGGCTGAGTATGGTTAAAAAGAAGATCTGTCACTTATTTTTCTAAAAGAGAGAACAAATATAATATATTAAACTTGGTTGATGAGACATTTATATTACATTTTAAGGCACAAGTAGGTGATTAGTAAAGGTAATGTGATTTCGAATAAATAATTTAAATACTGGGAACATCATACTTATGAATTAGGATACTTTCTTACTATTTAAAACGTTAAAACTAATATAAAATTGTTCGAAGACTATGTCTATCCCTTCCATTAAAATCCGTTCCAAATCCTGGTGATTGATTGAATGCTGTTCTTTTTAATTTCCTTTTAATTGATAACAATCCTTGTTTTATTGATAACAATTTGAATATCAGAATTGAGGTAATCACATTTTTTTACATTGTGATCTATCCTTAGTATCTAATCTAGTTCCAAGCAATATAATTCTATTGTTTATTTCTGAATAATATTCAATGTTGTATTACACTACCACTTTTGGATCTTTCCGTTGATTCACTACCGCTACTTTTTTTGTTTCCGTTAATTCACTACCACTTGATATTTTATTTATTTATTTATTTTTTATTTATTCATAAGACGCCGATCGTCAAGATATGGGCGAATATGGATTTCGAATGAGTGTGATGAGTGAATGTAGTCATTGTTACAAACTACACTGTTACAAAGGCCGACTATTCCTTAGAAAGTGTAATTAATTAATGACAAATTAACAGGCGGTGGTTATCAGCAATTAAACATTCTGTTGCTCTAAAAATATTCCCCAATAACTTTTACGTCCACTGTGGTATTCTTTATCCGCTAGCAATCCGATATCACTGGCCACATCTTATCGCTTACCAAGAATTTATACACGGAGAGCGCATTCGGCGGTAAGTCAATCATTGGATTTACCAGTTTGTGATAAACTTTAATAGCCATTTAACCTAACCTAACCTAACTTGACCTAACCTAACCGTAATTGCAATGAAAATATAGATGGTAGTGAACTAACGGAAAAAGTAGTGGTAGTGAATTAACGGAAAAGGTCACCACCTTTAATTACTGATAAGAATTATTATTATACATTTTGTTTTGTCTTACTTTTATTCTATATTTTATGAAGTGTTAAAGTTCAATTAAGTAATCAAACACAGGCTTTGGTACTAAAATAAACAAAGGCATTATCATGTACTTTAGATCTGTGTGGAAGAATTAATCAGGCAGAATAAGGGGGAGAACCGTACTGGTATAAAGTGAATAAGTACTGATAAAAACTTCCAGTCAAGGCCAGGGTTCTAGCCTGCAACAAATAAATATAAATATAAAAAAATATAAATTTATATAAATGTATTAAAAAAAAAAAAAAAAAAAACAACAATAAGATACTTGTAGGGGTAAAAATGAGATGCTGATAAATTGTTTCATTTAAAATTGAATACGATAATCCTTACTAAAGAACTTGTGTTGTAGGCAGAAGTAAAGACATGAATTTAATGACCGGATGACTTGAGGATCATCAAAGATATAACAGGCTAGCGTAATCTTGTCATCATATTCAATAGCCTTAAAACCTTACTTTAGCCTTGAGCATTTCCACAACTAATTTACGCCATTTACTTCAATGACTTTCATAATCAGAACTAAGAATGTCATGCAACATTCAACATGCCATTAGAACTAATACCTGATTTAACCTAACTTAACCTAATCCAACCTAACCTAATCCAACGTAACGTAACCTTACTAAATCTAATCCAACCTAACCTAATCTAACATAACCTAACTTAACCTAACCTAGCCTAATCCAACCTAACCTAACAACCTAATCCAACCTAATCTTACCTAGTCCAACCTAAAAAAACTTAACCTAACCTTATCTAAACTAACCTTACTTAACCAACGTAGTTCAACTTAACCTAATCTAATCTAACATTATCTAACTTAACATAATCCAAACGAACTTAATCTAACCATTGGTTTAGCTAAGGCTATTAGCTGCGATCTGTTACAAAACTTCAAAATTAATTGTATTTAAAAATATTAAAATATTTCAAGTATTATATGAAGTTTAAAAACCCATTTTGTTAACCTGTAAAAAAATATAATAAAAAAATGACATTTTTTTACTGTTGTCTCTTTAGGTCTCTAACCACAAAAAAAACTATTTTTGTTATGTTTTATTTACCTAAGAATACTTTATTCCAATTTTTACTTAAACTTAAAAAAGTCAGGAAAAAATATGAAGATTTAAAACTTTTTATATATTAAATGTTTTAATTAATAATTCATCGACACTGAATACGAACGTTATTAGATTAATTGTTTTTCACAGGTGTTTGCATATATTTGTATGCAGTAGCAGATTTATTATTAGATTAAAAAGAAACATTTACGAACAGGAAAAGGTAATATAATTATTTCAAAGGGAGAGTTTTCCTGTAAATTCATCTCACAAAATAAAAAAAAACCTTTCGGAGTTTTAGAGCTAATTGTTTTAGTGCTTTGACGTAGATGTTGTTGACTAAATCCATTTGATCTATTTATTCATCGTAAGTTCAACGGACATTATTTTTGATACTCAAAACTATTGTCGTACAAGAACAGAGAGGAGTTCACTTTAAGATTTATCGATTTGACCTAATTGTTTTTTCCATCGATGAGAACCTCTATCACACACGTTTGACATTTTATTTTTCATTCCATCGTAAAGGAATATAATTTTGAATTATTTTTAGTTTTATTTTAATGTTATGTAAAAAAAGGGATTTTCATGGTTTAAAAAAAGTTATTGTTTGGTTAACCTGTTCTATGTCAATTATATTTTGAATTTATATCATTTAATTCACGGTGAATAGATTTGAGAGTCCATGACTCATCGATAGACCAGTTATATGTCACTTAAGGACATTCTGGAAGATTCATTAAAGGACCATTAATCTTTATCGTCTATACGGTTACAGACATAACTAGCTATCGAGAGCACCGCCCTCCTTTCTTCCAAAAACTTCTGGTTTCTGGACCAATCCAGCAGCCCCTAGATGGTGTGGGAATGATGGATGATTTACGCCATTTGGAGCTAGAATATTCAGAATTATTGGTCACGATTCATTCAGATCACACCTCTAGAAACTTCTATATTACAGCGGTGCCTTTTTAAAAGACTGACAGAACCTTATATAAATACATTACCCTTCGAATATCATCCAACCTTGAATCCTTCGGTGCTCAAAAATAATCCTAAATTTTAATGCTCTTAATATTTGACATATATTTCAAACCTAGAAAAAAATAAAAATTTTTATTTCAGGTAATATCAAATCGTGTTATTTGATAAAACTTTTTTAGAATAAAAAAAAATATCATTTAGGAACTTATTTAAATTGCATAACAGGTTTTGTATTGCGTAGAGAAGATTATTTAATGCACATTATCAAAAGTACTTTTAAGAGGCATAATCAAATGACTTAAAGTTCTCAAATATAGATAGACATGTGAATAGTATTGGTTTGATATATTTTTATGGCTATTCCGTACTCCTTGTGAAGCTGCTCCATGATAGTTTATTTTGAAATGTACAGAACTAATGACATTATATTTAACTTAATAAAAAATTAACTTGATTCGTTGAATAAATGACGAAAAAGTAACCTATTTAATTACTTAAATATTGTAAGGTATTCTTACATTCTCACATTTGAGATACCGAAACAACGTTGTTCGTATTTTAAGGCGAATATAAACGATGACATGAGTATATGATGATTGTGGATGGGTGTATTCTGGTTACTAACTGAGTTTAACTGTTCCTCAGAAAGGGCAATTTATTAATATCCAATCAGCCAGGACAACTAAGAGACATACAGCTTTATGTGGAATCCGAACCACGTAGTTTGATCTGATTTTAAGCTAATTGATAAGCCTGATACTCAGTTATCTCCTCCACACAGTATCCATAAATGACTACCACCCACCTAGGACACCCCAGACTTCTCTAGTAGAGTGTACGTCGATAGCAACCACTGAGCGGACGCCATACCGGTATTAAGACGACAGATAATCCAACTATCGCCTACAATCTCCACAATCACTCTATGAACTAATATTTGATTTTTATTTACTAGCATACTAAGCATTTGTACCGTGGGTTGTATTTCGTTATATTCATTTCTTAAATAATACAAGAAATTATTATATTTAACTAACCTTCATATTGATATTAACGTACCTTTTTAATTTTATTTAATTTCTATTAACAAATCAACCCAATTTCGTAGACTATGTTAAAAATAACACAAAACTGGATTGATGTAGTTTGCTTTTATATTGATAAAAAATATTTTTTTTAGTTTGTTTCAGACCATTGAATTGTTGTATCATGAAGGAATGAAGTGGTTTTTGGCGGTGTTTGTAGAAGCTCCAATTCGATTTGCTTTCATCTGCTCCAAAAGGTAACTTTAGCCTGTGGTAAAAAGCCAATTCCCCTTTAGTATTGAATTCACTGAGGATGTGGAAGATGTAGAGTCGTATCTGGGAGTAACTCAGTGTAGTCGCTCCAATTGAATTTTCTCTCGTGTGTTTTGAAAGGTTCTACTGACGTACGATGGAAAGTGTGCTAATTAAAAAAAAGTTCCGGATATTAATTTGACGTGGGTAGATTTCGGTTTGAAGGCTATAATTGACGTAAGATCTATTGTTATCTACTCTTCCTCTTGTGTCAAGATTTCCTCCTCATTCGTTCTTGCTCATGACACTACGCCTCACTCAAAATGTGAATTTAAAAATGATCATCCCAGTAACTCGCCATAGATTCGTCAGTCGAATAAAATGCTTTCGACACCAGAAAGAGTTTTAAACCAATCTTAAACTGTTTGTAGCTGTTGATCCATTTGTAGTCCCTCAGACAGCTTATTCATCAACCTGTCGGCCCCTCTTGAAATAGAAGTCGTTCACTAGTCCTTAGTCTTCATTACTGGACTAGATAGTTGTTCTTACATCTCGTATCATATTGATGAATATCTTCCTTGAATCAAAACGCACTTTGATCAGCAGTAGAGGGTTGCATCAATTTTATATAGGCATGACAGAGTAAGAAAATTAAGCTCCCTGAAGGAGTCCCCACAAGACTCTCTGAATTTTAACTTAACGATGATTCCAATAGGTTTTTTGAAGCCTGCATTCTCATATCATTTTTCGTATAGCATCCACACCATAGTCTTATACCATAAGAAAAGGAATGGGTAAATGAGGCCGAAATACGCAATTCTGAAGACCTCATGTGTGCAGATTTTTGCTAGGTTAAGCAGGGCATAAATGGCAGAGGTAACTTCAAACAAATGCTGTCAACATGATTCTGCTAGGCCAGCTCTTTATCAAGGTACATTACTAAAGCTTTAGTGGATTTTGTTTCATCCATAAGGTCGTTTTCAAGCACAACAATAAGATATAGTTTATTATTTCATTGTTTTAAACTAAACTTGATAAAATTGGATCTAAAATAAATTATGTTTAGATCAATGCCAGAAAAAAGTGAATGCATGAATTTAATTTATTGAAAGATGTAATTTCTAGTACTTCACTTGAGTTTCCCTTAAAACAGAGAGTTGTATCGTCAACATACTGAACTGTGTGCCCTTTTTGGACTCCTGAGGTCAGTCTGTTGACGTAAATTAGAAACAAAGTAGGCCCAAGAATAGACCCCTAAAGGACACATAGATCATTTTAATTTTTGTTAGAAAGAACGATCGGTATCTCAATAGATTGTTCTCTACTTTGTAGGAAGGAACCTATCCACCTCGTGGAAGACGTTGGACACGACTTGATTCTAATTGTTGACGTGACTCATGGTGCACGCAGTCAACCGTTCTGGACACTTGTTCTCGCCTCTCCAGACCATCGACAACTGAATCAAACAAATCGTTTACAGTATCACCAGTTGACTTGTTTTTTCTGAAAAACCTGTCTCGGACTAGTATTTAAATTTTTCTGAAACATTTTCTGGCCACTCATAGAAGATTTTGTTAAAAGGTTTGCTGACATTTGGCAGTATTATTATTTTTAGGACCCTGTTGAATCATAACAGTACCTAACTAAACTGGATGAAAATAACAACAATCGTTTACCATAAACTTATCCCTGATACCGTCTAACTTGAATGTAAATTGAAATTTGGCATGAATATTTTAAGACCTAATATAGTTTAAAACAAAGAAATTCAAGAGCTCCGATTGAAAAAAAAAAATCATTTTTTGCCAGCCGGGTTATCTGAAAAAAATTTTGATACATTTTGATTCAGAATTTTACTGTAGGTAATAATTTATCACTTCAAAATGTTAAAACCCATTTGGAGACAATCAAGGAAACTGACACAGCAGCAATTAATATGTTCATCAGTTAAATACACTAGTTTCAAAAATCAAAGCAGAAGTTTTTCTTGGTGGATAATATGACGATAAATAAGTATTTTTTTTTTTTTTTTAATTTCACAGGAGAAGTATACTAAAATAAATTTCTCTTTGAGAAAAAAATAACAAATCTACAAATTGAGAATTTGAATTCAAGATGTTTTGAATGAAACCAGCTCACGTGTTTTGATTGTGAATTGCACAAAGCAGAGCATTTTATTTTAACTTGCTCTCTAAAAAAGGAAAATACTTTCTAAGAGAGAACAATATTTTTCCATAAAAGAAAATATGGCTCACTTATTTATTGAGTTTAAGTTTCAATATAAAACAAAAACTATTGAAATCATTCCCGCTTGTTTTTAATTGTGGATTTAACTCAAGATTTGTTTAGTTTAAATATGGACTCTAATTGTATAAACTAACAGTTATTTTACTATGAGAAAAACACTATGTAAGGAAAAAATAGTTCTGATTGAACATTTAAGCTCAAAAGCTCCTGCTTCAAAATATATCCCAGGCCTTAAACAGGATTTGCTTGCCAGATTATCCTAAGCAAACACTGCCTTGTTTTTAGGTAAGCATACTAAAACAGATACTTATTAAAATGGTGCGAAACAATAATAATGCAAACCCGTTAGTACGACAAAACAGATTTAAATTAATTGTAAATGTAAATATTGAAATAAATTTACATGGGTTGATAGGTCAATTTACGGGATGAAAAAGGGAAGCACTTACAACCGTGAATGCAAAACGTGTTTTCTAAAAAGTGTACTAAAATAATTGATAGATGAGTATATTACAAATTAGATAAAAATGTTAGAAAAAACTGGATTTCAGGCCAGGGGTGGGATAAGGGATGCTATTGAACTGATAAGGATGATGGGAGTAATTTATATAGATATTAATCTGAAATATATGTGATTTTAATCAATCTTTGATAGATGGGAAAACATGTTACAAATTCTAAAAAGAAATTGTTAGGCTGGAAAGGAAGAGGATTTATCAAAGCATTCTGAAGTAGGAAACAAGAGCGAGAAAATTGTTGATATCTCAACGGCATAAATTACAAGATGATATTAGATTATGGATATTGTAAGATCGAATAGAAATATGAACAAGAAAACGACTCGTTCAAAGCATAGATGTTTGGTGGAAGGATGCAGCAGGACTTGCCTGAGGGCAGAACACCCTTGGTGAAGAAAACAAAGAGAGTGAGAAACAGTATAAATGCCTCTTCCCATAGTTTTCTTTATTAACATAGTGGATAATACTCCTGACTTTTATGCAGGGCTTTCCGAGTTCGACTTTGGGAAGATTAAAGCAAAGTTAGATGGAAAGGTTGGACCATTATCATGCTAAATTTAAGCTGATTTGTATGGCAAAATAGAGTAACATTATAAACATATACTAAATAGTTTGAACACGAATTATTTTACATTTACATGAAATATCAGGTAAATTAGTGACGTTTTGAAAAAAACATTGAAAACGCTAGATGTTATGGTGTTATTGGGCGTATTATGTTCTCAAGGAGCACATCGTACATAAAAGGCATTCAAAGTAATGTATACACCTTGCGTAGACATAAGTATTTGTTCATTATTTTCATGTAAAGTTACAATTTGGTAGATAGTAACAATTTAGGATTAAAAATAAAACATTTTCCCAATGTATAGAGTAAGAGTGTGATAAAAACTAAATAAATATATTTAGTTAAGAAGAAACGAAGTAATTTTTAATCTTTGAACTAGTCTAAAAGATGTGCTACTATCACATAGTTGATTATAATTTAGGATGTAATAAAATTAAAAACTGAGTACCCTTTAATATTTTTTATTAAAATTGATTAAACACAACATGTTTCAACTTTATTGTCATTTTCAAGTGTAAATAAAATAATTAATTTATTTATGTTCGAATTACTCTCTAAAGAATTATAATCAAGTAATATAAAGTTAAAAATTAAGGCTACTTACGTATTTTTAGGATGTAATAAAATTAAAAACTGAGTACCCTTTAATATTTTTTATTAAAATTGATTAAACACAACATGTTTCAACTTTGTTGTCATTTTCAAGTGCAAATAAATTAAAATAAAATAAAGTGTAAATAAATTACTCAGTTTTTAATTTTGTTACATCCTAAAAATACGTAAGTAGCCTTAATTTTTAACTATATATTACTTGATTATAATTATTTAGAGAGTAATTCGAACAAATAAGTACGGGAAATGTTATTTTTATTGAATTAAAATACAATTGGCATAGATATGATTAAGTATTAATAATCTAAACTTTATCAAGGTCTCGTAAGCTCCCTGAGTTTAATGGCAAGCATATATCCGACATCACAACTTCATTCAAGACACTTTCACTTAAACTTAGGCCATAAAGTAAACTCTGAGACCTTTAAAACATATAAAGTGCTATCTGACTCTATAACGACACGCGATATTTCACCCACTTCACCTTTCCATAGAATGTCCCTAATAGAATAAAAAACTACAAGAAATGTTCCATTATCATTATTCAATGTCACTATCGTTGTTTCTTACCCGATTGATTATTTAATCTTCAATGTGTTCAAGTGTTTAAATTTAAATTAGTAGTTGGTGATACAAAACCAACAAGACAATTAACTACTTGAGATCGCAAATTCACTTAAAAAACACAATTTATATTATATGTTACATGCATTTTTTAAATACCACTTAATTCTCTCTTTCGTGTTTTATCCGTTAATACACAATCTAAATATCTTATTTTGCCTAAAATTAAAATAAATAGTAATAATGAAAATTCGTCAAATTATATACTTTTAAATTTAAAATATATGATATTTTTATAGATGTACTGTGAAAATATACACAACCTTTCCTGAAACCAGTTTGTTATAACTCAGTAGAGAAGGAACAGCTGTTACTGTTTCTCACACTTTATTACACATTGGGAGTATTGTGCAACAATTACAATATGGGCTTTAACTAAGGCTGCTAGTTAGCTGTATAAATGAACTTATAGTTAGAGGGAAGGCCACGAGGACTACAGAATAGTAATAAATGACACTAAAGCTGCCCAGAAGAACTTGGATTGCAGCAGAATAAACTCTCAACATCCAATTTTTAAATACAATTTTATATAAATATTTAGTGCTCAGAAAACATATTTAAAAAAAATTAAACCAATAATTATCTACTTTTTGTTAGCAAAATTTCATAGTAAAAGAATGTATAACAATTTATCAATTATTATACGTTGATCGTAGAGATATGGGCGAATATGAGAGGCAAATGAGAAGATATGAATGGCTGTAATATTTGTTAATAACTGATGTCAACTGTTCCTTAGAAATATAAATGTTGAATACCCCAACGGCAAGGACAACTTACAAACCTACAGATTTACGTGGAATCCGAACCACATAGTATTGGCCTGACTTTAAGCTAACTGACGTCTGATACTCATTTCTCTTGCTTAAAAGGGTGTTCGTCCGGGCACCCAGTTTAGTGCTCTAAGGAATTTCGTTCTAGATTTTATCGCAACTACCGGTAATAGTAGTAAAGATCCTGACTCACTAACGAACTAGCAATGTATTCCCCTCCCTTCTCTCTCCCTCATAGCCCTCGCCTGCCCCGTCCCACTAATTCGACAGATGGGCATAACTCCCACACTTATAGTAAACTCTAGCAATAATTTGTATATATTATTAGTCTACTTTTTCGCCAAAGATGACTGTACAAATTTCAACTCAAAATTTGAACAAATATAATTTATAGAAAATAATTGGTAACACTTAAACAATTATTATTTTTTTTAGATTTACTATATACTATGTTGATTAGTACCTTTTGTCTACTATATTCTCAAAATGTAAATAAAATATATCACATGGTTTGTTCATGAGATGTGCACCAAAAAGGCCAAATTAGTCACTTTGGGTAGCCACATCTCCATAAAGAAAGTTTTAAGAATTTTTCTCGTAACACACTTATTACTTAAAGGGATATTAACAAATTTTAAAAAAATTTCAAAAATAATGTTCCATTGAACGTCCTTAAACAACACTCAGACACTGAATTACACCCAACATGGACACCCGTGAACTTCTCTAGTAGTGTCCACGTCGATAGCAACAATTAAGCGGCATCATGTCGGTATTAAAAGTATCGAGCTAGAACCTATCGCCTACAATTTCCACAAAACTTCGTCTTCCAAGTAGCTGGGTTACAGCTATGATAAACCGTAAAAAGGTCCACGTAGACCACGCATGATGGACTGTGTTTTTCTCGAAGGTGTATGGTGATTCACCGCGTCCCAGCACCATTAGTTCCAGTGAACGGCGCCAGGTTGCACTATGAATGGCATAGCTTCACAATTGCATCACGATGTTGGATAAACACCGTGAAACCTTCAACCGTGGTAGCGGAGTAATACAAATTTTATAAAAGCACGTATATAATTGACAACAATGAGAACTGAACATATATTAAATAATTATGAACACACCTTAACACCTTAAGCTCACCTCTTATCATTAAAGCAGGAGTCCCACAGGGATCTGTCCTGTCTGCAACTCTATTCTTAATTTTCTTAAACGATCTGCTAAAAAAACCATTTTTTTCCCAACCAAGTGCTTTTGTTGATGACATTGCTTTTTTCTATGCTGAGAACTCCTATCAAAATGTGTGGAGTTGTATGGTGAAGGATATACAAACCTTAAGAAATTGGTGTTTTGAAAATAAAATGATAGTAAATGTAAATAAAAAAAAATTTATGATTTTTGATTTTCACGATTTTAACTTTAACGAACCTCTAAAATACCATGAAACTTTATGTTCAGGTGATAATTGTAATTGCGTAAGTATAGAAAAAGTAGACAATTTCAAATACCTTGGTATTTATTTGGACGAAAAGCTTTCATGGAAAAAACATATTAATTTTTTACATGGCAAATTAAAATCAGGCATTAGGAAATTTTATTTTCTGAAAAACTTTTGTGATGAAAAATTAATGAGATCCTTATATTATGCACTAATTCAATCTAGACTGCAGTATGCAATCCAGTGCTGGGGCGGAACGTTCAAATATCACATAGATAAATTACGTACTTTGCAAAATCACTTTATCAGAATCATATTAAATAAAGCTAAAAGGGAAAGTTCATTTCCTCTTTTTTGCCATCTTAAAATCCTGCCAGTTCAACACCTTTTCGTGTTTAAAGTATTTAGATTGTTTTACATCAGAAGTGGAAACCAAGGAGTTTTTAAATTAGTTTATAGTACTAGAGGTAACGTCCAAAAAATCTTTCAAACACCAAAAGTCAATAGGTCATCTTTTAGACACTCCTTCATGTATCTGGGCCCTAAGTATTTTAACCAGTTACCTTTAGAAATCAAATTGTGCACATCTTTTAAACATTTTAGTTTTTTGTTAAAGAACTGGTTACAATCCAATGAAAGTTTACAATTTCTGAATAATGTTTTAATGTAAAATAGTCTTTACTACTATAATTGTCTGTTTATAAATATATATATATATATTTTCATTTACTAACGCTAAAATTTCTTGTTAAAATTATTAAAATGAGGTCTCTCAAAGAAGTATATCTTTCTTTTTTGTCATGTTTAATTTTGTTTTATTTATTTGTATATAGTTTTGTGTAAATAACTAATAGTATTAAGCAGACGACACAGAGGAGGAAGCATTTACAGTGATTGGACTGGACTCTTGTTTAAACTTTAATCTTTATTTCAGTTGCTCTGCCACACTACTGGAAAAAGTGGCAGAGTAAATTCCAAGCTGTTTTGTAATTTTAGTTTGTAATCTGTTTTTAGATGTGGAATAAATCATTATTTTCATAATTTGGGTCATCAAATTTATAAGTTATGTTACGTTTTTTTTATTTTTATTTAAAACCTGGGTCTCATATGTGACAAACTGTATTTGTCATATATCTTTTTGTTGTTATGACCTAGACATATATTCTTCAGGCTTAAATAGAATCAGTTACGATTGATTCTTTTGTGGATCCTCTAGTTTGAGAATCATAAACGTGGTTTACCGAAATTAATCACCATAATATTTGTGAATTTTTTACTTATATTGTAATAAATTTAAGTTGTGCGAAGATTACTTGTAATGTACAAAATAAATTCTACACTACGTGTTCATAGCTCAGAATGAAAATTGCACATATAAAAAGAACCAAAGTCATAGATTTTCAACATTTTTGTATGTTTACGAAAAATAACTTTTACAGGATTCAATTAACAAGTGTAAATCCTTCCCGAGTTTGTAAAACAACGAACTTTCTCATCAACTATTTTAGATGGAAAACTTCTTTATAACACCAAGAGATTCTTTTATAAAATACTAAAGCACTTATCACATTGAAGTCTTTTGTCTGGGGAGATTAACTTCTTTAAGTATTCTTTCAATCAAGAAATTAGATTTTGAAAGTCTTACAAGTGCCTTAAACAGTAAAACGTAATTATCTCGAACGAATGTTCTGATTTGTTGTATAATCTTTTCGTACTGAAATTGTTTTCTAAGAAAGTGATTTTCTTATTTGAGTGATATTGTACAATTTAAGGAGGGTTTAATCTGCTTTTTGTGTTTTTCAATTATCTCCAGTAGTTAATTGTGTTTATGAAGTTTAGAAAACATTTATTGTACACAAGGGAACACCCCGCACGCTTCTCATGCCAACCTCGTCACTCATTACACTCGTGTCAACTTGCTAGCGTAATTTTGTTAGTTTTTAACATTACATGCAAGTCTAAAAGGGACCTACTCGTAACTTGGCACTGTCCTTAGTCTCCCACTTGTATGATAAATAGTAACAAAGAATCCTATTGGCCAGTATCTTGCTTTGAGAGATGATACGCTCCTTTATTATTTTGCTACTAGAGCCCATAAAGAATAGTTGTGTCAAGTTTCATAGCTCAAAGCTTTATAGCTTTTAAAAAGGTTTCTTTTGTCAGTCAATGGAATTTGGACTATATATGTATAGATAAAAATACGTCTTCTCAAGTAATAATAACAGTTTTTTTTTTTTAATATAACTATTTTCCTTTCTATAAGACTACATTATAAACAAAGTTAAAACAGCCTCCCACCTGGTCATACTAAGTTACAATTACTAAAATGTATACCGTCAATTACTATTTCTAAAAATACCAAAAGTAATGGTAAAAACAGTAATATTATATATGAATACACCTTAAATATAATTTAACTGATTACATTTTTACCGTTATTTTTGGACTGTAAAGTGTCATTGCAGTTTATTTGGGTGTCACTGACAAGTAATTTTCACTTAGCGGGGCTTAAAACACAAACACATTAACATGAAATGGAACATGAAAACACTACTTGAGGCACTATAAGGGAACTATTAGAACTTGTAAAAAATGTTGTATTGAAAAATCTGGTTAGTAAAAAGAGGTTTCTCATGACCGGCTTCATTAAAAAATATCAAAACCACTCAAATTTTGTCACTCACCACTAAATTTCACTGTTATGAAAGTTATAAAAAATAAGTAAATACACGATTACCAACCAATAATACACGCACGGTAGTATGTACCCTCCCACCCACCCTTACACGTACAGTGGTATTAACTTTCCCACCCACCCATACAAGTACGGTAGTACTTGCCCACCCATATTTACATACTTACGGTGGTATTGATGGTATTGTAGTTTTTAAAATTTTAGTTTTTAAACTTAGGGTCAACGTTGTGTATGTGTATTTATTACTTATGGGAAATAAATTCATTTATTCATTTATTCATTTATATTCGTTAATTATTCTATTCCACTATTAGTTAAATGAGTATAAAATGTAACTATAAAACATTTTATATACACAAAAATTGTTTTGTTATTAATAACTTAAACAATAGTATTCATCAGTTAGTATATCAAGCCGAACTGCTGCATGATTTGGTTGATACAAAAATACAACCACATCTAGGTAATACATTCATTTGTTCATATTTAGTCATTTGAATTGACACATTTTATTAAAAGACAAAATTATTACTCTGCATTATTATCAATTCATTAAGTTTTATTTTATCTGATCCAGTTTCGGCTCACTCACTTTTATTAAAAAAATTAGAATTTATTAATAATGGTCAAATTAAAAGTTTTTAAAAAGTGTATAAACAAAAAAAGTTAAACACAAATACTGAATTATATAAAAAAAACCAAGAATAGCCTTACGTTATTTTTAACACTGCTAACCAATAAAATTAATAAAGTAATAAATAGTTAAAAAAGAGCATGAAAACCCCAAGTCTTAGTTCATTTTTACACGATTAATATACTTTCATTATTTAATACTTATATTTTTTATTTCTATTTTTAAAATTTGTGTTTCTTTTGGTTTTATTTAACACCGGATTTTTGTTAGTTACTTTAATAAAATAAACTCCATTATTAGATTACCGTTGAAGTTTTAAAGGTCATTTTTGTTGAACCGAATAGTCGGATGCAAATAAAAATATACTCAAAATCCTCCCTATAAAATAATAAATAACTTCCCAACTTATCATTATTACAACCCTAAATAGGACAAATATTTTTACACCTCAAACGTTAAAGTGGTCAAGAAAATATTTAAAAAGTTGCATTAAAAAAACTGCCTTTACGTACTATACAAGGTCTTGCAAAACTCTTGATACATACGTTGGGATATTTTTCATCGGCCAAAAGGAGCCAAAAAATAAATATAAATAATAGTCTATCTCTTTGTCTTTCTGTGCGAGTTTTTTTTTTGTATTTTTCGAAAAACAACTAAATGTAACCAAACTTAAGTAGACCCTTTATTATAATTAGATCTAATAATCGAAGGAGCTTGGTCAAATTTGCCTGAATAATTTTAAAAAGGTGGCCTTTTAAAATGTTTAATTTAGAATAACTCAAAAGTTTTAGTTTTATAAAACCGTTACCCAAGTAACTTTTTTGAAAACTTTAAAACATATTTAATAATTAAATGTAAATGTAAATTAAATAATTATATTGAACGAGAAACAACTGAATTATTGTAATTATTGTGTATTCCTAACTTTCCCTAGAATGATCTGAAACAACCTCAAAACTCACATAAAAAGAAACGAATTTAAACTTTTTAAATTAGGTCTTTTGTATTCTTAAATAAAATAAGTTGCTTCTTTTGGTTGGTAAAACAATATCCCAACGTTTGTAGCGCGAGTTTTGCAACACCCTGTACATAATAATAACGAAATGGTAAAAGTACAACAAAAGGGATTTTGGAGTTGATACATCCATATGTATACAATTATAAATGGAGATTAAGTTACCTGGCATTGGGTGTGGCAAAACCTTTTACACTTGTGGTAAACGTTGAAAGGGGTTTAATACATGTTAAATGCCTTCCCCTGTCAACCCCCTTTCATAATGTATTGAGGACTTAAGGACTTAGCCACAGTCTGTCTACCACAAGCATTCCATGGAATTTGTGTACTTCCAGACGCATTATTGAGAAGTGTTCGTCCACAATAGAAGCTATTAAACGCTTTGACATATCAATAAATGTTTGGCCAAACAAAAAACTTTCTTTCAGAGGGTCTAAATGATGAATCAGTATTCATATTTCATTGCATTTGTGTACACACTGACATCGAATGGACTTTCAATATAAGAATGTTACATATCTTGTATCCTCATCAATTAGTGTAGTTTAATTTGATATACTCCAGTTACAACACACTCAGTGTCATTTTCAACATCTAAAAGTTCTTCTTAACGATCAAATTCGTAACAACACTTTCAGAATTCCTAAGTAAAAAAATCTATTTATAGAAGATCAAACGAAAACCTTGGACCTAAATACTATAACCACCTTCCAGAAGAAGTTAAACATTGTTTTACCTTAAAAACGTTTTGTAAGCAAGTCATTACTGTAAATTTTTCTACGAAGACATTTCTATTTTCAACAATGTATTAACCTAAAACTCAAACTTAAAAAAAAAATACCAATAATGTAAGCAATTAAAGATGTTTCAAAATATTTATTCTTTTACATGATTAATTGTTTTATCAAATTTTTTCAATTTGGTATAGCCAACTAATTAATTTACTACATACTAAGATTTACTACTTATACTGAATAAATAATGTATTATAAATTAATGTATAATATATACAATATCCATTAAATCTTATGTATTAATGTCAATTTAATAGAAGCACTGCAGAAGGCTCAAGTATTATTTATAATTTGTCAAGACTGGACTCAAATTTAGTTGTTTATTTTCTGTTTATATAGTTTAATCCTGGCCACACTAATGGATAAAGTGGCCAATAAATTTCTCTTTTTACAATTGTTTATATATTTTGTACTATTATGAAAAGTAAAATGCATTATTAATTTTAAAAATAGGTTAGGTAATATTAACATTGACTGTTAATATTAATAATTAAGTATCGAATCAAGAGAAGTGTGTAAGTTACTATAAATAAATTTACGTAGTTTATTATTATGACTGTACATGACACAGTTTACCCATTAATATTTGTACTAAAAAGTACCAGGCCGAAGGCGAAGTCCACGGTGTCATGACAGCAGTGAATAAAACTTCGGCCTCGGTTACATGAGCATAGCCAGTGACGGGTTCGACACAAGGATATTATATATTATGAAGTAGTATTTTACAGTATATAAATACTTTTCATTGCTAAATTGTGTCTTTTAAGCTGGCTGGCAAAAGCATTTGATTCATTTAAGTTGCCCACTTAAAAACCAGAATATACGTAGTGGAGAACTTAATTGATACGGTATCACGTCTGACTTGTGCTAGTTGTACCGTTTATAGCCGTGGTGAATCTTGGAAGGACTTGATGATGTTCACAGTCAACTCCCTTTGACGCATCATTAAGGACTCCCCTCCAACGTCAAGGGTGTATACCATACTAATCACTGGAGAGTGCTGGTAGACCCGCATATACAGTACTTGTGGTGAGTGTTGGAAGGACCTAATGCATGTTTAATGATGTTCACAGTCAACTCCCTTTGACGCATCATTAAGGACTCCCCTCCAACGTCAAGGGTGTATACCATACTAATCACTGGAGAGTGCTGGTAGACCCGCATATACAGTACTTGTGGTGAGTGTTGGAAGGACTTAATGCATGTTTAATGATGTTCACAGTCAACTCCCTTTGACGCATCATTAAGGACTTACCTCCAACGTCAAGGGTGTCTACCATAGTAACCACTGGAGAGTGCTGGTAGATCCATTTATACTTGTGGTGAGTGTTGGAAGGGCTTAATGCATGTTTAATGATGTTCACAGTCAACTCCCTTTAACGCATCATTAAGGACTTACCTCCAACGTCAAGGGTGTCTACCATAGAACCACTGGAGAGTGCTGGTAGATCCATTTATACTTGTGGTGAGTGTTGGAAGGGCTTAATGCATGTTTAATGATGTTCACAGTCAACTCCCTTTAACGCATCATTAAGGACTTACCTCCAACGTCAAGGGTGTATACCATAGTAACCACTAGAGAGTGCTGGTAGAAACATTTATACTTGTGGTAAGTGTTGGAAGGGCTTAATGCATGTTTAATGATGTTCACAGTCAACTCCCTTTGACGCACTATTAAGGACTTCCCTCCAACGTCAAGGGTGTCTACCATAGTAACCACTGGAGAGTGCTGGTAGATCCGTTTATACTTGTGGTAAGTGTTGGAAGGGCTTAATGCATGTTTAATGATGTTCACAGTCAACTCCCTTTAACGCATCATTAAGGACTTCCCTCCAACGTCAAGGGTATCTACCATAGTAACCACCGGAGAGTGCTGGTAGAAACATTTATACTTGTGGTGAGTGTTGGAAGGGCTTAATGCATGTTTAATGATGTTCACAGTCAACTCCCTTTGACGCACTATTAAGGACTTCCCTCCAACGTCAAGGGTGTCTACCATAGTAACCACTGGAGAGTGCTGGTAGATCCGTTTATACTTGTGGTAAGTGTTGGAAGGGCTTAATGCATGTTTAATTATGTTCACAGTCAACTCCCTTTAACGCATCATTAAGGACTTCCCTCCAACGTCAAGGGTGTCTACCATAGTAACCACTGGAGAGTGCTGGTAGATCCATTTATACTTGTGGTGAGTGTTGGAGGGGCTTAATGCATGTTTAATGATGTTCACAGTCAACTCCCTTTAACGCATCATTAAGGACTTACCTCCAACGTCAAGGGTGTCTACCATAGAACCACTGGAGAGTGCTGGTAGATCCATTTATACTTGTGGTGAATGTTGGAAGGGCTTAATGCATGTTTAATGATGTTCACAGTCAACTCCCTTTAACGCATCATTAAGGACTTACCTCCAACGTCAAGGGTGTATACCATAGTAACCACTAGAGAGTGCTGGTAGAAACATTTATACTTGTGGTGAGTGTTGGAAGGGCTTAATGCATGTTTAATGATGTTCACAGTCAACTCCCTTTGACGCACTATTAAGGACTTCCCTCCAACGTCAAGGGTGTCTACCATAGTAACCACTGGAGAGTGCTGGTAGACCCACATATACTTGTGGTAAGTGTTGGAAGGGCTTAATGCATGTTTAATGATGTTCACAGTCAACTCCCTTTGACGCACTATTAAGGACTTCCCTCCAACGTCAAGGGTGTCTACCATAGTAACCACTGGAGAGTGCTGGTAGATCCGTTTATACTTGTGGTAAGTGTTGGAAGGGCTTAATGCATGTTTAATTATGTTCACAGTCAACTCCCTTTAACGCATCATTAAGGACTTCCCTCCAACGTCAAGGGTGTCTACCATAGTAACCACCGGAGAGTGCTGGTAGAAACGTTTATACTTGTGGTGAGTGTTGGAAGGGCTTAATGCATGTTTAATGATGTTCACAGTCAACTCCCTTTGACGCACTATTAAGGACTTCCCTCCAACGTCAAGGGTGTCTACCATAGTAACCACTGGAGAGTGCTGGTAGATCCGTTTATACTTGTGGTAAGTGTTGGAAGGGCTTAATGCATGTTTAATGATGTTCACAGTCAACTCCCTTTAACGCATCATTAAGGACTTCCCTCCAACGTCAAGGGTGTCTACCATAGTAACCACTGAAGAGTGCTGGTAGAAACGTTTATACTTGTGGTAAGTGTTGGAAGGGCTTAATGCATGTTTAATGATGTTTACTGTCAACTCCCTTTGACGCACTATTAAGGACTTCCCTCCAACGTCAAGCGTGTATACCATACTAATCACTGGAGAGTGATGGTTGTATATACTTGTGTTGTGTGCTGGAAGTTTATACTTAATATGAAATTAATTAAATATCTTTAAGCATATTAAGAAAGAATCATTAATTGAAAATGGGGGATGAGTGGGGGTAACCCTGACTGTACGTGTAACGGTAGGTTGGAGGGTACCGATGTATTTGTATAGTTACTAAAGTTAATGCCTGGTTATCATTGTCTTGCTCTACGGCCAACCGTAAATGTTTGTCTATCTAGTTATACTGGCAGTAACATAACGATTTCATTTTTATATTCTTTAGAAGGGATGTTTGAAACTATAGGTTACACCTGCACGCTTTACATGCTTACCCCACCTTAGACTCGGTTTGTAATTACGATTACTTTAGTACGTAGCATGTACTATAAAACTATTTAAAGCAACATGACAAACATTTAATATTTTTGTTTTAAAGTTTTTTTAAATGTGAAGAAATCATTGGTTTTAAACCACAAAGCAAATTATAAATAAAAACAAAACAACTGTTAAATTTATCAATTAAAATACTGAAGTGTTAGAAATTTATTGAATCTTTTAGGGCCAAAGGAGGGGGAAAGGTAGCGCAGGTAATTTTTTACATTTCTGATATTTCTTCAACGTCCTTGGCCCTTAAATTTTAAAACGAATCTTATCTTCTTCTTACCTTAAGACATTTCGTAGGAACAAATTCGCTTAAGGAGTTATATTCATGCGGTGATTTAAGTAACTTGTTACATTTGAAAAAGCTGTTTCCAAATGGAGTGACCACTAAAATTATTGTACGAGTATCTCGATATTGGAGAAACTTCGTTTCACTGAAATCTGATATTTATCATGTCTGTTATGTGCTTTCATACATTAATCTCTTATTGACAACAAACTCATGGGCATTATTACTGAACGTTGATTATGTCCCTGGACATGAATAATCGGCGAGTTACGAGAAATCCTCTGAACGTAATGTCTCTGTGATATTGAAGGCTCTGATCTCCATTGAAACTGCACAAGTCATTTAGTGTACTTGTCGTAATTACTGATTATGATATGTACACTACATGACTTGTGTTGTTTCAGAGTAATTCAGCGCCTTCAGTAGAGGCATGACGTTCAAAGGACTTCTCATGACTCGCCGACTATAGTAATAAGTAGGAGGGGCTAAAGTCAAATTAACGACCTTTACAAGGTCGACACAACATAGCTTTCTAATGACCCACTTCGTTTACGTCCAATAGAAATTTGTATCAATGAATAACAACATCTTCTCCTGAGGTATGTTTTGATTCTAGTACTACTAAATAGGCTTCTCAACCTTGACTTTTTCTATTTCGATTTTGGCAAGTTTCTAAAAACGATGAAGGCAGTATACGTTATTTTTTCCATAAATAATTTGATAGTTTAATTTTTTAATAATTGTGTTCCATAAAGCATAATTTTTTATCAGAATAATTTACTTAAAACCGTAAAATAGTGACAAAACAATATTGTTCAAATTAGTTACTTTTAAATTCAAATAACTGCTACTCTGGAAAAGATAAATCTTTCGAAGCCCGGTTTGTGGCAATTAATTTATCTTGAATAATAGACCTTTCATTTGATACCAAACTCGACCTAGGCTTACGTTGAAGATTTTCGTGCAACTCCTCGTGAGCCGTCCTCCTGAAGAGATGAAAAGTCACTAATGGTGGTTTTGTGTTATTAAGTACAAAAAATATGTTATTTGTAACCATAAACATGTAAAAGATTTCACTCTTACAAGTGAAGTTATGCAAACGTTGTAGAAGCATTTCTATATTTTTTCCACCCTGTTTATGGATATTATCACTGAACTTTTACTGTCCCTGACATGTAGTACTAAGTAGGAAAGGGCTGTATTAATGACCTTTACAAGGTTGACACAATATAGCTTTCTAATGACCCACTTCATTTACATACAATACAAGTTTGTTTCACTGAATAAACACCATATTCTCCTGATGTATGTTTTGATTCTAGTATTACTAAATTGGCCTCTCAATCTTGAATTTCGATGACAATATTGGCAGGTTTCTAAAAAAGATGAAGGGAGTATATATTTCTTAACTATGTGACTAAACTAAAACTCACTTAGTTTAGCACCATTTCTCTTCTCCAGTTGTGCATACTTGGTCCTCAGGGTGATGAATTAAATTAGCTGGTGGGAGTATCAGTGGGTGTTTGATATTTGTTATTTACCAAAAACTTCACAAAAACTGAGATAATAGTAATTTATAAAATGAATGCTAGTAGGATTGAAATGCTTTGTATTGGTAACACTACCAGCCTTCATAACTTCTCGTAATGCCTTTGTTCTTGATATTCACATAGTTTACTGAATGATGAGTGTACTCATATGTAGAAGCTAGAAGTTCACATGGCCTCTGAAAACATCTACTTTCTAAAAATAGATGACCTTGACTCATAGTTGGTGTGCAGTTAATGACGTATTTTTAGTTTTTGAAGAAAAGGTATAGTAATACGATAAAAAAAATAAAAATAACCTGCCCATATGTATATAATTCAATTCCTTATTGTGAAATAACCAACGATTATAGGAATGTATGCTGTTGGTTGGTTGGTTATAGTATGATCTGAAAAACACACAGCAGTATACAAAATACAACTAGCGGTAACTTAAGTATTAAGACTAGTGTGGGATCTAATATAGTATGATCTAAAAAACACACAGCAGTACACAAAATACGACTAGAGTTAACTTAAGTATTAAGACTAGTGTGGGCTCTGATATAGTATGATCTAAAAAACACACAGCAGTACACAAAATACGACTAGAGTTAACTTAAGTATTAAGACTAGTGTAGGATCTAATATAGTATGATCTAAAAAACACACAGCAGTACACAAAATACGACTAGAGTTAACTTAAGTATTAAGACTAGTGTAGGATCTAATATAGTATGATCTAAAAAACACACAGCAGTATACAAAATACGACTAGAGTTAACTTAAGTATTAAGACTAGTGTGGGATCTAATATAGTATGATCTAAAAAACACACAGCAGTATACAAAATACGACTAGAGTTAACTTAAGTATTAAGACTAGTGTAGGATCTAATATAGTATGATCTAAAAAACACACAGCAGTACACAAAATACGACTAGAGTTAACTTAAGTATTAAGACTAGTGTAGGATCTAATATAGTATGATCTAAAAAACACACAGCAGTATACAAAATACAACTAGCGGTAACTTAAGTATTAAGACTAGTGTAGGATCTAATATAGTATGATCTAAAAAACACACAGCAGTACACAAAATACGACTAGAGTTAACTTAAGTATTAAGACTAGTGTAGGATCTAATATAGTATGATCTAAAAAACACACAGCAGTACACAAAATACGACTAGAGTTAACTTAAGTATTAAGACTAGTGTAGGATCTAATATAGTATGATCTAAAAAACACACAGCAGTACACAAAATACGACTAGAGTTAACTTAAGTATTAAGACTAGTGTAGGATCTAATATAGTATGATCTAAAAAACACACAGCAGTACACAAAATACGACTAGAGTTAACTTAAGTATTAAGACTAGTGTAGGATCTAATATAGTATGATCTAAAAAACACACAGCAGTACACAAAATACGACTAGAGTTAACTTAAGTATTAAGACTAGTGTAGGATCTAATATAGTATGATCTAAAAAACACACAGCAGTACACAAAATACGACTAGAGTTAACTTAAGTATTAAGACTAGTGTAGGATCTAATATAGTATGATCTAAAAAACACACAGCAGTACACAAAATACGACTAGAGTTAACTTAAGTATTAAGACTAGTGTAGGATCTAATATAGTATGATCTAAAAAACACACAGCAGTACACAAAATACGACTAGAGTTAACTTAAGTATTAAGACTAGTGTAGGATCTAATATAGTATGATCTAAAAAACACACAGCAGTACACAAAATACGACTAGAGTTAACTTAAGTATTAAGACTAGTGTAGGATCTAATATAGTATGATCTAAAAAACACACAGCAGTATACAAAATACGACTAGAGTTAACTTAAGTATTAAGACTAGTGTAGGCTCTGATATAGTATGATCTAAAAAACACACAGCAGTACACAAAATACGACTAGAGTTAACTTAAGTATTAAGACTAGTGTAGGCTCTGATATAGTATGATCTAAAAAACACACAGCAGTATACAAAATACAACTAGCGGTAACTTAAGTATTAAGACTAGTGTAGGATCTAATATAGTATGATCTAAAAAACACACAGCAGTACACAAAATACGACTAGAGTTAACTTAAGTATTAAGACTAGTGTAGGATCTAATATAGTATAATCTAAAAAACACACAGCAGTACACAAAATACGACTAGAGTTAACTTAAGTATTAAGACTAGTGTAGGATCTAATATAGTATGATCTAAAATACACAAAGCAGTACACAAAATACGACTAGAGTTAACTTAAGTATTAAGACTAGTGTAGGATCTAATATAGTATGATCTAAAAAACACACAGCAGTATACAAAATACGACTAGAGTTAACTTAAGTATTAAGACTAGTGTAGGATCTAATATAGTATGATCTAAAAAACACACAGCAGTACACAAAATACGACTAGAGTTAACTTAAGTATTAAGACTAGTGTAGGCTCTGATATAGTATGATCTAAAAAACACACAGCAGTATACAAAATACGACTAGAGTTAACTTAAGTATTAAGACTAGTGTAGGATCTAATATAGTATGATCTAAAAAACACACAGCAGTACACAAAATACGACTAGAGTTAACTTAAGTATTAAGACTTGTGTAGGCTCTGATATAGTATGATCTAAAAAACACACAGCAGTACACAAAATACGACTAGAGTTAACTTAAGTATTAAGACTTGTGTAGGCTCTGATATAGTATGATCTAAAAAACACACAGCAGTATACAAAATACGACTAGAGTTAACTTAAGTATTAAGACTAGTGTAGGCTCTGATATAGTATGATCTAAAAAACACACAGCAGTATACAAAATACGACTAGAGTTAACTTAAGTATTAAGACTAGTGTAGGATCTAATATAGTATGATCTAAAAAACACACAGCAGTACACAAAATACGACTAGAGTTAACTTAAGTATTAAGACTTGTGTAGGCTCTGATATAGTATGATCTAAAAAACACACAGCAGTATACAAAATACGACTAGAGTTAACTTAAGTATTAAGACTAGTGTAGGATCTAATATAGTATGATCTAAAAAACACACAGCAGTACACAAAATACGACTAGAGTTAACTTAAGTATTAAGACTAGTGTGGGCTCTGATATAGTATGACCTAAAAAACACACAGCAGTACACAAAATACGACTAGAGTTAACTTAAGTATTAAGACTAGTGTGGGCTCTGATATAGTATGATCTAAAAAACACACAGCAGTATACAAAATACGACTAGAGTTAACTTAAGTATTAAGACTAGTGTAGGATCTAATATAGTATAATCTAAAAAACACACAGCAGTACACAAAATACGACTATAGTTAACTTAAGTACTAAGACTTGTGTAGGCTCTGATATAGTATAATCTAAAAAACACACAGCAGTACACAAAATACGACTATAGTTAACTTAAGTACTAAGACTTGTGTAGGCTCTGATATAGTATGATCTAAAATACACACAGCAGTACACAAAATACGACTAGAGTTAACTTAAGTATTAAGACTAGTGTGGGATCTAATATAGTATGATCTAAAAAACACACAGCAGTACACAAAATACGACTAGAGTTAACTTAAGTATTAAGACTAGTGTAGGATCTAATATAGTATGATCTAAAAAACACACAGCAGTACACAAAATACGACTAGAGTTAACTTAAGTATTAAGACTAGTGTGGGCTCTGATATAGTATGACCTAAAAAACACACAGCAGTACACAAAATATGACTAGAGTTAACTTAAGTATTAAGACTAGTGTGGGCTCTGATATAGTATGATGTAAAAAACACACAGCAGTATACAAAATACGACTAGAGTTAACTTAAGTATTAAGACTAGTGTAGAATCTAATATAGTATGATCTAAAATACACACAGCAGTACACAAAATACGACTATAGTTAAGTACGAAGACTTGTGTGGGCTCTGATATAGTATGATCTAAAATACACACAGCAGTACACAAAATACGACTATAGTTAACTTAAGTACTAAGACTTGTGTGGGCTCTGATATAGTATGATCTAAAATACACACAGCAGTACACAAAATACGACTATAGTTAACTTAAGTACTAAGACTTGTGTAGGCTCTGATATAGTATGATCTAAAAAACACACAGCAGTATACAAAATACGACTATAGTTAACTTAAGTATTAAGACTTGTGTAGGCTCTGATATAGTATGATCTAAAAAACACACAGCAGTACACAAAATACGACTAGAGTTAACTTAAGTACTGAGACTAGTGTGGAATATAATATAGTATGATCTAAAAAATTAACAAAAAGATGCATGTATATGAAAGAAAGTGTGTTTTGTGAAAGTGGGAAAAAACAGCAGTGGAAACTTTGAACTAATAGAAGTAAATATTTTATTAGTAAAAGCACATAAAAAGTATAAAATATACGATAGTATAATTAATCTGTTTGAATTTATTTAGTTCTCAAGAATTTACACCATCCATTCAAAGCCACATTATCTGTATGAACCAGATTTACAGGATGAGGCATTATCTAAATTACTCTTATCAGCAGCCGTTAAGTAGGGGCACTCACACTAACGTCTGTGTAAACATCTTAACTCTAAGGGATCGTGATACATGGAATAAATTACGAGTTTTCGAGAGAGGATGCTTATGTCTGCTTACAGCTTATGATAAACAGTATGTAGTAAATGAACGTACTTTGTAAAATAAGAAATATAACAGCTTTGTAAAGGAGTTGTTTGTTTCTGAATTGACAAGTAATAATGAGGTCTATGGGCTTCCATTGATGCCTTTTAGTATGGTGTTCAAGATAATAATTGAAATATATGATGAAGAGGAATTGTGGTAAGATTTCAGGAACAGGTTTTACAGTTGTTGTTTTACAGTGTGTTTCCACCATCCCATGTCTATCGCCTAGTACAGAATGTCATGTGTTACGCTTTTGTACTAGAAAATATAGAAACGCTTTCACAACTTTTGTATCATTTAACTTGTAAAAGTAAAATCTTGTACATGATCATATTTAAAAAAAACCTACTTTTTGAAGCCATTAGAGAAATTACATCTTTTCAGGGGGACGGCCCACGAGGAACTGAACGAAAATCTTCAACGTAAGCCTAGATCGAGTTGGTATAAAATGAAAGGTCTATTCAAGAGAAATGAGTTGCCGCAAATCTGACTTCGAAAGGTTTATCTTTCCCAGAGTAGCGGTCATTTGAATTTCAAAGTAAGCAATTTGAACAATATTATTTCTCCGCTATTTAACGGTTTTAATTATTCAGACCAAAAATTATACTTTATGGAACGCAACTATTTAAAAAAAATTATCAAATTATCTATGTAAAAAGTAACGTTATTGTAAAAGCGTTTCCTTTTTTTCCACCCTATATAAAAGAATATTTATTATATCTAAAAACTGAATAATACTGCATAGTGTCAAAAATAAGTTCTTGTCAAGTATGATAAATATTATTCTATAATATAATGTTAGCAATTTCATATAAATTACTTTTTTATAAAATGAGTGCGTTCCCCTTCTTACTTACTCTGACCTTTCCCCATAGACTACTGATTAGTGTGGAAAACTTATGGAGATAGAGTATGGGGATGAAAAAGTAGAAGGTGAACATTACTGAAAAATGCTGTTAGTCCACGCTGGGTTCGAGCCTGCGCTATCTCTAAACCCGGCTCAAAGTCTAAGCCCTGGCGGTGGAAACACTATGAACAAATTGTGAGTATGTTTGTTTGTGACAGTGAATGTAGCCTCGTTACTAAAAAATTGGACATGATAATGTACGCTTTGTACTTTTCCATGCGCCTAGTACAGAGAAACTCCAACTATCCGAACTCCACTTTCCGATTCACCGGTTATCCAAACTGCTTTCAGAATGACATAAAATAAACCTTAAAAAGTTTTAAAGTTTTGATCTGAAAAACCAAAAATGACTAAAAATGTACAATACTATTTTTAATCTTTTGAAAGATAAATCACATACAAGTTTATCACAATAAATGATGCATAATATGCTTTAATAAAATCTACACACTGTAATACCGTCTTAAAAACAAATTCAAATTCCATTAGTAAACATCATTTGTAAATGTGTAATTAATAATACAATTAAATGCTATTTCTCTTTTAAAATATTTATTTTTCATCACATTTCATTATAAGTACAACAACTAAATAAATTAATCTGTTTGTTGACAAATATCCAACTATCCGAATTTTCGATGATCCGAATATTTGATGATTTGAATATTTGATAATCCGAATAGGATCTAGTCTCAATTGATTGATTCAGATAATTAGAGTTCTACTGTATTAGAGAAGGATTACAGGCTTTAATAAAATTGTAATTGTTGTATGTAAATAACGTTATGGCTTCATAGAAAAATTATAACAATAAAAAGTATTTATTGTATTATTGTTGTAAAAAATGATTGTTGTAATCTTTGATACTAAATCTAAGAGCAGTTTTTAACTATCATAACATCTTTAGCATCATCTAACTGTTTTTTGTATAATCCTGCAAGTTGTACTTTTAATCGTCCATATAAAGTAAGATTTTAGTAGAAAAAAGTATATATTATATAAAGGAACATAAATAAATAATATGAAAGTAAATTACCGGAACATTTAAACCCAAATGGCCGTATAGCCGTGGGACGATTGGAACACCATAATGACAGAAACAATTAAGAAGTATTACATTTCTGGAGGCTAATGAAATCTTGCTGCAGTTCCAAAAACACTTAAGCCTTTTAAGCTCTCTCAGCCTGGAGCCTTTCACAAATAACTTTAATATACGTCCCATCAATTTAACAATCGAAAACGTGAAATACGTCAATTTAATATTTTTCGAAGGAAACACTTTAAAACATCATACAAACACAACTAAACTCATGTGCTTTGTCACCATAGAGAAAAAAGAAACAGCGGTCACATCCAATAGTGCACTGAATGGGTTTTTGAGTTATAGAAACTTTGAGAATCGAATAGTTATTGTTCATTTCTTGAATGTCACAACTTGGCTTTAGAGCACTTTTATAACAAATGCTGAAACTAGTTTGGAATGCTACAACCAGTGGCGTGAAGATGTAAGCCAGTGTCAACCATAGCAATATCTTTATGTATTGCATTGTTGCCACGTTTCAGCATCTGTTTTATAACCTACTTGTGTGAAACTGTAAATAATTGAGTAAACAAAATATGATCGTGCACGTTTTTATTATTTATATATTATCTTTTAAATGTTCGTTTCCTATTAGTATTTATAGATTATTTTTATTTATATGTTGATCTATTGTATTATTGTTTGAACCAATATAAAATGCCTTATTAAGAGGATTTCTACCTCAAAAAGTAATAATTGTCCATCGTGTGTCAAACGCAGTACTTTTGGCAACACCGCACGCCAGAGCTACACTAAAATGGCTAAGCGCTCTTATGTAGTTAGTTTTCAATATTTTTGTTGATAGCAGGTCCAGCAACGTTGTCAGTCCTTTCCTTATTACTCTCCAAATCCTGAAGGATAAACTTAGTAATTATTACTACAAATTTATAAAGTTTTGCATTATTTATAAATAATCAAACAAATATCCTACGAGCGGCACAAATTGATTTCCATATAAAATAAAACTGCCATATTTTCTCAAATAGACAACGTTAAACACTTAATAATTGTATTAACCGTTCAGCAAGTTACAAAATGCTATACAGGCCAAGGTAGAATTAAGTGACAGAACATGTTAGAATAAGATAATATTGTTAGAACTGTAAATATTGAGGTCAGCCACTCACCCACCCACTCATACTCGTACAGTGAGATTGACCTACTCACTCACCCACCCATACTCGTACAGTGAAATTGTCACACTCACCCACCCAACCATACTCGTACAATGAGATTGACCCACCTACCCATACTCCTACAGTGAGATTCACCCACTCACTCAACCACCCATACTCGTAAAGTGAAATTGACCCCCTCACCCACCCACCCATACTCGTACAGTGAGATTAAACCACCCGCCCACCCATACTCGGACAGTGAGATTGACCCACCCTCCCACCCATACTCGTACAGTGCGATTTATCCACCCACCCACCCATACTCGTACAGTGCGATTTATCCACCCGCCCGCCCATACTCGTACAGTGAGATTGACCCACCCTCCCATCCATACTCGTACAGTGAGATTGACCCCCTCACCCACCCACACATACTCGTACAGTGAGATTGACCCACCCTCCCACTCCTACTCGTACAGTGAGATTGACCCACCCACCCACCCATACGCGTACATTGGTAGTGAAGACCAAACATGTCACACTTTTACTACGGCACACTTTGTATTATAATTAATTGTTTAGCAAAGTTTGTGGTACAACGAATTAGTTTCATAAAGAGCGTTAGGCTGGTTACTGTACAAATATGATTATGGTTTATTTTACTCTACAACTTTGTTGTATTTATAATTGAAATCAAGTTTTATACAGTTTTATTCTACTTATAGGGTAAACAATGTTCGAATAACTTTAATTAGAACATTTAAAAGAAATCTCACTTTTGATTTAAAATGCTTGGTAATTTATTAAATCATAAATAATTTAACTAGGATATGTAATAAAATCACTTAGCCAACCTATGACCCCAAAATATATGCAATTTAAAAATATCATACAAAAATAATGCACAACTTATTATGATAGGGAATTAGTTAAATATATTAGCATTAGTGTTATATATTAGACGATCTCTATGATTGTGAATCACAAGCAAAGCATTGACGAAATGTCATGTTATTTATTTAAACATTAGTTAATTAAGTGACAGTTATTAATGAGTATTCTCACTGTAGTATGGACAAACTTTGAATGATTGATTGATCACTGCTGAAGTTTATTTGCTTCTGATGACAGGGTGTGCCATTACTAATTGTTCATTAACTTTAGATGAAATAATGTGCCACTTGTAATTGTTCATCAATTTTCGATGGCAAGGCATGCCACTTCTAATTGTTCATTAATTTTCTATGAGAGGGCGTGCCGCTGCTAATTGGCCATTACGTTTTGATGATTAAAGCGTGCAAATGCTAGTTGTTCATTACATTTTGATGATAGAGCGTGCAAATGCTAATTGTTCATTACCTTTTGATAATAGGGCGTGCAACTGCTAGTTGTTCATTACGTTTTGATGATAAAGAGTGCAACTGCTAGTTGTTCATTACATTTTGATGATAGAGCGTGCAACTGTAAGTTGTTCATTACGTTTTGATAATAAGGCGTGCAACTGCTAGTTGTTCATTACGTTTTGATAATAAGGCGTGCAACTGTAAGTTGTTCATTACGTTTTGATGATAAGGTGCGCAACTGCTAGTTGTTCATTACGTTTTGATAATAGAGCGTGCAACTGTAAGTTGTTCATTACGTTTTGATGATAAGGTGCGCAACTGCTAGTTGTTCATTACGTTTTGATAATAAGGCGTGCAACTGTAAGTTGTTCATTACGTTTTGATGATAAGGTGCGCAACTGCTAGTTGTTCATTACATTTTGATGATAGAGCGTGCAAATGCTAATTGTTCATTACCTTTTGATAATAGGGCGTGCAACTGTAAGTTGTTCATTACGTTTTGATAATAAGGCGTGCAAATGCTAGTTGTTCATTACATTTTGATGATAGAGCGTGCAAATGCTAATTGTTCATTACCTTTTGATAATAGGGCGTGCAACTGTTAGTAGTTCATTACGTTTTGATGATAAAGAGTGCAACTGCTAGTTGTTCATAAAATTTTGATGATAGAGCGTGCAACTGCTAGTTTTTCATTACATTTTGATGATAGAGCGTGTAACTGCTAGTTTTTCATTACATTTTGATGATAGAGCGTGTAACTGCTAGTTGTTCATTACATTTTGATTGTAGAGCGTGTAACTGCTAGTTTTTCATTACATTTTGATTGTAGAGCGTGTAACTGCTAGTTTTTCATTACGTTTTGATGATACTGTACGATGATACGTACAGTAAGCAAGTGCCAATGACATTGCTAGTAAAACCCTCAGCTAAGTGTTCTTTATCCTGAGTTCAATAAACCTCGCATCACCTTATAAATAGTTAAGTATGAAATTTTTAATAACGTATGAATGATTCAATATTACAATTAAATATATATGCAGCTTTCTTTTAGTTAATCATGAAATGTTCATGTGTTTGTAGTACAAAGATTTATCAGTCAGCATACTTTATATGTAATAATATTTATTCTGTTTAGTATTTATTTATTTATTTGAAAATGCTACATAACATTATTTTACCAATTACACTATAGCATTAAGTTTGAAATAATATGCATAATTAATATGCAGTTCATCTTCAATAATTCTTCATAACCAAACACTAACTTGTCATAAAATCAACAAACCCAAATATTCATCAATTAGACTTTATTACAAACCTTAAATAACTCAGCTAATAAGTTAAGACCTAATAGTTAACAAACAACAATAAATTGTTAAACAAGACAAGAGAACAACAAACAGACAACAATAAACTACAACAAACCTTTGCTAGTACATATTCAAAAATAATACAAATACATTTCTTAACACATATACTACTGTAATACAAAACATATATAACAAAAAGACCACTACTGAAATACAAATAGACAATATTTATCATTTATTTATATATTTATAATTTAAAAATACATCGTATACAATTGTGCTACGCGATTTTACAGAGCCATTAAATGAGTAGTAAAAATAAACATTTCACTGCACACATAGGAACAGTAACAATACAAAAAGGTAACTACAATAAGTTTCGTTGTTGAATACAACGTAGACAAACCTTTCAGAGTTTCAGAGTAGATTGAATTGAAGCTTCAGCATCGACGTCATTTCCAAAGCCACCAATTCCACGGCAACTGTTTGTTCAATGCACACTCACGGACAATTAACTCGGGGACAGACATTTACTTTTTAAAGCGGAAAGGCCGATTTAATTTAAGTTTTACAGTCATCAACTCGAACAACGTTCATGTACCACGGAATGGAGGGGGGTGGGGATAACTTTCTGTCAGTCGTGCTCATGTCATTAGATTAGAGTTTTAACGTTTAATCACTCCAGAAACTTATCAAACCTTACGCACTCCGTCCTCATGTCGAGCATTGAAATTCTCAGTGGAAAATTTTTCGAGGCACCGGACTAAATTTAATCTGTACTCTGGCCTCCAGTAGCCAAACCTGATGGATAGCTCTTCTGTGTTAAACTTGTCCAAATATTTCAGGGTACTTTCGCATATTGAAGCCAGCATCTAATATCGGTTGACTGAATATATATATTGTTTTATTTGCTTTATAATCTCTAAAAGTTAGTGTTGAAAATCAAATTCTTCAAAATAAATGAACATTTCCAAAAACATACTAACCATGAGTTCCCTCAAAACAACTTCACTATCGTGCAGTCAAGCCTCGATAAATATCTTGTGATATGTTTTTCTTTTTATATTTTTTAAAGGAGAAGACGACATTTTCTTTAATATTATTCTAACCACTTTCCTTAGACTATTGGTCTGTATGGAGAACGCAAGAGTACAGTATAAGGTGAATATTACTGAAACAAAAAAAACCAGTCAAGGCTGGGCTACTTTGAAGCCTTAGACCACTCGGCCAATGGCTCTCCCAATGAGATTGATTTAAGTGACTTTCATCTAGAAGTAAATGTTTAACTATGTAAATATAAACACCGCCTTTAAAAAATTAAAATACAAACATTTTTCATATGTTTACCAATATTGACCAAAGTATGTGAAAAAGACATTATTATTATATTTGTACATTATCTTTGTTTATGTTATGTAAATACTATCATGAATAAAAATGTCTTAACAGATGTAAAAGTTAAGAAAAGGGAGCTTTTAAAGGCAACAAATCCGTAATGAAAGCAAACATTTTGGCTTCATGAAACCCCTAACTATTCGTACATTTTTATATAATTAAAAAAGAAAGCTAAAACAAGTCTTACTAAATGGAGTAAATTAAAATTGTAGAGAAGGTTTATTGATATGTAAAACTAATTCTCTTTTTTCTTGGACTTTTGTAAAAAAAATCATAAAAACATAGCTTGAATATTCAATTTTCTAATAAAGTATATTAACACGCAATTACTGTTTGTTCATGTTTATTTGTGCACTTTTCTTAAAATTATTAGAACAATCTGATACTCAGTAATCAAATAATAATTGGCTATAAAGTGGTTTATAAATTAATAAACTATATTTATAACCATGTCGATATGTTCTATATAATAACTATCAACTTGCCTATATCTGGTATACAGGGATTTACGAATAAATCAATTAGCTAAATGCCTAATCTGATTTACAACGATTATAAACTAATTAGCAAGCTAAATGGCTAATTTGGTATACATCGATTTACATCTTTCCTGAAAATGTAATCAAAATCATTTGAGGAGTTTTGGAAAAAAATCTATTTTTGTATGCTTTTAGTCCATAAAAACTAAAATAAAAAAGGGAAAAAATATTATGGAAATATTGGCTAAATACACCTACATAAAAAATTTAATAAAAATTGATCCATCCGTTTGGTACCCAGTGAAATGCACATACGCACAGACAGACACACATACGGACAGACACTAACATGTGTTTTTTTTCGAAAAAACGACATTTTGGGTTCAGGAGATCCTAAAATTGATTTTTAGTCCATATTATAAAAAACCTTCTTTTGGACGATCGCAATACTTTCTCTATGCTAACGCATATGGAAGAAAGTAAAAAGCACGCAGTATATTTTTCTAGTTCAATACTTATTTTGAAAAAAATTATTTTGAACATAACCTAAATATTGAAAATTCATATCGTATTCAATATAACGAAATACTACAAAATATAGCTATTAAACTGTTTGCTAGACTAAAATTTCCTGTCAGATTGTACTAAATTACTTATTGAAGTGGATTTTAAAAAACAAATCTGGTTTTTAGGGGTATACGGGTTTAATTTAAATTTATAAAATAGATAGATAATAGTTAAAAATATGACTTCCGTGGTCAACTAAATCAAATGAGGAAGGCAAAGGTAGTTGGACATTTACCATAATTACATGAAAAATACCAATCACGACGTTTCGATTTGGTAAAAAACAAATATTTTCCAAGTGCTAAAAACTAAATTAGTTCTAAACAAACATGTTCTAATTTAATAGAAGTTCATTTTGTTGTACCCCATTTTAGTTTCTAGGTTAACATGTAAAAATGTTAATAAGTTTATTAGTTTAAAAACGTAATTTTAGAACATGTTTGTTTAAAATTAATTTAGTTTTTAGCACTTGAAAACAAACGAAATTTACATCTAAACAAACATGTTCTAAAATTAAATTCCTAAACTAATAAACTTATTAACATTATTAATACATGTTAACCTAGAAACTAGAATGGGGTACAACAAAATGAACTTCTACAAAATATAAACAATGAAAACTGGGTGAATTAATATAATTAATTAAGAGTTTCCGATGTCATGATATCAACTGAAAAATAGTTAAAATGTAGATAATTATCAATGTAGAAAAGTTTGTTAGTTTAAGAACGTAGTTTTTAGAACATATTTGTTTAGTACTAATTTAATTTTTAGCACTCGAAAAAGATTTGGGTTTCACCAAATCGAAACGTCGTGGTTGGTATTTTTCAAGTAATTATAGCAAATTTCTTTCATCATCTGATACTACTCCGCTACTCATTAACAAATTTCAAAAACTAAATCAATTTCCTCGTACCAAACAACAACGTTCAGAGATGTGGAAAGCGGTATTATTGTCATTGTTTATAATGCTTACGTGTTATATTGTTTTGTTTTCATCATCTTAAAAGATTTGTAAAACATTGTTAGTTTTATTTATTAACAAACCAAAACAAAACCAATTTGGAAAATACATCGGTGGTGAAATACGATTAAATTTCCTGTAAAAGTGTTTAATCCTGAAATAGTCCAATTCAATCAGCGATGGAGAATTGAAACGTCTGTCTGTGGTCAGTATGGAGTCCCCACGGGAACTGACATTACCTGTTTGTATGTTTTGTTACGTTATCTATGATCAAATACCAACATTGATACAATCTTAGGGGTATGATGTATTATTTAATTAAATTCTAGATGATTTAGCTTTAAATTATCATAATGTTTATTTAAATATAAATTCCAAAATACAAAAAGTAATATTGAAAATAAGACAAAATAACTTGATAGATAGTTACTTGAACTGTCTAGACCCTGTAACTTTGAACCATAACTATAACTATCTCTATAACTAGACCCTGTAATACTACCAGTAATCACTTGAATTAATAATTAATAATCTTGCACTTTAGCACTATTGTTTTTAATTACGAAGAAATATTGAATCAATGAGGAAAGTCAGATTCTGTAGGTATGTGATCATTTATTAACAACGTACCAATCTAATATTAGTAGCTTTACAAAAATATGAGTATTTACATGACTTAAGAAAATTTTTTTTGTTTAACACTTATTTTGAAAAAATGAATTTTTAACCTAACCTAACTTTTGACAATTCATTTAGAATTTATTATTAAGAAATACAAAAATTATTGATTTTAATCTATTTGTTATATTTAGGTTTAGTGATATTTCTGCAGTACCTTTTCGAAGGTGTTGTTAATAAATTATGTTGACAAACTAATTTTTTGTTTCTACGTATTTGAAATGGATTTATTTCTATATATAGTATATATTGACATACAAAATTGAACCATGAATAGATTATAAAGAACAATGTAATAATAGATTTGTTTGATTAATTATATTCAACAAATGAAAAATAACATATTTGAAATTAATTCCATGAGTTTTGATGATTAAATCTTAATTAAGAAATAAATAATATTAATACAAAACTGTGCACACTGCACAAATCAACGTAATGATGTATGGAATGTAAAACAGACTTTCTGTTTTAATAAATTTTAGCATTTAGTAAGTGTTTTGATAGATTGTTCATATCTGGATTTCTAATATTTAACCTGTATAAACATTAAAGAATTTATATTTAAAAAGAAAAAGGTGTGATACATGAATGATAAAATATAAATTTTTTACATCAACTTCATCACTAAGTATGGTGTGTGTGTAGCGAAGACATGATACTATGGATGGGTGGTTTGTTTGTTTTGATATACATTTTTGGTTACCTACAATGTTATGAATATATATTTTGTAAACTTTGATGCATTATAAGAGAACACTCATTCACTCACAGCCAGTTTTAGTTTGTCTTCATCCATTTATAAAAATGTGGTATAAAAAATATGTAAAGGGTTATATTTCTTGTTTGTAGATTGACAAGAAAGGGAGGTTTATGTAGATAGGAAACCTGAGAGAACCCTATAAATGAACGTGTGCTAAATATGGTAATTATTTTTAGATTTATGATCATCGTTTTGGAAGAAAACAAGTGTAGGAAGAATAAGGGAAGTGCAGAAGTTCAAAAATAAATTTATTTAAAAAATTGAAAATGAATGAATTTTTGCCAGTACTGAATTATAATATAATTAATTGAAGAGGAAGTATATGTACACATTCTAAAAGAGAACAATTTGAGCGTTTAATTAATTGAAATATTTTGTATATAATAACTTTTCTGAACTTGATCTTTTCAATGAATAAGTTAACACCGAAGGTTTTGAAAACTCCATTAAAGTATATTCAGAATATCTAAAACAATTATTGAGTCCTTACCTTACAAAATTACTTTCTTTAGTGCAATAATAAACAGCTGAGCTTTATCATCAAGTCAAACAAATAAATTTGAAATGTTATTTTATAATATATATATATCGTATGGTTTTTTGTCAGCTACCATTTGTTAATTATAAAGCTGCGATGTGTTTGGATGAATACAGAAAAGTCATGATTATATATTCATTGTTTATAACATGTAACGTGATCTCCTGTCACAAAGCTAAGTCCAATCCATCAAGCCATCTACACCTGCCTCACTGATTCTGTGTACGCTGATCAAGCCCTCCGTAAAAAAGCGCAGGGGGCACTCTGTAACTATGTGATCCATTGTTTGGATAGACTCCCCGCAATCACATGACAGATCTAGTGTAAATCCGTTATTTTAGAATTAACTATCCATACAATTGAAAATATCTAGATATAATGGCCAAGCTATTACATTAATCTCTTATGTAAGTTTTCCGTATCTTTAACTTTATCCAAAAGATCAGGCAGGCTCCACCTTTTAATTACACCAATAGATTAATAGCGTTAGTGAAATTAACTTTTAATTTGTAAAGCTTTTAATATGTATCATATAAAAAGGAGGGGAAACATATAACAACTAATCTCAAGCCTGGGCTTCTCCCGTGTCTTTAGCAAATTATTTGTAAAATAAAATGTTTTTAACTGTAACAACAGGAAAACAAAGATAGTTTGTATGATCTGATGTATTTTTTCAGTCTTATACTGAACGTGTATTAAGTAAAGTTTTCTTGTTTGTAAAAAAGCATTAAAGTTAATCACAATACTCTACTAAGAGTTACAGATGGAAAAAAGTGCTTTCAAACCTTTTGTTTAACTTAACTTGTAAAATAGAAATCTTGTACATGGTCTGGTTAAAAAGAACATACATTTTGATGTCATTAGCGACATTTAATCTTTTCAGGGGGACGGCCCACGAGGATTTTAACGAAAATCTTCAACGTAAGCCTAGGTCAAAATTGGTATCAAATAAAAGGTCTATTCAAGATATATTAATTGCCGCAAACCGGACTTAATATCCTTTCTAGAGTAGCGGTCATTCGAGTTTCAAAGTAACTAATTTTAACAATATTATTTCTCCACTATTTAACCGTTTTAGCTTAATTATTCAGATAAAAAATTATTCTTTATGGTAATAAATTATTGAAAGAAATTAAATTATCAAATTATCTTTAGAAAAAATAACACTGTTGTGAAAGTGTTCCCATATTTTTTTTCCAACCTGTACACATAACATAACATTATTTAATAAAATTGAAATAAGTGTTGTTTTATTAAAAACAAGTGATTTTAAAGTTACGTTTTTTACAGAAACATAATGAATGTTTATTAGAATATATTTAAACTAATTTTACTAATAAACAAATTACATTAAAAATTATAGTTATTCAACTATAATTTTAACATATCGTTGCATTTTAACTAGTAAACATGTATGTAGAGCTCTTTTTATAAAATTTATAAAATACTAGGGGACACCCCTGCACGCTTCACTTGCAAATACCAACGCTCGCTGTGCTCGATACACCTCGGCCTTCGGCCTCGGCACGTAACTATTGAATACAAAAAATATTAGATTAACTATATAACGTAAAATCACAATATTAAATTTAGTTACAGTATATCTCTCACGCTAATTGCTTTGCCACCTATTTAGCCTATTTCAAGTATGTTTATTTCATTTATTTCTATTTAACAGCTGAAGATTAAACTCATGGTAAAATATTAAAAATGCATCAATAGTAAAATGTCAAATATTCAAAATAGACATCTCTATTCATTTACAAAACAGCTGTTATTAATTTACTAAAATCAATCTAATGCTTACCTTATAGAGCAATCTTTTACGGGAGGTGTCTACCCCTTAAGAGTACTTTATCAAGGTGAAAATACTTTCGTTGTCTTATTTAAGACCTAAAAAAACAGCGTAAAAAATTTCAGCTTTCTACCTACATGGGAGTTGGAGAATTAGTGATGAGTGAGTGAGGGCTTTACCTTTTATAGGTATAGAAAATTCACTTGGATAAGTAAATTATACATAGTTATATAATATCCTAAGAGTAATTAATATTTTATAAAAATCATCATGTTATTTTTGAACTAGCTTTATTAAATTTTACATGTTACAATTTTCTCTATTGCATCCAAACTGTTATTACAGACTGTAATACGCCATCTTGTGTTCTTGATACTAATTACGTTTGACCCAGAAAGAAAAAGTCTTGAAAAGGTGGAACTCAAAAGAATTTCACAAGGTCTTTTTCTTGCACTGACTTCAATATTCAGTGCATTGCACAAGCGTTCGCTAATTTCATCATTATCGATTCTTTCCACGAGCGCTCTTTCTTGTTGTAGGGCCTAAAGTATTCATACAAATTTCTATTGCAGCGTGTTCTTTTACTAAACATTATAAATAAGACAACTATTTTACATGATATATTTGAATTAATATAAATAAAAATGGAAAAAAACTAATGGATTGTATTTTTGATTATTCTTAACGTAAAGGTGACAAGTTGAAAGTACTCTTAAACATAGCATAAGTTATGGTTGATAATATATGCAAAGCAAGATGACATAGAGGCAAGCCACTAGGCTAGCAAGATGACATAGAGAGGTGCAAGCCACTAGACTAGCAAGATGACATATAGAAGTCCAAGCCACTCGGCTAGCAAGATGACATAGGGAAGTACCAGCCACTAGGCTAGCAAGACGACATAGAAGATGCAAGCCACTAGGCTAGCAAGATGACATAGAGAAGTGCAAGCCACTAGGCTAGCAAGATGACATAGAGAAGTGCAAGCCACTAGGCGAGCAAGATGACATAGAGTAGTCCAAGCCACTAGGCTAGCAAGATGACATAGAGTAGTCAAAGCCACTAGGCTAGCAAGATGACATAGAGTAGTCCAAGCCACTAGACTAGCAAGATGACATAGAGTAGTCTAAGCCACTAGGCTAGCAAGATGACATAGAGTAGTCCAAGCCACTAGACTAGCAAGATGACATAGAGTAGTCTAAGCCACTAGGCTAGCAAGATGACATAGAGTAGTCCAGGCCACTAGGCTAGCAAGATGACATAGAGTAGTCCAAGCAACTAGACTAGCAAGATGACATAGAGTAGTCCAAGCCACTAGACTAGCAAGATGACATAGAGTAGTCTAAGCCACTAGACTAGCAAGATGACATAGAGTAGTCCAAGCCACTAGGCTATCAAGATGACATAGAGTAGTCCAAGCCACTAGGCTAGCAAGATGACATAGGGAAGTCCAAGCCACTAGGCTAGCAGGATGACATAGAGTAGTCCAAGCCAATAGACTAGCAAGATATCATAGAGTAGTCCAGGCCACTAGGCTAGCAAGATGACATAGAGAAGTGCAGCCACTAGGCTAGCAAGATGACATAGAGAAGTCCAAGCCACTAGGCTAGCAAGATGACATAGAGTATTCCAAGCCACTAGGCTAGCAAGATGACATAGAGTAGTCCAAGCCACTAGGCTAGCAAGATGACATAGAGTAGTCCAAGCCACTAGGCTAGCAAGATGACATAAAGTAGTCCAAGCCACTAGGCTAGCAAGATGACATAAGTAGTCTAAGCCACTAGACTAGCAAGATGACATAGAGTAGCCCAAGCCACTAGACTAGCAAGATATCATAGAGTAGTCCAAGCCACTAGGCTAGCAAGATGACATAGAGTAGTCCAAGCCACTAGACTAGCAAGATGACATAGAGTAGTCTAAGCCACTAGGCTAGCAAGATGACATAGAGTAGTCCAAGCCACTAGACTAGCAAGATGACATAGAGTAGTCTAAGCCACTAGGCTAGCAAGATGACATAGAGTAGTCCAGGCCACTAGGCTAGCAAGATGACATAGAGTAGTCCAAGCCACTAGACTAGCAAGATGACATAGAGTAGTCCAAGCCACTAGGCTAGCAAGATGACATAGAGTAGTCCAGGCCACTAGGCTAGCAAGATGACATAGAGAAGTGCAAGCCACTAGGCTATCAAGATGACATAGAAAAGTGCAAGCCACTAGACTAGCAAGATGACATAGAGTAGTCTAAGCCACTAGGCTAGCAAGATGACATAGAGTAGTCCAAGCCACTAGACTAGCAAGATGACATAGAGTAGTCCAAGCCACTAGACTAGCAAGATGATATAGAGTAGTCTAAGCCACTAGGCTAGCAAGATGACATAGAGTAGTCCAAGCCACTAGACTAGCAAGATGACATAGAGTAGTCTAAGCCACTAGGCTAGCAAGATGACATAGAGTAGTCCAGGCCACTAGGCTAGCAAGATGACATAGAGTAGTCCAAGCAACTAGACTAGCAAGATGACATAGAGTAGTCCAAGCCACTAGACTAGCAAGATGACATAGAGTAGTCTAAGCCACTAGACTAGCAAGATGACATAGAGTAGTCCAAGCCACTAGGCTATCAAGATGACATAGAGTAGTCCAAGCCACTAGGCTAGCAAGATGACATAGGGAAGTCCAAGCCACTAGGCTAGCAGGATGACATAGAGTAGTCCAAGCCAATAGACTAGCAAGATATCATAGAGTAGTCCAGGCCACTAGGCTAGCAAGATGACATAGAGAAGTGCAGCCACTAGGCTAGCAAGATGACATAGAGAAGTCCAAGCCACTAGGCTAGCAAGATGACATAGAGTATTCCAAGCCACTAGGCTAGCAAGATGACATAGAGTAGTCCAAGCCACTAGGCTAGCAAGATGACATAGAGTAGTCCAAGCCACTAGGCTAGCAAGATGACATAAAGTAGTCCAAGCCACTAGGCTAGCAAGATGACATAAGTAGTCTAAGCCACTAGACTAGCAAGATGACATAGAGTAGCCCAAGCCACTAGACTAGCAAGATATCATAGAGTAGTCCAAGCCACTAGGCTAGCAAGATGACATAGAGTAGTCCAAGCCACTAGACTAGCAAGATGACATAGAGTAGTCTAAGCCACTAGGCTAGCAAGATGACATAGAGTAGTCCAAGCCACTAGACTAGCAAGATGACATAGAGTAGTCTAAGCCACTAGGCTAGCAAGATGACATAGAGTAGTCCAGGCCACTAGGCTAGCAAGATGACATAGAGTAGTCCAAGCCACTAGACTAGCAAGATGACATAGAGTAGTCCAAGCCACTAGGCTAGCAAGATGACATAGAGTAGTCCAGGCCACTAGGCTAGCAAGATGACATAGAGAAGTGCAAGCCACTAGGCTATCAAGATGGCATAGAAAAGTGCAAGCCACTAGACTAGCAAGATGACATAGAGTAGTCTAAGCCACTAGGCTAGCAAGATGACATAGAGTAGTCCAAGCCACTAGACTAGCAAGATGACATAGAGTAGTCCAAGCCACTAGACTAGCAAGATGACATAGAGTAGTCCAAGCCACTAGGCTAGCAAGATGACATAGAGTAGTCCAGGCCACTAGGCTAGCAAGATGACATAGAGTAGTGCAAGCCTAGTGGCAAGATGACATAGAGAAGTGCCAGCCACTAGGCTAGCAAGATGCTTAAACTATTTACAAAACTTATTAATAAACGCCATAGAGAAATCTTGTTGACTGTATCTTATTACCTGGTTTTGAAATTATATTTAATTCAATTTAGGTTAAACTTGGTGGATACGATTGTATGGAGCTTCAGTAATTGAGCAATGTAATCTATTACTGTACAAAAACTGTACATGAAACTATTTTAAAAATTGTATCATTAGACTTATTAATTTTGAAATAAAAAATTAAATAATAAATAATTTTTAAAATCAACTGGTGATTTATCAAAGTAACTCAAATAGTGGTAAAAATAAAATAAACGAAAGGCGTTACAAATATAATTAGAATTATATTTTGCACTAGATTTAATAAAATGTTGATGTTAAATGAATTTCATTTCAGCTTTGGGGAAATATGATTTTGTCTCAGGAATCGATCGTTATACTCAGTTATTTCACTGTATTTAACAGTATTGTCACGTTAAACAATTAAAAAGAAAAATTAAAACATTTCATAGCTAAAGAAATATCAAATATAATCACAAAATGACTTACTATCTGTAATGTGATGTATAGTTCAAAGCGCATGAATATTCTAAAGTCAGAAGTTTGATTGTCACGTACAAATAATTAAAAGTTGGAGTGGTTTTGGTGTGTACTGATTTCGGACAGCAACTTCAATCACAATGTCCACCCGATCACCGACTACAAACTTCCTAATTGAACAAGTTGAACTTGTAACATTCCGACAAATATGTCGATGGGAATGTATTACAATCATTTAACAGTTATTTTCGTCACGTGTTAGGAGTACCAAGTGTTGACTCTAAATTTCAGTGTTTTGCATTCCAACTAGCACAACTTCTAACTAAATTGTTAAAAATAACTCGTTTTAATGAAAGTAGGTATTTTTTTACAAGATTAGTAAATACAATGTTTAACACGTTAATTAAAGTGAAATTCATTATGTTATAGGCCCTACAATTCGGCGTTCAGAAACCTTTACAAATTTATGAAATTTCTGAACAATATTTAAAATCATAGTTCACACTTACTACAAAGTGACTCTATTTTATTTTGAAGAATATATGTATGGGTTAAAAGCAACTGAAAAAATATTGCAATATAAGTACCTAGTTTACAAATATTATGTTATTTTCGGTAAAGCACGTTTACAATCCTCAAACCAAAAGGATTTGTGTAGGAATAATTAAAACATTTTGCATAAGCTTCATTCTTTAATAAGTTTCTATGGTCTGAGGATATAAGCATTCTCGATAAACCCCGTTTACCAAGAATACTAATATTATTTGTACATTTTTTACTTACTTATACTTGCTGTATTCACCCGCTTCGCCGGTCATAATATTGAGTTTTGATTATATAATCGAAATTTGCAGCAACCTTTCAGTTTACACACTATCCAATTTAGAACAGCTGATGTTATGTATAGTTTACTACTGTACTCAATTATTTTTAATTTTAAAAGTTTAACCTACAATGATTTTATTCTATTTGTTTTTATTTAACAGCTGTTAATCAAATAAATCAATAAATTAATATAGCTCCATAAGAATACCGTGTGAATCTTTGAGGCCAGTGGGACGGAGTCCTGAGGTCGAAGAGGAAAATCCTTTCTTAGTGAGCCCCTAGGGGCCAAGACAAACCTACGTACAAAATATCAAGTCAATTGAACGTATAGTTTAGGAGAAGTTGTGATTATATATATATATATATATATATATATATATATATATATATATAGGTATATAGCTATATATATATATATATATATTAAATTAAAAATTTTCCGATCGTAAACAGTTTCTTCTATTAAACAAAAATGTTTCAAAGTCTAGACAAATCTGTAAGGCTACTTTTAGAGGCTACATATTACTGTAGTTGATTCTGAATCAGTGAAAAATCGTCATATTTAGTGAAGTGGCTATGCATTTGGTCAAATTAAATTGTAAATTTTCCGATTTAAATCAGTTTATTCTCTTAGATAAAAATGTTTCAAGGTCTAGAGAAATCTGTAAGTCTACTTTTATTGGGTACAAAGTACTATATATGACTCTGAATCAATAAAATATTGTGTTTCTCGCCATGTTTAGCCATTTCCTATGATCTGGCTATGCATGCTTTAAAATTAAATCGTTAATTTTCCGATTAAGAACAGTTTGTTTTCCTAGATATCAAAGTTTCAAAGTCTAGAAAAAGCTGTAAGTTTCCATTTGCAGGGCGCAAAGTACGGTAATTGACTCTAAATCAGTGAAATATTGTTTCTAGCCATGTTTATCCATGTCCTTATGACCTGGCTATACATATGTTCAGATTAAATTGTATATTTTTCCATCGAATATAGTATGTTATTCTGGATAACAAAGTTTCACAGTCTAGAAAAAATCTGTAATTCTACTCTTAGAGGCTGTAAATTAACCAATTTGATTTACACGCACAAATTGAAAATCTAGCTCTACCTAAGGATGAAGGAGGTGAGAAAGAGCAAAAGTAATAGGGTCAAAGTTGTAGATCGTCTCAAATTAGGCGCAGAATATGGTGTAATTTTCCCTGTAGAACCATTCATTTAGTCGCTACAGTCCAGTTAGAGAAACACTGTTTTTGGCATTTAAAATCTTTGACACTAAAAACGCTGCCATCTTCGATTTACTAAGATTTTTCTAAATCCCTTCTTATTGCACATTTACAAGATAAGACCTTTGACTCTAAAAAATTTCAGCCTTGTAGGCTTAGCATTTTTTAGTTCCAGCGATGAGTGAGTGAGTCAGTGGTATTTGCCTTTTATAGGTATGTATAGATTGTAATACATTTGTGTTGTGTGACGTTCACTCGTTTGGTTATTCTAACAACATGAAATGAAAGTATAAAAGTTCATTTACAAGCTCATAAACATTTATTTACTGAATAACGTTTGTAAGTTACAGTGGTATAATAAATTCAACAGTTTTAAATGAAAAGGTGAATGAGATTTTGACTCTGTACGGTCCTCTTGAACTCGTCTAGCTGGCGTTAACAATACGTTCATAAAAAGTGACTGTAATTAGTTTTTAATTAATTTTTTATTAATTAAAATTAATCATTTTATTAATTTTATTATTTTAATTAATTTTATTAATTTAATTAATTTAATTAATTAATAAAATTAATTAAAATTAATTTTAATTAATTTAATTTTTAATTAATTAGTTAAAAAAGTGACTGTTCTTGTCTTCGAAACTATGTTCAAAATGTTGTCATACTCAGGGAACTAGTTTAGTAAAGTTTAAGTTACAAGTTAGCACATTGCAGTACATTCTTGTCCTTTGCTGACTGGCTAATTTGGAACAAGTAGCTACTGTCTGACAAACCACCTTGAAGTAAAATTTAAACCATAAACAAACGTTTGTACAATATTAACTTTGAATCATACATTGATTTTAACCAGTTCACATAGGATTGCACTTTTAATGGTAAAAATAGAATTTTGCTTTTATTATTACCGTCTTTAATTATGTATGTACCATTTAAGTAGTTATTTAAAAAAATATTATATTTTAATAACATTTCACATTTATCTTGGCTTAAAAGTGATGTAAATTTTGGAAAAGTTATGTTATCAATCTGTTTTTATTAAAGGAGTTAAGAATTGTATATTTTTGTATCAAAGGGTTTATAGAAAATTATTAACAACATTGTCATTTATTGAATTAGTATTGACGAGTAAAAGTTATTATATCGTACAACATAAATAAAAGTTGACACGCCATAAGATAACAAGTTGACACGCCACAAGACAACAAGCTGACACGCCACAAGATAACAAGTTGACACGCCATAAGATAACAAGTCGACATGCCACAAGATAACAAGCTGACACGCCACAAGATAACAAGTCGACACGCCACAAAATAACAAGTCGACACGCCATAAGATAACAAGTTGACACGCCACAAGATAACAAGTTGACACCCCAAAAGCTAACAAGTTGACACGACACAAGATAACAAGTTGACACGACACAAGATAACAAGTTGACACGACACAAGATAACAAACATTTAAATAAAATAGTGAACCTAAAAATTAACAAACATACACTCGTATCTTGCTATCTACTATTTACAGGATAAACACGTTTTAGGGGCTTTGTAGACATGAAAGTTTTTGTGTTAACACAACATTTGAACTACCAGCGTACCTAGATTATTGTGACTTAGTTTATATGATGGAAGAGATAACATACACAGTAGTATGCATTTTCATTTATTTGCTTTCTGATTCCCGGAAGAGTTTTAATTACTCATTTGTTAGCTTAAATTCAACATTATGTAATTAACAAATAAAGAAATATATATTAAAAGAATATAAATATTTTTGATAAATAAAGAAATATATATTCAGATAATACATATTAAAAGAAATAAATTATCTGAAAATATAATAGAATCAATATTTCAGCGGAAATAGTTTAATCCAATTTGGCACTAGACTAGTAGTGTACATGTTAAAAATTAATTAAAAAATAAACTTAAACTACTGATGCAACGTTTAGTTTTTTTAATTGAGTTTTTATGTGACTACTGTAATTCCTTAATATTTTCAAGAAAATGTGAAATGTTGAATATAAATGCCCATAAAAACTTAATTTCAATCCTATTTTAAGTTTTTTTATTTTATTTGACGGAAATTATATAATTTATTAAAAGCTTTTGCTATGTGAAGCTTATTTATTGGTAACAATATTTGTATCCATGAATTAGTTTGTACTTATTTATTCATTTTTTTTACCAAGGCTGTTCTTTGTGAGTTTTTTCACGAATTATATAATACTGTTACATATTAGCGATTGTTATAAAATTTAAAGTTGACTCATAAAGAAGCATTTGTGAGGGTCTTCCATTAATTAAATAACACTAAAAAGAGTACCATTCTTCTGAAGTTTCAAAAAAAAAAAAAAAAAAAAAAAAAAACCCGCAAAAAACTCATATATTCTAAGTATTCATTATAATTATCAGTTTTCATATTTTAGTAATAAATGGCAATATACTAAAGTAACAAAAAATAAATTTCATAATTGCATGATTTTGATGACGTTAATAACTGTCTTTACACTGAAATGTATGTTATTTGACTGTATGCTGGAGATTGTAATTATAAATTACTGTGTGCAGGATATCATGTTCATGTATGACTGTGTGCTGGAGATTACGTTAGTGATTGACTGTGTGCCGAAAGACACGTTAATGTATGACTGTGTGCTGGAGATTACGTTAATGATTAATTGATAAAAAAAAAACCCGCAAAAAACTCATATATTCTAAGTATTCATTATAATTATCAGTTTTCATATTTTAGTAATAAATGGCAATATACTAAAGTAACAAAAAATAAATTTCATAATTGACTGTGTGCTGGAAGACACGTTAATGTATGACTGTATGCTGAATATTACGTTAGTGATTGACTGTGTGCTGGAAGACACGTAAATGTATGACTGTATGCTGGATATTACGTTAGTGATTGACTGTGTGCTGGAAGACACGTAAATGTATGACTTTATGCTGGAGATACGTTAGTGATTGACTGTGTGCTGGAAGACACGTTAATGTATGACTGTATGCTGGATATTACGTTAGTGATTGACTGTGTGCTGGAAGACACGTTATTGTGTGACTGTGTGCTGGAGATTACATTAGTGATTGACTGTGTGCTGGAAGACACGTTAATGTATGACTGTGTGCTGGAGATACGTTAGTGATTGACTGTGTGCTTGTAGACACGTTAACCTTCTAGTCGTGACCCTGGGTCCTCAGGACCCCGACAGTTTTTGTTTAGTTACAAAATCCGCCGCAGCGCACGCTACAGCTTTCTGCCGCCAATGTAAATTCCCGCCAGTACGAGGTTGACCTTGAGCGGAGTGGTTGTGCTGTTGTCAATTTGTTGTTTTCGTGAATAACCACGAAAAACTGGTCCTAGAACAAGGTACAGACTAACGTAACTTTATTATATTGATTTTAATCATTACGTAATTTTTTAAATGTGGTAAAATTAAGCATGATCCCAATAATGACATGTTAAGAGAAAAAATATTAAGTATTTAAAACATCACATTACCTTAAAGTGGAAGATTTGGAGAAAGTTATGCTATCGACGATGAGTTTAGAATGTCATTTTGTACAAAGGTTTATAGAATCTTTAGCACAACATTGGTGCATTATTAATATAAGTAACATAATATGTTATTATATGTACAACATGAAATAAAGTTGCAGTAAGATAAATTGACGGAAATGACACAGTAGACAGAAAAAATAAGACATTACAGCCTCAATAATAACAAGGTCAATGCCACAAGGAAACAATGATATCGATCAAGTGTCGACCAAAAATCAACAGTCGAGCAGCCTTTAGATAACTAATTGAACACACCATCAAGATAACAAGGTAACCAAAAGCTCGTTTGAACGACACATCATTGACACGACATATGATAACATTTGTACACGAAAAATAACAAATTTAGCATAAAATAGTGAACTTAAAATTAACAAAATACACTCAGAATCTGCTACACAATTAAGAAAATGTTTGGGGTTTGAACATGAAATTTGTGTTAACACAACCATTTGAACTACCAGGTCCTAGATTTTTCAGTTATATAGAAGAGATACATAACGTAGTGATTTTCAAATTTGCTTTCGAACGTCCCGAAGAGTTTTTTATGTTTAGTAAATTCTAACATTGTGCACTAGAAAACTTATGTTAATTGTTTTAAGGTTTATGATAAAGCAAAAAGAAATAGTACTGAAAAAATAGTCATATCTCAGCCGGAACTATTTCCAATTTGGATAGAAGTAGTGTCATGCTAAACATTAATTAAAAATAAACTTAAACTATGATGCAACTTAGTTTTTTTATTGAGTTTTATGTGACGTAAATTTTCAAGGGAAATGTAAATCGTGATTAATGCCACAAAAACTCAATTATCTATTTTAATTTATTTGATTTGACGGAACTATAATTTATTACTTTTCATAAGCTAATTATAATGGCAAAGACCCAATGAAAGTTTGTAGTTTGATATTATTCATTTTTTCCAACTGTCATTGTGAGATTTTACGAATGATATATACGTACAATTACCGAATGTCATAGCGACAATTAAGTTACTCAAAAGTCATTTGTAGTTTCATATTATACACTAAAAAGAGCCTTCCTATTGGTTTCAAAAAAAAAAAAAAAAAAAACGAAAACAACATCCCAACAAAATCCATAAATAAGTTAGTATCTTACTAATTATGAGTTTTCATATTAGTATATAATGGCAAGTATCTAAAGTAAAAATAAATTCATATTCATGATTTGTGACGTCTAATACCACACAAAAGTTATTATGACGATCAGAGAAAAAATTTACTGTTGCAGATTATACATGTTAAATGTATGACAGTGTCTGAGATTAAGTTAGTATTGACTGTGTCCGAACAGAAGAAAGAGCACCGTGTGTGGAATTACGTTATGATTAATTGTAAAAAAAACCCCATAAAAACTGCGTAAATTCAAGTATTGCATTATATTCAGTTTCATTTTAGGTCAATCAAGCATTATATAAATAAGAAAAAATAAATTTCATAATTTGCCAAAGATCTTGTGACCCTTGAAAACGTCTTTACAATGCAATTATGTTACTGCCCTGTAGCTAGAAGTTGTAATTGATCAATTTGGCGGGTACAATGCCAGGTATGAACTTTCAGCAAGTTAGTCATAGAACTGTGTCCGAAAAGGACACGAAGTATGACTGTGTCTGGAGATCGTTAATAATGATAAAAAAAAAACCCGCAAAAACACCATTATTTAAGTAAAAATTCCATTTAATGATGCGCAGAGATATTTAGTAAAATGGCAATATAACTAAAGTAATAAAACATCAACATAACTTCATGAGATCAATAATCTTTACACTAAATATTTTTTGTTATATTCCTGGAGATTGTAAAAAATTACAGTGTTATTCATGTTCATTTTATGGTTTGTTAATTATTAGTATTATTTGTTGGAAGAACTTTGAATGTATTGTTGCTGTAATTACTTAAATTGCAGTTGTCCGAAAGACAGTATATGTATGACTGTATGCATAATTAATTTTGAATTTGTGCCAAAGCACGTAGTTGTTTGTATTTTATGATTATTGTTGCTAAGACAATGTATAATTCAGGAGATACTAATATACTTTGTCTGGAAGACATTTATTGTGTGACTGTCGAAAAAGTGTGGATCCTGGGAAAGCACGTAATGTAGACTGGCTAAATTTAGTGTTACGGTACTTGAGAGTTTAATGTATGACTGTGTGCTGGAGATTACGTTAGTGATTGACTGTGTGCTGGAAGACACGTTATTGTGTGACTGTGTGCTGGAGATTACATTAGTGATTGACTGTGTGCCGAAAGACACGTTAATGTATGACTGTGTGCTGGAGATATGTTAGTGATTGACTGTGTGTTTGTAGACACGTTAATGTATGACAGTGTGCTAGAGATTTCGTTAGTGATTGACTGTGTGCTGGAAGACACGTAAATGTATGCCTGTGTGCTGGAGATTTCGTAAGTCATTAAATTATCGTAGTGTACATATGTTTTGTTTATATTGTAAGATTTTATATTTTATCATTTATGTGTACGATAAATAGTTAAAGAAGGTCTGCTGAATATCCAGTCAAATGACACAGTCGATTTGTCAGCCGACATGCCTACAAAGCTAATGCATAATCCGAAGTTAGCTAATCATCTAATAGAAGATATTCTACTAATTTTTTAATTGTCATTATTTATCAGCTGTTACTCTGTTACTTCAAATTAATATATAGTTAATGCTATTTGAATATTTGACAGATATGACTAGTTATACTGTCCCATTATTAGTAATAATTGAACATAATTTGGCAAAAAAGAAACAAAAGTAACGTGCAATCAAAGTACACAAATCAACAGGACCACATTCAAATCGTGTATTTTATAAATTTAAAATATATATTGATAAATTATTCGATCACATACAGTATATTAACATCACATTATTATTTTATTTTTACAAATAACAAACTGTTACTATTTTGTACGTTATTTATTACTGACAAAAAATGATTCTGTGTTTTCGAATTAAAAATCACGCATAAAGATTATTTTTCCAAAATGGATATACTATTTAATTTTGTATTTAAATAGTCATTTTAAAAGTCTTATCATCTTGATTTAGTCTTATTTTTTTTATGAAAGAGTGGAACTCAGGGCTAAAGTAGTTTATCTGTGGAATGTTTTTATCTAATGTGTGACTTACCCTATCACATCCGCTGCATCCCTGGCGACACCTCAAGGACTCTGATATCACCTTATCTACTAACACAGAGGATTGGACATGCCAAGAAACAACATTGCATTAAATCAAAATAAATGAACAATAAGTTAAAACCTTGTTGTCTGCAGGGATTCAAATTGTGTAAATATACACTGCCTCACATACGGCAGGCGTGAGGGATTTATGTTATCAGTTGTGCATAAAGTTAACATTATCTAAAATGGAAAATGACATTTACAAAATGGATATTTTACCTCTAAAAAACTATTAAATGTCATTACAAATGAATAAATGATAAACGTTTTGCGCCAAAATAGGATGAAACAAAATTAAATGTAATATTTTGTTTTTATTTAATTCGTATTGATAAAGGCAGAACTACACTAAATAGTCACGTAATTTAGTGTTTTTATCTATTTCAAGCCAATGTAGCCTCAATCACACTTATTGTACACATAATAATGCGTTCCAATACAATTAAAACTTATATAGGCTGAAACACAAATAATTAAAGTACACCAATTTTAGGCTCATATAGGAACCACACTTACTGTATTCGTAATAAGATATTTTTATTTATTTGGACCAATATAAGCTGAACTACATTTAGTGTATTCGTAATTAACAGCACATATTGTAGTGCTGAATGTTCTGTCATGGATGTTCTGTCCGAGGAGAATAATAAATACTTAGGGGCGATTCTTGATTAACTCATTAGTTGTAAGCATCATATTGATAATCTGAAGAAAAAACTTAACGTTGTTCTCAGAAATTTTAACTTTTTTAGAGATTTTTTGGAATGAAATTACCTTAAGAGCATTGTATTATTCACTTGCTCATAGTAGAATTAAATATGGTCTGACGTGCTGGGGTGATACCACATTCAAGCTATTTTTATACAGCAGAAACACTTTGTAAGAATTATTTTAAGAAAAAAATAATAGAGAGCCATCTCATCCATTGTTTATATCTCTAAATATTTTTCCATTAAGGTACATGTTTATTTATAAGGTGCTAAAGATTTTTTATTTAAGAAGTGGTAACATAACAAATCAAAATTATATGTGATCTATCAGGTGATCAGAAAAATTGATTGTACCTAAGCCTTATTTTACTTTTTTTACAAAATGTTACAATTTTGTAGCACCTAGAATGTACAATAAGGTTCCTAAAGAAATTAAACGTCTTCAAAATAATACAAATTTTCTTAAAAAATTAAAGAATTGGATTTTTAGAATTGAAAATATTGACACTTTATTAATTATAGTAGCATGAAATCTAATTTACAATAGTTATTATTATCATTATTTTTGTGCACATTTTCTTAAAAAATAAAAACTCATTTCTATATACAAGTTTTAAATTAAAATATAGCATTATAATTTTCTAATCAATTTTATTTAAAAGTATCTTTACCTCGCGTGCTGACATTATATTATTTTGGTAAATTCAATAATTTACGCAGCACTACTGTGTTCTGACCCATTTAGACTGATATATGCTGAACCACGCAATACTACTGTGATCTGGCCCATGTAGACTGACATATGCGAGCCACGCAGCACTACTGTGTTATGGCCCATTTAGGCTGATATATGCTGAACCACGCAGCACTACGGTGTTCTGGCCCATGTAGATTGATACATGCTGAACCACGCAGCACTACTGTGTTCTGGCCCATTTAGACTGATATATTCTGAACCACGCAGCATTACTGTGCTCTGGCCCATTTAGGCTGATATATGCTGAACCACGCAGCACTACTTTGTTTTGGCTCATGTAGACTAATGTATGCTGAACCACGCAGCACTACTGTGTTTTGGCCTATGTAGACTTATTTATGCTGAACCACGCAGCACTATTATGTTCTGGCCCATGTAGAATGATATATTCTGAACCACGCAGCACTACTGTGCTCTGGCCCATTTAGGCTGATATATGCTGAACCACGCAGCACTACTTTGTTTTGGCTCGTGTAGACTGATATATGCTGAACCACGCAGCACTACTGTGTTTTGGCCCATGTAGAATGATATATGCTGAACCACGCAGCACTACTGTGTTTTGGCCCATGTAGAATGATATATGCTGAACCACGCAGCACTACTGTGTTTTGGCCCATGTAGACTGATATATGCTGAACTACGCAGCACTACTGTGTTTTGGCCCATGTAGACTGATATATGCTGAACCACGCAGCGCTACTGTGTTCTGGCCCATTTAGACTGATATATGCTGAACCACGCAGCACTACTGTGTTCTGGTCCATTTAGGCTGATATGTGCTGAACCACGCAGCACTACTTTGTTTTGGCTCGTGTAGACTGATATATGCTGAACCACGCAGCACTACTATGTTCTGGCCCATGTAGAATGATATATGCTGAACCATATATTAATATGGTGACGTTTCCGTATAATTTGTTCGTTTGTGAGGCACAATGAATGTTCAATAAACCAGTTAGTCATACTTATGATTAAATCTATTAAAATTAGTAATAACTCAATGTATTTACCAACAACAGTGTTAATCTATCTGACGGATACAATTACTTCACGTGAGTTGACAAGACGTAAGTGGGACATGCAGACGTCAGAGATTAGACGAACTCACGATATGAACGATATGACGGGGTAATGACATCTAATCAGTCAGATTGTAAGTGCTTTAGATAGTAAACTGCATGTTATTGCTTCGCTACTATATAATATCTTATTAATTAAATACTACTCTTCTGAAAAAATCAAAGTACCGTAATTTTATTTAAATAATATGCTATATTGAAATAACTTATTTTTTACATTTTTAGTATAGTATTATTTTTCACTATGGGATTTAAAAAACGTAAACTGACAAAATAATTATTACGTTTGTTAACTTTACGTAGTAAATAAAACTCATGATAAAATCCACTATATATCTTATCAAGTTACGGAAAATGTAATAAGTAAGATAAGGTATTATTAAGGTAATATTATTTAAAGCAAATTATTTGGTAATACTCCTTCTAATCGTGATTAAAAATGCAACGTTTCCAAAGGATAAGATGGCTGCACAAGACATTTCTTTTTGCTCTTTGATAAATAGGTCGACAAACTTCTAATTTAAAAGTCTTCTTTTGAGAAGTTTCGAGAGTACTCAACTTTTGAATGGTTTTATATATTTCCTGTTTTATTTCATTACGATCCTTTTAAGACAATCTTCAGGTGTTTATTTATTTTATAAACCACCGTTATAAACACACTGAGTCATAAATTGATGTCTGCTTGAATTTGCATTCGGTCATCAACAGAATAATACAGGAATGTGTTATCAGTAAAATAAGTACCTCGTCCCCTAAAGTTCATAGAGGAAAGGTAGTTTTTATGTATAAGAAAAATAAATGCTCTAGATCTGAGCCTTGGGGAACCCCATCGTATATAAACCATACTAGTACAAGATTTTTAAACGTTTAGATGTCTTCTATTAGATAGATTTGATAAGAAAAAAAGTCATGTAACAAGTTTTCACAACTTATTCATCATTCTGCACCAGGTTCCAACTATTTTAAACGCCAACAAATAAACTAGAGCTAACAATTTATAAAATAAACTTTCAAACTGTTTTGAATAGCTCGACGATAAAGTTCAGCTGTTTAGAATTACATTAAGTAAAGCAACTTTGTAAAGAAAGGTCAGGATAATTGTTGCAGATATTCTGAATATACTTTAATGGAGTTTTCAGGACTTTCCGAAGTTAATTTATTCATTGAAAACAAGTTTGAATAGGTTAATCGCAACAAAATACTCCAGTAAGGTAAATGGTCGGTTATTAATATTTTTTATACTTAATTAACAAAGTAAAAATGTATTTTATATTAAAAATTGATAGTAAAATTCATTATTGACTAACAGTTTTATTCGTTTTATATTACACTATGGGGGTAGGGATGGCATACATTTTCAACATATCGATATATCGCAAAACAAATATCGATATAATGATAGTATACAATATTGATATATCGGAAAAGCGATATATCGAATTGTACACGATTTATCTGTTTAAAATTATGCATTAACTCTTATACCATTAAAAAAATACACTCATGTTTTGCTGTCACTATATAGAAAAGCCTACTGAATGTAAAAACTAAATCTATTTATCTACATGAAACAAGTAGTGGTCTGTGGGGTTGAATAAAAAACTTAAAAATAAGTATAACTTTAATTATTATGTTAATTATAAAAAAATAAAGGAATAATGATTTGTAAGACGACTGGCTAAATATATTAAAGTCAGCGTTGCCAACTCGAACACAGCTTCATTTACCCACTGGTCTACAATAAACTACATTTTATTAGTGCGTTTACCTACCGTCAAAAACTAAATAAATTTACTTTATATTATCAATGCATGTTTTATACGCATAAGAGGCAATTTAAATATGTTTTTTTTTCGAATCATGATGATTTTGAGTAGAGAGAATAACGTCGGTACGATATATCGGACTAAAATATCGATATGGCCGAAATTATTGAAAGAAAATATCGATACTAATATATCGATATATTGAAACGTATATATCGACATTTCCGATGTATCGATATAATGTTGCCATCCCTATATGGGATTATTGACTACATTGTGTAGTTAAGGTATGAAAATATATGTTAAACGATTATGCTATTAACTTTTATTTGGATTTTTAAATGGGCTCGCCTAAATCGAGCCAGCTTACCTGATCCGCATCCCAAAAACACCCAATTCGAGCCAGTGTTTTAAAGCTGACCCTCGGACCACGCCTAATTCGAGCCATTAATATTACTGAAGCAGAAATAAATTATTCCACTATTTCAGTGACACTTCATTATAACTAACTGTATTTAGCCAGTTACTCTATATGTAATGCGGCATGCTAGTGTTAGTTTGATTAATTCATGTAATTGTCAACACTAAAACTAAGTACACTTTTTTCAGTCATACATTAATTTATAATTTCTAACCTACAAATTATTTTACACTCATGGTAAATGTTGCTATGCTGTTCTAATGCTGCATTTATATGAAACCATAGACACAAATTTAAACTCAAGAGATGTAATTTAATTTCATGTTATATGAACTATTAATAATATTAATAAAAACATGAAATACTCTTTATTATTTTATTTGACACCCAGTGGACTTTTGGAATGGATTTATCCACTCCCATAGTTCGGGAGTCAAGTGAATCCATGATCCAACGAACCTACAAAACAAAAATGAATTCGTCTCAGATGCGAAGGGAATTATACCTTAATTATTGTGCATCTCCCTCAACTAAAAGCCATACAAAATTTACTTGCTGTTATTATTTTATTAAAATATATTTCGGTTTCTAAGGCCATTCTCCTCCCATTATAAAATATTATACAACAGCCTACATGACAATAAGGGAAACGGTAAAATAGAGCTCAAATCCATTATGTACATCTATAATAGATAATTTTTTACAAGATCAACTGTAATCAGATCAATTGTATTTTTTACAATTATAGGCTAGATATTGACTTGGTTACAGAATACGTTATATTATAATAAATATATCTTTTAATATTAAATGTACTAACAAATACAAATCTATAACAGAATATTGAACACAATAGAATAATGTAGGAAAAAAATTGAAAATAAAGCTAGAATCTAGGCAAAATAAATATAAAAATTTCTTCAAATAATTTAAATTTGAATTAAGTGTGTGTATATCGCTTACTTACAAACACTCTTACGCTGGTACTTCACAAATGTTAACTCATTATTTCGTTCGTTTCACTTGCTCCAACGTTTTTTAAAATAAACAACACTTTTTAGCGAGTTTTCTTGTGACTAGTGGCGATTTGACCCTGTCAAGCACTGTTCATTCTGATATGTATGCAGTTTGTGTTTGGAACATAGTTGACAAGAAGACATGTATATCTGGATGGTTGGAAGGGGAGGCACCGTTGAAACGAGTGTGGAAGCTTTCGCACGCATTTGTGGTCCTCTACAAGTGCGCTGAATCTCACGCCCAGATAGTAACTTGTGTTTAGTAACTTATCTATTGTCATCAGGATTTATTGTATATAAACATAATCGTGCTATATGTAAACGTTAAACTGTCCTGTGCGTGTTTCCTGTTTAATTATAAGTTATTTTAAGAACACAAACAACTATAATTAGTGGCCTGTAGTCAGGTAGAATCCTGTTATTTATGCTTGATTACACAATTAGCACACCTGACTGAGGCTGGCTTGATTTGGGCATGTGGAAGGGGGAGGTTTTAAAACCCCCTAAAAATTACCTGGAAATAGGCTCGATTTGGGTCTGCCCTTTTAAATTTTCTGAACCCTTTAATATGTACTGAAATGGAAGGATTCATAAAAACATAAAAATATGAATACTTCATAATTAAGTTAAACATCATGTAAATTATTTAGTTCTTGAGCCAGTTATTGTTCATAACACCCTTGTAAATTGGACGAGGAGGAAGTCATTTCCACAGGGATTCATCGAACCACAGACAAACCTTTCCGTTACTTATCACTGATTGAATTGGAACCGAAACATCGACAACCTTTCAGAAATTACCTTCGGACGACATTTAACCGTATTTCAGTGCCGAACTGTCTTCCTATGCCTTTCACCCTTTAGGTTTTCAACATAACAAATAAAATAATATTTTCTATGAAAGAAATATAAAAGATTAGTATAAAGGAAAATAAATTGGTTGTCAGCAGATTTTTTCTGCATGATATACAACAAACCTGTAAAGTTTAGATTAGAATTAGCATCATGCACCTAAAAAAATATGCTTTTTGGTCACTATATATGCAAACTATGATTAGGCTTTAATGTAATTCTTCGTTAGCATTCTCATAAGCTGGAAATAGTTACGCCATAGAAATAGGCCAGAAAGTAGTTCATAGGTTTAATGCTTATCATTAATAAGCCAAATGGTGATTTTTTTCTCGTAAAGCTCATTATTATTACTAGGCCATAGTACATCATACTCGGCATGCTCATTATTACTAGGCCATTTGGAAACCGTACTTGGCTTTGAAACGCTGTCCATTATTACTAGGCCATTTGTTGCTGCAATACGTACCTTGGTATTGCTCCATTATTACTAGGCCATTTGGAAACCGTACTCTGCACGGCATGCTCATTATTATTACTAGGCCATTTGGAACCGTACTGTGCTCTATTATAGCATTTGAACCTCTATTATTATACTGGCCATTTGGAAACCGTACTTGGTATGCTCATTATTACTAGGCCATTTGGAAACCGTACTTGGTATGCTAACTCATTAAATATTAGCCTATTGGCCATTTGGAAACCGTACTCGGCATGCTAATTATACTAGGCCATTTGGAACCGTACTGGTATGCTCATTATTACTAGGCCATTTGGAAACCGTACTTGGTATGCTATTATTACTAGGCCATTTGGAAACCGTACTCGGCATGCTCATTACTTACTAGGCCATTTGGAAACCGTACTCTGGCATGCTCATTATACTAGGCCATTTGGAAACCGTACTTGAATAGGCCATTTGGAAACCGTACTTGGTATGCTCATTATTACTAGGCCATTTTTGGAAACCGTACTTGGTATGCTCATTATTACTAGGCCATTTGGAAACCGTACTCGGTCATGCTCATTATTACTAGGCCATTTGGAAACCGTACTCGGCATGCTCATTATTACTAGGCCATTTGGAAACCGTACTTGGTATGCTCATTATTACTAGGCCATTTGGAAACCGTACTTGGTATGCTCATTATTACTAGGCCATTTGGAAACCGTACTCGGCATGCTCATTATTACTAGGCCATTTGGGAACCGTACTCGGTATGCTCATTATTACTAGGCCATTTGGAAACCGTACTTGGCATGCTCATTATTACTAGGCCATTTGGAAACGTACTTGGCATGCTCATTATTACTAGGCCATTTGGAAACGTACTTGGTATGCTCATTATTACTAGGCCATTTGGAAACCGTACTCGGCATGCTCATTATTACTAGGCCATTTGGAAACCGTACTTGGTGTGCTCATTATTACTAGGCCATTTGGAAACCGTACTTGGTATGCTCATTATTACTAGGCCATTTGGAAACCGTACTTGGTATGCTCATTATTACTAGGCCATTTGGAAACCGTACTTGGTATGCTCATTATTACTAGGCCATTTGGAAACCGTACTTGGTATGCTCATTATTACTAGGCCATTTGGAAACCGTACTCGGCATGCTCATTATTACTAGGCCATTTGGGAACCGTACTTGGTATGCTCATTATTACTAGGCCATTTGGAAACCGTACTTGGTATGCTTATTATTACTAGGCCATTTGGAAGCCGTACTTGGCATACTCATTATTACTAGGCCATTTGGAAACCGTACTCGGCATGCTCATTACTACTAGGCCATTTGGAAACCATACTCGGCATGCTCATTATTACTAGGCCATTTGGAAACCGTACTCGGTATGCTCATTATTACTAGGCCATTTGGAAACCGTACTTGGTATGCTCATTATTACTAGGCCATTTGGAAACCGTACTTGGTATGCTCATTATTACTAGGCCATTTGGAAACCGTACTTGGTATGCTCATTATTACTAGGCCATTTGGAAACCGTACTCGGCATGCTCATTATTACTAGGCCATTTGGAAACCGTACTTGGTATGCTCATTATTACTAGGCCAAAGTAACATCGTACTTGGCATGCTCTTTGCTACTAGTCAATAAACAGTCTTACTCGAAATGTTAATTAATACTAAATCATTAGCAAAACTCACTCAGTGTAATTATTATTATTAAGTCTTAAATAGTTCTTACACGGCAGACTAAAAACGTTGAAGAAGACTTATTGGGAACCTTCATGTAAAATTAACGATTTTATGAAGGAATTGTTCAAGGCATGGACGTCTTTACAAGGCAGGACGAATCGAGGCAAGTTCTCACTTTATTTTTTTAATGGAGTAGCCTAATGTATTACAAATGAACGTAATTCAACCAAAATACTACCTAATTTTTTTTTGGCTTGATGGGAAAAGTGGATCTGTATAACATTTAAATGTTTTAGTTACCATTTCAAGTTATGTTACTTTATTTGATAAGTGGACTGAGATTATAGCAAACTAATTTAGAATTTGAATATGAAGAAAATATAATTATGACAGTGTGTTTCAGCGTTGTTTTGGAAACATTTTAGCAGGATAATATGGCTAATTAAAATATATTTGGATTTATTATATCTGCCACGAATGAAAATATATCGAATAAATATTTGGTAATGGACAGGCACGGGTGAACCTTTGAGGCGAAAGATTAGATCCTTTGATTTCAAAACTGTGGTTTAATTGCCGATTCAATACATGACCTTTATGCGTCAATTATTTTAAGTCCTACAGTTTTAAAATAATTTACAAAGTAGATATAACGTTAAAAGTAAAAACGTTACTCCCTACATAACCTATCATATTTGTTTTTTTATTTTCTGGATTTTAGTTGCCATAAAAATTGTTTTAAAAGTACATTCTACTTGATTTACACGTTAAAATGTTAATAAATGAAAACTGATTCACTGTTTAAAATACTGGTTTCATATATAGTGTTAAGACTAGTTGATAATCAATATTAACTTGTTTTGAGTGGTGGTTAAATAAATTACTTTTAGAATATTTATTACGCAGTTTTCCTACAAATCAAACAACAAATCAAACGTTCCTATCAGCTGTCTCACAGAATACATCAGCTGTGTAACCAAACAAGATGCGTCGTCTTTCCTTCAAGGGCAATGAGGTGAATGAGGCACAGCTGGGGAACTCTCGTGCCAAGTACAATCACATATACATACAATGTATATGAGATCTCAAGATAATTGATGACCTCTACTAGAAGAGAACTACTATCAGGGAAGGCCATTTTGAATTATATTATGCTACTAATATGACGGTTCGTGCGTATATTTTTGTTCTCTCTGGTTCATATTTTACCACTATCTTTCCATTTATCTGATAGCTCAGTTTTATAAATAAGCATATGGTATGCTTTTATTTATAAAAGATGAGTTAAATCTTTATAAAATTATTTTAAATATCGACTAGATTCACTCGTTAAGTGCTATGCGCCCAACTCGTTCGATTTATCTCCTAGTCCAAGGGCTACGCCTCCGCGAGATAACTCTGCCTGTACTCATCCTTCAATCATACATAGAGCTTCGCTACAAGTGAACACTGCGTGCTTGTAGATCTTCGCCCAAGCCTTGTGATGGAAAGAATACCTATGGCCTGATGAAGGAACGCTGCCGATGGCATTTCTTAAGGATCAAGACCCGTAAGCTCGTGAGTGGACACTGACAGAAGCCCTGTTTGTAGATCTTGGAATTTGGCTTCTTGCGGAAGTTCATCCTACGGCCTCACGAATTTACTCCTCTTATAATACTTCTGAGAACCTCTGGTTTCGTCTTTGCCAGTTGATTTTAGATATTCTTACTTGTAGATCACAGCCTCAGACCTTTTGGGGAGGTTAGCTCAAGATTTTAAGAGAACCTTTGCTATAGTATCGCTTAAATATCTTAGTCTTCGGCCCCTTAGATTTCAGCCTAGGGCTTCATAAGAGAATATGACAAAAATCTCTGTCTTTTGCCTTTTTTGTGATCTTGGCCTTTGGCCTCCTGATAGGCTTGGGATTGTAGACACACCTGAGACTCCCTTATCTTCAACCCTCTCCTACTTCAAGTAGATGCTTGTTAATAGACATCTGAGTGGGAGAAATGGTGAGTAGTGAGGGTGATTTGGATGTCCTCTCATAAATTTCCCCAGAATCTACTGTTTTGTAGAATTAAGTTGTTGTATAAACATCTTAAGTCACCAAGTGTTTAAAGACTTGTATCAGATTAATTAGATAATTAAGGCCTTAGATCTAGATATTTATATTTATACAATTTTTTTCATGATTATTTCATGTATAAAAATTCTTAATATAAACCGTAAACCCCAGTTGGCTGTCTAAAATCCGTGCTTGTCACAGAGGCAATGTCTCATAAGATGTTCATCTGCATGAATGAATGCAGCATTTGATTGATGGCTAATGCTGATACAATTATTTATCACCGATTCTTGTCATAATCCACACTTGTCAAAAGGGTAACTGAATACGACATGGCTTTGAACGTAAATTAATATCGTGAGTATCATATAACAACACCAAATTGACTTTAAGCTTTCTGACTATCTTAATTTTCCTTTGGGATTCAAACTGAGTTTTTCGTACGGTTTGTTGTCAGCTACCATTTGTTAATTTCAAAGAGCTGCGATGTTTATTTGGATAGACCCAAAAGTCGTAATGGCATATTCATTGAATAACATTTTAATTAATTGATCTCCTGTCACAAAGCTATGTCCAATCCATCGAACCATTTGAGACCTGTCTCACTTATTCTGTTCATTCTGGCTAATCTCTCCGTAAGAGAGTGCAGGGGGCACTCTGTAACTATATGATCCATTGTTTGGATAGATTCCCCGCAATCACATGACTGATCTAGTATCAATCCCCACTTATACTTCCAGGCATTTCATCTGCCAACGCCAGTTCGGAACTGATTCAAGCGTGTCCTGTGCACGAGTACTTAATACCGCTTCAAATATTCATCGATTGACTACAACGTACTTGTCCTACCATCGATATAATCGTCTGCAAATTTTTACTTTCTCTCATATGCGTTAGCATATAGAAATTATTGTGATCGTCCAAAACATTTTTTTTACAAGTTGGTCTAAAAATCCATTTTAGGGTCCCCTGAACACAAAAGGTGATATTTTCGAAAAAGAAATGTTGATGTCTGTCCGTATGTGTGTCTGTCTGAGTGTATGTGCATTTTGTTGGAGACCAAACCTATGTTTTGATAAAAAAATTGCTATGTAGATGTATTTAGTAAATATTTTCAGAAAATTTTTTCAAATTTTAGTTTTACTGATTTTTACGAGCAAAAAACATACAAAAATGGAATTTTATCTAAAAACAGCTCTAACTATTTTAATTAAAATTTCAGGAACCTTTTGAATTTGAATTTAAAATATTTTAGTAAAAACCGCATGTCTCAAAAATGACTAGTTTTTGAGTTATTACATTTTTACGGGCAAAACCATTTAAAATGCATATTTTCAAGATTTAAAGTATTAATTTTGATTAACTTTTCAGTAAAGAAGCAAATTATAATTAAAAATATTTCATTCACCCCTATACTAAGTTGGGGCTGGAGGCCGAAGGCCGGAAGCCCCAATTCAAGTTGTTGAAGGTTGTTTATATAAAATCTGACTGTGATTAATTGAACAGCTGATTTTGAAGATTTTTTACATACTTTTATTTAATTAATAAAATAAGTGTTTCATTTGTACATTTTTATAAATGTAATTAATCGAAAATCTGTTTTTATTTTTGTGTGTTTTTACATTCCTTTAATTTTAATTTTTAAACGATCTGCTGACATAACAAAGGGACAGGGAGAATATTTGTGCCAGTTATCTGGTACCATTTATTATTTAACTAATTCAAGCATAGGTAATCCATTTATAGCACTATTGAGTCTATAACAAATAAGAATGTAATCAATTAATTATTAAGTGGTCTAGCAATTGAAACATCCTTAGTCATCTCACAAGTACATACACCAAAGCTTTTCCCTAAATGGCGTAATATTAAAAATAAGGTGATTAATTTTACTATACAACCTCAATTTATTATTTGTTAAATAATTTTATTCGTGTTCTCCTATGGTACTTTATATAGTATCAACGTCCTTAAGTATCATGAGGGTAATTAGCAGACCACTAGTACTAGGTTAGTTAGTTATAAGTTATACAACTTAAATTTATTAATACAACGTCACGATTTATTAAAATCGTGACCCCCTTGAAATTAAGGACATGAAGAATAGAATTGCTACATATATACTAGGAGTATAATCAAACCACTTGTAAATTTTATCCTAATAATAAAATGGTCTCGTTTTTATTGAGGTTTTGTATCTCAAATTTATATTCTACAATACAAGAGAACATCACACACACAAATTTCTTACAATATAAGTATAGTAACTATAAACATTATAGTGATCGGTTTTGGTAAACCACGTTAGACCCAAGGGATTTTCAAAGGAGTTTCTTCCTTTATTACGACTGAACGTGTAAGGTTGGGTACGAGGGTCAATACCACTGAACGTGTAAGATTGGGTGGTAGTGTTAATACCACTGAACGTGTAAGGTTGGGTGGGGGGGAGGTCAATACTACTGTACGTGTAAGGGTGGATGGGAGGGTCAATACCACTAAACGTGTAAAGTTGGGTGGGTGGGTGAATACCACTGAACGTGTAAGGTTGGGTGTGAGGGTCAATACCTCTGAATGTGTAAGGTTGGGTGAGTGGGTTAATACCAATAAAAGTGTATTGTTGGGTGAGGGGTGGGTCAATACTACTGTACGTGTAAGGTTGGATGAGAGGGTCAATACCACTGAACGTGTAAGATTGGGTGGTAGTGTTAATACCACTGAACGTGTAAGGTTGGGTGGGGGGGGGGGGTTAATACTACTGTACGTGTAAGGTTGGATAAGAGGGTCAACACCACTGAACATGTGAGGTTGGATGAGAGGGTCAATACCACTTAACGTGTAATGTTGGGTGGGAGGTTCAATACCACTGGACGTGTATTGAGGTGGGTTTCAATACCACTGAACATGCAAGGTTGCATAAGAGGGTCAATACCACTGAACGTATTTGTTTGGTTGGGAGGGTCAATACCACTGAACGTGTAAAGCTTGGATGGGAGGGTCAATACCACTGATCGTGTAATGTTGGGTGGGAGGTTCGATACCACTGAACGTGTATTGAGGTGGGTGGGTCAATACCACTGAAAGTGTAAGGTTGTGTGAGAGGGTCAGTACCACTGAACGTGTAAGATTGGGTGGGTGGGTCAATACCACTGAACGTGTAAGGTTGTGTGAGAGGGTCAGTACTACTGAACGTGTAAGATTGGGTGGGTGGGTCAATACCACTGAACGTGTAAGATTGGGTGGGTGGGTCAGTACCACTGAACGTGTAAGATTGGTTGGGTGGGTCAATACCACTGAAAGTGTAAGGTTGGGTGGGTGGGTCAATACCAGTGAACGTGTAAGGTTGGGTGGGTGGGTCAATACCACTGAATGCGTGGTTATGTGGGAGTGTCAATACCACTGAACGTATAATGTTGGGTGGGAGGTTCGATATCAGTAAACGCGTATTGGAGGTGTGAGGGTCAATACCACTGAACGTGTATGGATGGGTGTGTCGGTTTTCCTCTCAGATGAAAAAAGAAAAGTGATGGGTATACGGTTCTATAGTGCCTGAGAAAGTGATGGGTATACGGTTCTATAGTGCCTGAGAAAGTGATGGGTATACGGTTTTATAGTGCCTGAGAAAGTGATGGGTATACGGTTCTATAGTGCCTGAGAAAGTGATGGGTATACGGTTCTATAGTGCCTGAGAAAGTGATGGGTATACGGTTCTATAGTGCCTGAGAAAGTGATGGGTATACGGTTCTATAGTGCCTGAGAAAGTGATGGGTATACGGTTCTATAGTGCCTGAGAAAGTGATAGGTATACGGTTCTATAGTGCCTGAGAAAGTGATGGGTATACGGTTCTATAGTGCCTGAGAAAGTGATGGGTATACGGTTCTGTAGTGCCTGAGAAAGTGATGGGTATACGGTTCTATAGTGCCTGAGAAAGTGATGGGTATACGGTTCTGTAGTGCCTGAGAAAGTGATGGGTATACGGTTCTATAGTGCCTGAGAAAGTGATGGGTATACGGTTCTGTAGTGCCTGAGAAAGTGATGGGTATACGGTTCTATAGTGCCTGAGAAAGTTACTAAGAGGACAGCACCTTTGGAACTTCCTTTGTGAAGGTAAATGTGGTTTACCGTAATTAATCACAATGATGTATCTACATTTTGAACATGTATTGTAAGACATTTGTGTTGTGTGACGTACCTACACGTAATGTGCCCATTAAGATACTATTTATATTCTTTGATTAAGCCCATTTAGGTGTAAATGTTTAACTACGTTTATATTTGACTGCGCACAAGAAATCATCAATATATTTATTTTTGTATTTCTCCTTAACAACTACCTAAACGACTATTGTACGCTAATATTGTTTACAACACACAACCTCGTTGTTAGCTATCCTCCAGGACTTTACTATTGTTTGTCCCAGCACTAATGTGGTTCAGAGTTGAAATTAGTTTTAAAAATAGCTGCATCCTGTTTCTCATTCACTCATTAATGTGTTCCTCTAATGGCCTTCACTTCTAATATACCTGGCTGGAACTTTACATTTTGTAATTAATCTGCATTTAGGAACTCAAAAAGCTTAAACTTGTATATATATAAAACTACCCCTGCACGCTTCGCGTGCCAACTACGACGTTTGCTGCGCTTGCTAAACCTTGGCCTTCGGCCTTGCCATGTGACTTTTGACTTCAAATAAATATATTAACTGTTTAAAGTAAAATCACAATATTAAATTTATTTACATCATCTCACTCACATTACTTGCATTACTAACTATTTATTAGTATGAATACCCAATGGTATTACTTAGCCTATTTCAAACATTTTCATTTCATTTCTTTTTGTTTAACAGCTGGAGATTAAACTTATAGTATAGTGTTAAAAATTTAACAATCACAGAGCAGTTTTGTTATGTGGGATTATTAATACTATGTCAAACATACAAAATAAATATTTTTACTTATTTACAAAACATCTGTTATTAATTTAATGTTATAAGATGAAACAAACACTCCAGTAAATAATTTTTTAATTTTGTAGGGCCTTTCAGTAACAAAGTTGTCATCTTCAGACACACAAACTAAATTAATGTTTCTGAAGATGGTAACTTTGTTACTGAAAGGCCTAACGAAATGAAAAAAATATTTACTGGAGTGTTTGTTTTATCTTATAACATTAAATTATATATCCAGTAAGAAATGAGCTTGAGGAATGATCTGTTATTAGTTTACTACAATAAACCCAATGTTATTATTATGGAACTATCTTTTAAAGGTGGTTTCTACCCCTTAGGAGTACTTTATCAAGATGAAAAACTTTGGTTGTGCTATTTAAGACCTAAAGAAACAATATACACAATTTCAGCTCTCGACTTACACGGGAAGTTGGAGAATTAGTGATGAGTGGGTTAGGGCTTTGTCTTTTATATATAAAGATAACAAATTTTAAAATATAATGTATCAGGGAAATGAGTCTAGATTTTAACTTGCACTGAGTTTTTGTATTTTAGAAGGACTTCAGCCATCAGTTGACATGGTCCTTTACGTACACATTTGCGTACACTTTATTCAACGGTCGAAGTACTAAACGGTAGATCAGTTGGAGGTTCGAACCCTCTGAAGCATTAACCACTGAGCCAACACCGGCAGCAAGTATAGAAGTGAGGGAATGTGTTATTTTGTATCGAATAGTCAATATGTAGGCTACTGTAAGTGAAAGTTTCGTATTAAAAACTGGTTTTTATTTAGTATTCCAAAATATTTCAATGGTAAAAGCTATTAATTCATGCTTTAGAAAGGCACATTTAACTATCTATGATAAAAAAAAAAAATATTTTTGTATGATTCATAATTTATCAGACATTTTTTGATAATCATATCATCATATAATAGGAAAAACTCGATTCATATTCAAGACGTGGACCAGCAAGTTTGTTCAAATATATCATATACATCCACATTTTATTCTTGTTCAAATTATAAAACCAGAAAGCTGCCTTAAAAACACATTTAGGACGAAAAAAACTATTTATTTAAAAGTGCTTAGATTCTAATTTACAAATAAAATGAAAAATCAGTTTATGTGAAATTACTAAATTCCAGTTGTTATATTATTTTATAACTATTTACAGTGATTGTAAATAATCTAATGATAAAAATAAGACTAGAATTATATAATTTTACTTATATAAAAACACTAACAAAAGTTCTTACAAACATAACAGTTATTTACAATATATCACATGTAAAATAAATAATCATAACAAGTCACATTGATTCAATAAGGAGGAACATCATGACAGCCGGATCAGGATATCCTGAAATAAAAAAATTTGTATTAGCAAACAAATAGAAACATTAAAAGGCTTAAATATATATACGTTAATTATCCTGTGAAAATTAGTATTTAAAATAATAAATTGAAACAGAATGACCTTGTTCTTCATAATACTAAAATGTGATTAAAAACGTGAAGAGGCAGTTTATTTAAACGTGTAAACTATATATTTTACACTGGTCCACAGAGATAAATTTGATAATTCTCTGCTTTTAATGACAAGAAAAATATCACAGTTAGTTTTTAAATAACAATTATCATACTTGGTTTAATTTTTCCAGTGGCCAACATCCTAAGAAGAACTTTTGAAATATTTTTCAAAGAAGCTATAGGAATCGTGTTCTAAAGAAAAGGGCGTAAGTCTAATGATAAATGATAATAAATTTAATAGATAAAATTGTTTTTTTATTTTTACGAAATTTGATTAAGGGTAAATCACAGTTTACCTTCATTTCAGTAAATTATGTTTACAATATAAGGTAGTTATAGTATTCGTAATCGAATAATTAATTGTATCCATTTTAGTTCTATTTACATTTAAAATTGAAAATCTAGATTTTGTTGCATTAGTGGGCGTCAATGTTTTATTCTACTCAAATAACGGGCCAATTAAATTTGTTGTATACGCCTACTGTTATCAGAAAAACCCTCACTTTATCTCTTTTTTAATTAGTCTAAAAAGTACTTTTCAATAAGGTTTTATGACAATGCGTTAGCATAAAGTATTGTGATGGTAAAAAGAAAATATTTTTACAAGTTGGTCTAAAAATCCAAAAAAGTAGGTTTTCGAAAAAAATGTAAGTGTCTGTCCGCATGTGTGTCTGTCTGTGTGTATATGCAGTTCACTGGAGACCAAACGGATGGATCAATTGTTATGAAATTTGGTATGTAAGTGTATTTAGCCAATATATCTGGACCATTTTTAACTTTTTTGAAATTTTTTGTATATCATGGACAAAAAAAATACAAACATAGAATTTTCTCAAAAACGGCTCTAACGATTTTGGTTAAATTTTCAGGAACGATGTAAATAAAAATTTAAAATATTTTAGTAAAAACTGCATGTCTATAACTTGAATAGTTTTTCAGTTACAGCAAAAAATGTATTTGGGAATCAAACATGTAATTTTCAAAGTTTTAATTTTTTAGTGTTTAATATGGGGGAAAGTTTGTCCCAATCCTTTCGAACCATTTATTTAGTTACAAGTAGTAAATTGTTTAGTTATTTTATATGTATTTTGTTCGATCACAGTCATAAACGAACAAGATTAAGATCCCACCACTCTATTATGACTGGGCCATTGAATGATACTTTTAGTTAAGTAAACATGAGCTCACTTACTAAAACACTTACGAAACCCGTATTTGCCCATATCTCGATAATCAGCACACCGATAAAATGCATGTTGTTAATGTAACTTATATAGTGAGAGAATATCATACAAAATACAAATAAAAACATACATATTTGCTATGATGAACGGTTCATTAGTATAAATTCAAAACTTATAAGATAGATCAATGACCAAATATGAGTATTTCCCATTAATAAAAGATTTGTGTAATTAAGGAAGGAATTTGTCTAATAACCGATATGTCTGCCTTCATGTCTGACAAACCTATTTATTATCAAGCTGAAGACATTACTTTCTGACCACATAAAACGAACTTTAACATATATCCCAAACTAAGGTTTTTTTTTATTACGACTACGAAGAAATAAGCTTATATATGTGATATTTTACTAACGATTAACCTTAAATGATATCTCTAGCCAAAGGTATAATATGAATCGAACAGGACTTTAACTTTTATTTACATAATATTTTCGTTCAGTAAACACGTGGTTTGGCAACAGAACCAGGACTATCAAGTGTACGTCTAGGCCAGGTGATCGACCTGTCCAGCTGACGTAACACCGGCTTGCATTGTGCAACATGTGGAACGGGTTGCAGGCTAAACACACGAGGCTACGGCGTAGAAACGAGCAAGCAACCGACACTCGGTGTTTTGAAGGTCATGTCAAGGACGTTATGCAAATGTGTCACCTTATGAACTCATCGCTTAAAAACACCAACTACCGTGTTTTCTACCAGTCACCAACTGGTACTTCATTAGGAAATAAGAAGATGTGGGAAGCTTTTTTATACAGTGGATAAAATGACTAAACATTGCATTTGATTAACACATGGAATTAAATTATGTAACCACAATGATTTTAAGAAATCTCCACTACCAATTTGAGTGTATACAAAGAGAAAATGGACAGATTTTGTAAGATATTAGCAATAAATCTTGAGATTAAATATTTAATTAATTTGAGATTAAATATTTAATCTCAAAGAAGTAAAATATTATTTTCAAAACAATAAATTTAAATACATGAATATATTATGTTTTATGGGTTTTATTTCAGGAGTTTATTCACGAAATATCTTTGTTGCAAAAAATTACTGAAAGCTTTCAGTGTAGCTTGTGTGTAATACAGAACGAAAAATATTTTACAAAATTTGGTAACATTTGTTTTAGAGTGTTGTTGGATAGACCATAAATGTCACAGGAGTTGGAGGATTTCAATCTTTTATCTAATTAATTAATCTAACCGTAGTTTTAATTTCCGTGGTTTCCAAAATGATAGTCATGCGTTATGGTACATGTTATGACAGACATCTAAAACTCAAAAAGGTGAATATCACCAAAGACATTCTAAGGGAATATATCCCACCCACCCACCCATACACGTACAGTAATATTGACCCACTCGCCCACCCATACACGTACAGTGGTATTTTGTATGGTAAAATTGTAGGGAGTATTTCAAATATAAGAACCACCAAAGTAGAAGACGTTCCTTTGAAACTCACATTGATCACTGTCTTCGGCGACAGGACGGTAGTGCTTGGTCTGTGAGGTCCTGGGAGTGGCCAGCTCACGGTCTGGACCGTAGGTGATGACCCTCCCATGCTTGAAGATCTTGGGACACTCCTTGCGAGAGACTACCTGGCGGTAGACTGAGCGGACAGCTTGGCCACCCTTGATGACTTTGGAGGAGGCAGATGTGATAGGCATCCTACGATCAACAAACGGTTAAATAGTTTGTGAAAATTGAGGCAGTTTTAGTGGAATTATTTAGGCCTACCTACCTACCAACTGAGCCGTTAGCTTTCGTCCCCTACGAAAAGGTGGGAGGGTTGTAAACAGATAATTGGAGGATATAAAATTATTAGATATAATGAGATTTTATGATCATAATCAATAATGTCTAATTAAAATTATTCTAATTCAATATTTTTTAAGAAACGTTATTAAACTGTTTATCCCATGTTAGCTAACATAAACTCTCTTTATGTTATACAAATAAAAAAGATTATCATTGTTTATTTATAGAAAATTGATTCATTAATTTACATAATAATAAATAAAATATAAATAAACTCTTTAAAAGAAAATTAGGTAATTAATAATGAAAATTCAATAATTTTATTAACATGGGAATTTATAATGCTTGGTCATCATGTTTTAAATCATATACTCGAGACTTAACTCATTGTTTCTAGCACGATAAACACTTAATAGTAATAATTTAAATATACTAGTATTTATATATTTATTATAAACCTCAATTTCAAATTAACATAGGCAGCAAGTTCTATGTTGATTTGACTATGTTGTAAGGTGACTTTTATTCAGCTCTGTTGGGGATTCGAACCTTGGACCACACAGTCCCAAGGCTAAATCACTGAGCCACCACGTTGGCTTATGTATTATATATTTTGGTGCTTTGGATAGATTAAGATTGATTATTCTATTAGCTTTATTACATTGTAAAATATTTTTTCCACAAAATTGTGGAAAACTGCTTTGTAAAAACTGTAATAAAGCAGAACGTTGACTCACAAAATGAAAGAGAAACATACAGACATACAAACATACAGATATACAGCATCATTCTATGTTTACAATCAGATTATTACTTGAGCGTATGCAAAGCGCCCTAGTCAAAACTTTGTTACATCTGTGAAATTGACGTTTGACATGTTAATTGTTAAATCAGCTGTTTTCCAACCCAAACATAATTATTTGTCTTGATCGTCCATGGATTTTTTTGGTGAAATAAACTATACAATGCCAATGTTTGTTTGTAGTTGCCAATATTATCTATCACCTTCACCATCATCATAATTATCATCATCAGATCTACTAGATATTTCTGCAGTGCTGAAATTGAGTTGTGAGTACTGGTAAGAACCAGTTTGTGAGATACCTAACCTCAAAGCGTTAAGAGTTAAGCGCTCTAAGGAATTTAACTATGGATTTTGTAGAAGCTGCCGCTTAGAGCTTGTCTCCCTAACAAAAACACACGTGTTTCACTCCCCTCTCTCCATCACCGTCCCCTCTTGTCCCTCCCCACAAATTGTACAAAAGTACATAAAACCCTCGTTTTATAGACACGCTATCAATAAAGTTTTTTGACTACACTACTATGAGTTCATCTGTTTTCGTTATGTGTTTACAACCTGCGAAACATCATATTTTCAACAGCTGTCTATTGTTTACTACCGGAAGTAACATTGTTTACAACCGACAATTTTCCACAGTCAACAACACCTGTTTTTAAAACATGTTTCTAATTTAATAAACAATTAACATTCCAAAAATGAGTTTTTATTCCAAAGTGTAGTGAAAACTATCGTTCAAAACTCGAGTGAAAGTGTTTTGTATGTTCTCGACAATTTGAAGTGCTCGACAAGACTCGCACTTCAAACATATGTCTCGAACATGCAAAACCCCACTTTCCACTCTTGTTTGAAATATACTATTAATAATACTAATTTATACCTTCTGCAAATATAATTAATCGAATTTAAACTCAAACTATGTACTAGTGATTTACAGAAAAATAATTAGTTACATTGAAAAAAAAAAAAGAAAAAGAAAGCAAAAGAAAAAAACAGACAAAAGTTTTACTTTAGTTTAGGTTGGTAATTATTTTTTTTATTACGTTCTCTAAAAATTTTAATAAGATATATCATAGGGTTTCTTAATTATTTATGTACCTAGAAAGTAGAATTAAGCACTTTTGGCAGGTCTGGCACATAAATAAACTCTTTGTGATTTTTTCCTCTCAACACATTTATTATTTATAGGAATATTAAACATTTTATTTAAAACAATTTCAAAAACCAATACCAGTAAGCTTGTCAACAGCTTATCAAAAAGAAGCTGAGCTTAAAAGAACTAGTATTTTCAAATGCGAAGACCCAGTGATACTGAAATATGTAATCTTGCCTATTCTCTTCGAAACATGCAAACACTTGAGTCTGAATCTTATATCTGAATTTGAACATTTTAACATGAAACTTCAAGATATATTTTACACATTTCCTTTATAAGTTAAACAGTTCAGAGTAATTATTGTGATTTTAAATATTCCATTAAAATTAAAAGAGTTGTACACAGGCAAATACAACGAACATAACGAAGCATTTGGCTAAGAAATTAAGTAGAAGAGCAAATAAACAGAAAAAAACAAGATAATTCTTTTTGTAAATTAAAATTCCACATATTTTTAAGAATCATAAATGTTTATTAATATTTGATATTTTATGGGTGAAATATGTCAGTTTAAAACTATCAGCGGGGTAAATATAGTAATTTTAAATAATTGAATGAAAAAAAAGATTGGGTTATACACAGGCATTCTCTACATAAAAAGAACGTAACGATGAAGTTGACCAAGAAAGTAAGGGAAGAGCAAAGTAGCGAAAAAACCAAGATATAAATAAAAGTTTTGTTGTAAATTTTTTTATTTATCATTTTATATTGTCAGTGGAGTAAATATTGTAATTTTAAATATTTGATTAAAATAAAAAATGGGATGTACAAAGGCAATTCTCTACATTAAACGAAAATAACGAAAAAGTTGGTCAAGAAATATATCAGTTTTGTAGCCAATTTTGTATAAGATATCTTTATCCTAAATGGTCCAAAATTACTTATATTTAAGACACCATCGTAAATAATAATTTCACAGATGACATAATAATATTAATTCGTTTTTAACAGAGAAAAAATACATTCAAGGCTTCGAGAATCATGATGAATCAAACGTTTCTTTTTTAAAGAAATTATTTGAACATTGATTTTAACTTTTTGTAGTCATAATTTCTTGTATTTTTTAAAATATACATAGAGTTGTTATACTTTATGAAGAAATAAACATTACTATTCGTAAAGCAGAACCGTGATCAGCAAGACTTTTACAGGTTAAAGTTTGAGACGAGAAACACAATCATGTAAATGAGTATATATGTAAATAAAAATAAACCATTCCACAGAATTGGTAAAATTTCCCCCATATTAAACACTAAAAACTTAAAATTACCAGTTTGAATCCAAAAAATGTTTTTTACCATAACTCAAAAACTAGTCAAGTTAGCGACACTTGCATTTAATAGCGAGAATGATTTTTTGGCGAATAACTTGGATACCACACTGCTGACTACGAAATTGGAAGTGGGAAATTGGTAGTATGAATGCGCAAACATTTTGTATGTTTGAAAGAATTTTGTAGTGTGGGTGAAATTAAATTTTTGTAATAGGCATCAAATACCTTTTAAACTAAAATTTACTTTTGCAATACATATTATATGTCTACTGCAATAAAACTGATTTGATTTGATATGAGACATGCGGTTTTTAATAAAATATTTTAAATTGTAATTCACACATTTCCCAAAAACTTAATCAAAATCGTTTGAGCAGTTTTTGAAAAAATCAATTGTTGACTTTTTCCCATAATAATAAAAAACTAAAATTTCAAAAAAGTGAAAAAACAGTTTGGAGATATTGGCTAAATACACATACATACCAAATTTCATAAAAATTGGTCCATCCGTTTGGTCTTCAGCGAACTCCACATACACACATACGTACAGACATCAAACATTGTTTTCGAAAAAAAAAAGTTGTCTGGGTTCAGGGGACCCTAAAACGGATTTTTAGACCAACTTGTAAAAACATTTTTTTGACGATCACTATACTTACTTTATGCTAACGCATAAGGCAGAAAGTAAAAAGGTGTAATGTAAAAGTAGACAGTGGGAATTTTCAGGATGGTTATAAAGTTATTGAGAAAAACGTGATCCCCACGTAAATAAAGATAAGTGCAGAGATTGGTGAGAGATTTGCGGGATTTATGGGATGTCATTTCCCTTTTATGGTTTTGATACTAAATTCAACGGTTTGAATTGGCATTCTTCACTGGTAATGCTCCATACCTTCCAATTTCTACTGATTTCGTATTTTGTCAGTAGATACAAGATTTGTGATACTTTAGATCCATTTTTTAAATTTACATAAAAGTATCTTAATTCAGTGTTTATGCACTGCAATTATAAAACTATCATTTCAAACTGGTAAAAAAATACCGTTAAACGTTAAGATATTTTTGAAATAGAGAAATCTTTAGTTTTGTAAAATGTTCTAAGCAATTTAACCAAACTAATTTATGAGAATCTTCACAAAGTCATGCACGTTATTGATAAATTATTCATGAATCAAATTCATACAAAATTACGAGCTCAAAATAATAAAGGTAAATTTGGTTACTTCCAGTCAGTTGCACCCAGTCTTTAAGATGCATATTATTATTTTTCCAAAAAATAGAAAAAGAAAAACTTAAATGAGATTTTATTTTCTCCTACTTTCAAGTTTCTCATGAATAATGAATAATTAGATTAAGATATGAAGAGTGAAAAAGAATATTAAAGTATCTATATGACATATGTTTATTATTAAACTTTATAACAATAATTAGTTAAAAATCGTCTTGTATGTATATTAATTAAGTAATAGTTTAAATATTGCAATGTATAAAATGTATTGTATATGTTTGGAAAAATAAATTATTTTTATTAAAATGATTAAATCTTAATACTAAAGGTGTTTGTGCAAACCTTAATTTGCGAAGCTTAGTGGTTAGCACTTCTGTTTCCAATGCAGAGGGTCACGGGTTCAAATCCCTGGAGGTCCAATTAAATTTGCTATAGGGATTTGGACTGTTATCTCTCAATAACGTATGAATATAATGTTAAAAATGCCACTGTCGTAAACAGTAAAAAAATAATAATTAATAAATAAAAAACTTATAATAACTATATTGAAGGTTTCTCGGCATAGTTTGACTGTATACGTACGTAGCAAATACATACAAAAAAATGTATAAAATATAAAAATAACAAATTAAAAAGGCTTATTATTTATATTGCAGAGCAATGCTTTACTTATAAATATATCGATAGTTAGAGTGCACTTACGTTTCTCTCGGTACAGGTGTGTCGACTTGTCAGACTCTCTGGCAACTGAAGAACCGAAAGGCCGGTCTTTATACCGGTATCAGCGGTGACCTTGAGACTGGCGGAGAGATAACACCGATGCTCCATGTCACAGTTTTCTCACGGATTAATATATTATCCTCAAACAGATAAAAGTGGAAAGTAAGGGTCTTAAATGCAATAATGTACAAATTAATGAAGTAGATAATAACATGTTTTCGCTCTAGATGTTTGAATAAAAAACGTACGTGAAATTTAGGTTTATTAATGACATCAATATACAATTACATTAACTTCATATCGAAAATTACATGTAATCACACATATTCCTTGAAACTACCTACCTCTGGTAATTTAAAGATTATGAATTGTATTTTACAATAAATTGAAGTATAAATAAAGGGTGTTTCTTTTAAAACGCAACCCAATTTACAAGTACAGAAATTGAAGGTTTAGCCCTGGTTCTTCTTCTTCCTTGGCTATCACCTGATTTACATTGTGGAATTGTTGTTCACTTTATTTGAGTTTCTTGTAATGTCATTGAGTTGAGGCTAGAAACATGATTTTGAGCAAACTTCGAAAAAGGTGTCCAAAAATTTACTAAAAAGGGTAGTAAGTTGTATAAATGCTAATGCTAGTTAATTTTAATACAACACCTAAACAAAAACGTAATTTAATCATATAAATAGTAGTAATAAATATTAATAATAATAAAATATGTTATAGATATTTATGTTGTTTGTCATATTTATTTCAAATCATGGGTTGCGTTTTAAAAGAAACACCCTGTATAAAGTAAGGAAAGTTTATAAATTAGTGGTTTGATTTTATTGATACTATCTCAAAATGACCACTAGGGAACAAGGACTCACTTAATTCAACAATGTGTTGTAAACTTTATGTGATAATATTTTATTAAATTATTTTTAATTTGAGTCAAAACCATACATAATTGATGGCCAAATAATTGATTTCACTTATAATGTCAAGACCTATCAGATTTACTAAGATTTTACTATTGAGATTTAAAAAAATATTCGTACGGAAATTCTTGCACGCGTAGGTTAATTTTTTAATCTTATATTTTGTTAAACTTATTCATAAGTTTTGATCCTCCACGTAACAGAGTTGATTAGTTCCCTTTGTTTATACTACAGTCATTTTATACGAATTATGAGTTAAAAACTATGGTATGAAAAAAATATCCTAATATTTACATGTATCATATAGATGAAAATTATAAAGTTCAATTAAATCATGTAATTATAACACATTTAACATATTTTATAAATGGTTTCAATGCCCAGACATTAAACTCTTTCAAAATATACGTTTTTAAAACGGTCCTTGGTTTAATAGAAAAAGTCAACTTCATATAATATGAGAATTTGAACATTTTCATTGTTTTATTTTAACTTATTTTTGGTTAGACGAGTTAAATAATGTACAAAAGGTTTCAAAGACAAACATTAAAATATTCAAAATTGATCAATCAATACTTTAACATTAAAAGCTTAAAAATACACCAAAATTATAAAAAAAATAGTGAATAAAAATAGTTATTATATACAGGCCATATCTTTTACTTCTGTGTTACTTACACAGGTACTTAAAAATATATTTTTAGACTGAAGAGTGAAATGACCGAACTGTATTTGCCGAACTTAAGAGTAGGCAAACTGGGAGGTCTTTGGGTGGTGACGTTATTGTATGAAGAATGTTTTGAACCTTTTCTTAGCTTGACAAATAAGAAAAATATTGACAAATACACACAAGGTTAAAATGTCTTTACTCATAATTTTAAAGATTTTTGACACGTACAGCATGCTACTAACAACTTCTGGCTTTCTCCCAAACAGCACAGACGAATGAATTTTCATTAGGTGTTCCTGCCAGCTTAATTTATTCTGACAACTCACGTATAACTGTTGTACTGTACCAAAAATACTGCCAACTGCCACTTAGTTAGCCTTGATAAAATGAGTACCTGATTGGTTCTTTGGGTGAATAATTGCAGATGATAATAACCAAGGTTAGAAATTTAACATATGCATAGGGAAATAGTCAGAGGAAAATTTAATATATTTTGAATAGTATTAACATTTATTATTCGTTCATAAGATACCGATCGTCAAGATATGGGCGAATATGAGGGGCGAACGAGTGTGATGAGTGTAGATGAACGGGTGTAGTCATTGTTACTAACTAAGGTCAACTGTTCCTCAGAAAGAGCTATTTATTAATAGCCCGGGCAACTAAGGGACTTACAGCTTTACGTGGAATCCGAACCACGTAGTGTTGGTCTGATTATCACGTAATATTTTCCTTGATGGAGAATAGTCTGTTCTTGACTTGATTGATGTAGTTTTCATAGATTGGACAACATATTCACAGGCCATTGAAACTTCTACGATTCAAAATTAAAATAAAATAATAGTTTTTTATTTTTAACGATTTTTAAGAATCTTGGTACATCATCTCTACATGTATACCTCCCATAAATGTTGGTCAGACTCACCCGCCCTTCCAATGGTATAACCGTACGGTGACAATAAACTACCCGCCCATACACATACTGTGGTAATGTCCCACCCACCCACATATTCAGGCACTGTGGTATTGATTATAGTAAATAAACGAAGAAGTGCGGTTATATATATTTACACCCTCTCCAGCATAAACGGGACAAATAATTTTTTTTAGTTTGTTGAGAGTATTTTGATATAGAAAGAGTGTCTTAATTGAAATACGGCGTAGATGACCCCTCTATTCACTAACATACTAAAATGTTACTTGCCATCCCACACAACACACAAGTAAGACATGGATTGTAATCTTACCCACCCACACATGCATCATGTTGATTGCCTTACCACCCTTAAAAGCATAACATTGATAGTTCTCCCTCCAACCCATACATTTATGACATTGATGGCTCTTCCACTTACCCATACAATTACGCTTATGACCTTCCCACCCACACATGTATGGTGTTTAAGGCCATACCACCCACCCAAACACGTATGCAGTTGATGGATCTCCCACTCACTCAAACACGTATTTAGTTGATGGATCTTCCACCCACCCAAACACGTATGTAGTTGATGGATCTTCCACCCACTCAAACACGTATGTAGTTGATGGATCTTCCACCCACCAAAACACGTAAGTAGTTGATAGATCTCCCACTCACCCAAACACGTATGTAGTTGATGGATCTTCCACTCACCCAAACGCGTATGTAGTTGATGGATCTTTCACCCACCCAAACACGTATGTAGTTGATAGATCTCCCACTCACCCAAACACGTATGTAATTGATGGATCTTCCACTCACCCAAACACGTATGCAGTTGATGGATCTTCCACCCACCCAAACACGTATGTAGTTGATGAATCTTCCACCCACCCAAACTCGTATGTAGTTGATAGATCCCCCATTCACTAATAATCATACGACTCTATTGGCACTATAATTTATCCAGAAACATATGACATTGACAAGTATACTAACCCATTCCAATTATATTCTCATTAAAAATGTTGTTATCCTCACGAATCGTATATTTTACTTCAAGCTGTGTTCGTAAGATGGGTGGGTGGGCGTTATGCATAGGATGTAGAATACGATGCTCGATTGCTGTTTTTTCAATATCACGCTAATGTACAGTTTGGCCCGTTTAGAAGAAATTGCACCATCACTTGTTTTCGAATGTTGCCGATGATAATCTTTATTGACCAAGTGACGCTGACACCAAACAGATGAGTGTCAATTGAGTGTTTACCCACCTCTCCACTGACCTGACCTCTGACCTCCACTGACCTCTGAACTGATAACGCATTTACCCCTAGTTGATCTCAACTGATGACTCGATGCAGTTTATTGCGGGTACAGTAGATCTGCCTCAGCTCTATTGAAGTATACTACGCTATAAAACATCTTTTGCCTTTTACACAAATGATAGTTTTAGTTCACAATTTTAACCTTCAAACAAATTTATTAACTATAAAGATATTTGTGTTAAAAAAAAAAAAAAAAACTATAAGTAAACCTGGGTGAGTGAGATAAAAAATCTACAAGGATTAATAATATCCTGATTTCTAAGCATGCAAAAACAAAAAAATATTATGCTACTATTTTTGGTGCAACATGTTTAAATTTTATAATAAATCAAATATCAGTTATGTTATTTTTAAATAGTACACGTGCAATATACCAAATCATGTTAAAGTACAAGCTAGTACTTCAAATACAACTAAAAGAACAATTCAATTTCTATTTTGTTACTACCTAATTTTATTAAACCTTATGTTACCTTTTTCTTGTTTAAGTTTAAGCACCATCCCAGCCTACATTAAAAAACCTAATATTACGTTTCTCAACTGAAATACTGAATAAGAATCTAAAATATCCAAATTTTGACTGTATATACGTAAGAAGCCCTTCTGCGATAGATACATTAGTTCCTAGACATCGCAAACTATCTGTTAAGATAATGTATTGAATTTCAGTCATTAACAAATGCTTGTCTTAAGTTTAAAAGTTAGGGATATGACTACTTCAGATCAAACAATTTTGTTTTTTAATTTAACGGAATAATTTTGATGTTATCCTGAATTTTTTAAAAGATATACGTAATATTGGGACACCATCCACTATAAGTTATAGACGTTTTATCTAAAATTATCGATTCCAATCTCATTAAATAAATACCATTGATGAATATTGTATCTTGAGAAAAAAAAAGATATCATTGTACTATCTATCTCGGTTCATTCATTTGTCTTAAAATGTATGATTTTAATACAATTAGTGAGATATCCATTCCACACCATCCTTGGATTTAACGAGAGATAGGTCCTTCCCATCTAAACATCGTTGTAAACCTCTGTACCTTTTTACTACCTCACGAAGAGCTGAGGTCAAAATAGCTAAGAAGACGGACGAGCTCAATAAACCAACGCAGTTTTTTTCAAGCTTAAGGTATTTGAATTTATTGGTACAACTACAGTGCGTGTTGGGCGAAATGCAAAATATGTGCATTTATTGCAATATAAGTATTTCATGAACAAATTTTATGTTGATCAATACAGCAAACCACGTTTGTCATCCTCAGACCAGAGGGAAACACGAAGGGTTATTTATGATTCCTAAATATATCCCTCAATTCTGAGGATGGTAAAAATATTTCACCGAATTCGATGAAAATAACATTTATACATTGTATACTTATAATGTAGTAAATTTTGTGGTGTGTATCGTTAATTTGTTTTGCTACTACAAAAAGTAAACTAACATCAATCATAAAGTATTTTAAAAAAGTCAATCATATAAAAAGCTTAGGAATTATAAATATTAAATGTACTACAAGAAACCAGTGTGTACGCGGTGCATGTATATTATGTTACGCCAATGGAATGCCTGTTTCAATGGTGTATCAGGACATAACCAATTGTACAGTATTCATCAACGATATTATGTTACCATACTCCAATAACACAACAATCAGTGATCCCATATGGGTTGTAGATTGCACATGGTAGATGCATTGATGATGTTAACGTAGATTGGTATCCGTGTTAACATCACCGAGGTAAATCTATTATTTTAACATCAAATTGCAATCAATGTAAACATGATTTGGTTATTAAACCGAAAAATTATGAATTTGTTGTATTAGGGTTCTAAGTTAATATGTATTACAATGTCAAATGATTACGAAGATAAAAATTTATGACAGGAAAGAGAGGTCTTTATTACTGTGATGAAGTTATGTATAATTATAAATTTCCACTTCTTATCAACACGCTATCACTTAAAGAGAACGCTTAACTAGTGTTAATCTTGCTCTTGCACCATCCCTTAGTAACTCTTGTTACTATTTCTCATCATATAATTATTTTATAACTTTTTCAGAAGTGAAAACTGATCTGTTCTTTTTGGTATTACTAACCATTTGAATTTATTTTTTAAATCTTCACCTACCAATTCTTATGGACCTGCAGGCCTGTGTGTGACTTGAGTGAAGTACCAACCGTTAGCTCATTTGGGAATTATCCATCCACAATCCCCGGTCTTAGCCACATAACTACTAGCCATTGACCCACCCACCCACACACGCACAGTGGTAATGACCCAACCATCCACCCATATAGGTATAGTGCTAATGACCTAACCATCCACTCATATACGTACAGTGATAATTACCCAACCACCCACCCACACACGCACAGTAGTAATGACCCAACCATCCACTCATACACGTTCAGTGATAATTACCCAACCACCCACCCACACACGCAGAGTGGTAATGACCCAACCATCAAACCATATACGTACAGTGATAATGACCAAACCATGAACCCATACGCACACAGTAATAGTGACCCAACCATCCACTCATAAACGTACAGTGATAATTACCCAACCATCCACCTATACACGTACAGTGATAATTACCCAACCACCCACCCACCCACGCACAGTGGTAATGACCCAACCATCCACTCATACACGTATAGTGCTAATGACCTAACCATCCACTCATATACGTACAGTGATAATTACCCAACCACCCACCCACACACGCACAGTAGTAATGACCCAACCATCCACTCATACACGTTCAGTGATAATTACCCAACCACCCACCCACCCACGCACAGTGGTAATGACCCAAGCATCCACTCATACACGTACAGTGATAATTACCCAACCATCCACCCATACACGTACAGTAATAATTACCCAACCATCCACCCATACACGTACAGTAATAATTACCCAACCATCCACCCATACACGTACAGTAATAATTACCAAACCATCCACCCATACACGTACAGTAATAACTACCAAACCATCCACCCATGCACGTACAGTAATAATTACCCAACCATCCACCCATACACGTACAGTAATAATTACCCAACCATCCACCCATACACGTACAGTAATAATTACCCAACCATCCACCCATACACGTACAGTAATAATTACCAAACCATCCACCCATGCACGTACAGTAATAATTACCCAACCATCCACCCATACACGTACAGTAATAATTACCAAACCATCCACCCATACACGTACAGTAATAATTACCCAACCATCCACCCATACACGTACAGTAATAATTACCAAACCATCCACCCATACACGTACAGTAATAATTACCCAACCATCCACTCATACACGTACAGTAATAATTACCCTACCGTCCACCCATACACGTACAGTAATAATTACCCAACCATCCATACATACACGTACAGTAATAATTTCCCGATCATCCACTCATACATGTACATTAATAATTTCCCAACCATCCACCCATACACGTACAGCAATAATTAACCAACCATCCACCCATACACGTACAGTAATAATTACCCAACCATCCACCCATACACCTACAGTAATAATTACCCAACCATCCACACATACACCTACAGTAATAATTACCCTACCATCCACCCATACACGTACAGTAATAATTACCCAACCATCCACACATACACCTACAGTAATAATTACCCAACCATCCACCCATACACTTACAATAATAATTACCCTACCATCCACCCATACACCTACAGTAATAATTACCCTACCATCCACCTATACACGTACAATAATAATTACCCAACCATCCACACATACACCTACAGTAATAATTACCCAACCATCCACCCATACACGTACAATAATACTTACCCTACCATCCACACATACACCTAAAGTAATAATTACCCAACCATCCACACATACACCTACAGTAATAATTACCCAACCATCCACACATACACCTACAGTAATAATTACCCAACCATCCACACATACACGTATAATAATAATTACCCTACCATCCACCCATACACCTACAGTAATAATTACCCTACCATCCACCTATACACGTACAATAATAATTACCCAACCATCCACACATACACCTACAGTAATAATTACCCAACCATCCAACCATACACGTACAATAATAATTACCCTACCATCCACACATACACCTACAGTAATAATTACCCAACCATCCACACATACACCTACAGTAATAATTACCCAACCATCCACCCATACACGTACAGTAATAATTACCCAACCATCCACACATACACCTACAGTAATAATTACCCAACCATCCACCCATACACGTACAATAATAATTACCCTACCATCCACCCATGCACCTACAGTAATAATTACCCAACCATCCACACATACACCTACAGTAATAATTACCCAACCATCCACCCATACACGTACAATAATAATTACCCTACTATCTACCCATACACCTACAGTAATAATTACCCTACCATCCACCCATACACGTACAGTAATAATTACCCAACCATCCTCCCATACACGTACAGTAATAATTACCCAACCATCCACCCATACACGTACAGTAATAATTACCAAACCATCCACCTATACACGTACAGTAATAATTACCCAACCATCCACCCATACACCTACAGTAATAATTACCCAACCATCCACACATACACCTACAGTAATAATTACCCAACCATCCACACATACATGTACAATAAAAATTACCCAACCATCCACCCATACACCTACAGTAATAATTACTCAACCATCCACACATACACCTACAGTAATAATTACCCAACCATCCACCCATACACGTACAATAATAATTACCCTACTATCCATCCATACACCTACAGTAATAATTACCCTACTATCCACCCATACACCTACAGTAATAATTACCCTACCATCCACCCATACACGTACAGTAATAATTACCCAACCATCCACCCATACACGTACAGTAATAATTACCCAACCATCCACCCATACACCTACAGTAATAATTACCCAACCATCCACACATACACCTACAGTAATAATTACCCAACCATCCACACATACATGTACAATAATAATTACCCAACCATCCACACATACACCTACAGTAATAATTACCCAACCATCCACCCATACACCTACAGTAATAATTACCAAACCATCCACCCATACACGTACAGTAATAATTACCCAACCATCCACCCATACACCTACAGTAATAATTACCCAACCATCCACACATACACCTACAGTAATAATTACCCAACCATCCACACATACACCTACAGTAATAATTACCCAACCATCCACACATACACCTACAGTAATAATTACCCAACCATCCACCCATACACGTACAATAATAATTACCCTACCATCCACCCATACACCTACAGTAATAATTACCCAACCATCCACCCATACATGTACAATAATAATTACCCAATCATCCACACATACACCTACAGTAATAATTACCCAACCATCCACCCATACACGTACAATAATAATGACCCAATCATCCACACATACACCTACAGTAATAATTACCCAACCATCCACCCATACATGTACAATAATAATTACCCAATCATCCACTCATACATGTACATTAATAATTACCAAACTATCCACACGTACAGTAAAAATGACTCAACCATATTGTGTTTGCTTTTAAATTATCTGGAAACCTTTTAGTATAAAAATTCTATGACTAGATCGAAGGTTTGTTTCATTATTTTTTTATGGTAATCCAGTTTTAATTCAGTAACAAGATTAAGCAGCTAATAATATTGCTTAAAACACGTATTCATGATAAGAAGAAACAATCTTAAATCACATAAATAGTTTGTAATTTAGTTAAATACTTATTTTTATAACACAAACTAAATCAAATCATGTAACAAGAACTCATGTCATATATTGAGGGGAAACATCACATTAAGTAATTAAACCAGTGCAGCTACTATAACAAGTAAATTACACAACTTGTTAAGTTAGTGTCGCCGCCATGTTGGATCACGTCTAGCCGGATGGACCTAAACTAATATTGGCTCTTCTCTGGAAGACACTCTCGCAGTTGCATATTTTTAATTAACTACTAATAATAATCATAACTACAGTAAATATAACAGAGTTAATTATAGTAAATAATTATTATAATAAGGAAATCTCTTGATTAGGAAAGTATTGGGAGGGTCAGTGGCCTAATGTTCTAAGGCTTTAAGAATTTGAAACAGAGTTATGGCACAGGATCGAATTCTGGCATTACTATCAGTTTATATTAGTAATGTTCACCCGGAGTAGCCGTAGCTAAGGGGCTAAGGCAGTAGCTTGCCACTGAGGTGGTCCGGTCATTCCTGGTGTAACCACAACAGAATTTACCCCTGTCGCTCTCTGGGTTCGGAAAACCCCCCAAAAAAGTTTAACTGAATTTTAGTTTTATTTTAAATGCATTATATAGCCTACTAATATATTTATGATTAAACACAAAGTAGTAAAAAGTCACTGAACGTAATTAAAAAAAAATATAGTACATATACTTACAACATATGTTCCTTCGAGTAAAGCATGAACAAAGTAACCATCCTCACCTTAAGAACTCCCTAGTTGTAAATATAGTTTGGAGTGTAGATATTTACTACCAAGTCAAAATACTATATTATTTTGTATATAATTCATATGTAAGGGAAATTGCTTGAATATAAATCATTGCAAACCTAGTTTAATGCCCAAATATTTAAAAAGAAGACTATAAAAATAGGATTCAATATGATTCAAATGTTTTCCTTATAAGTAATAAGAGTAAAAGTTTATTTTACTCTTATATAAGAGTATTTTATAAAATAAGAGTTTATTTTACCAATATTTGAGTAAACATTATTAAGTCTAACGATGTTGATCTTCTCTGTTTTAATTTATATAAATCCTCTTCCACAATATTTAGACTAATTAATATCTTACTTTCTACACATATTGTTTATTGTCTTCCAACGGCTTAGCTTTTGATTAACAAAGAATATTAAAAGTACAACATACATATTCTAATTGTGTTATAACATTGATAGAAAAATAAATAAAAAATGAAATCATATATAATAAACAAGTATGACAATAGTAATGGAAATTGCTAAAATGGACACAATTCAGCACAGAACTTATAAGGGGGAAATTATTGATGTAGAGATCGAAGTGAGGATTTAAGATGCAGTTGATGGGCAGAAAAAGTCGATGTGGTCTGGAAGTGTGTTAGCCAGATTCTGAACTCCTACCATGGGACGGCGTAGGAGGTAGTTACAGTGGGTTTTGCAAAGAGGGCTTTAGATCTTGTGCTAGAAGGTACTCTGAAGTGAATTCTGTCCAGGAAATCTGAGCAGTCGGAAATTCTATTTACCAGCTTGTATATGAACAGCATATCCTGATTGAAGCGCATTGATTCAAGGGAAGGAAGGTCCAAAAGTGAAAGAACATCTTGCACAGGTACTTCACGATACTCAAATCCAAGTCTCACACCTACAAGTCTTAAGAACCGCCGTTGGATCTTATCCATAACCTTTCTCAAAAACAGTTGGTGAGGGGACCAACGACACTGTTGTACTCAAGGTGAGGTCTCACCAAACAGCATTATAACGTTTTTAATACAAACAGATCTGTAACGGTCTTGGAGACTTTGTAAAGATTCGTTTTCTAATAAAATATTTATCTCTGTTGCCATTAAACCTACTATATGCATAAAATAACAACTGAACTTAGTCATTACTCAACGACATCACAGGTGTTCCCTGCATTTTACCCACCTCACAGTGAGTGACTGCACGATTATGCTAAATATACGGGTGTATTATGCAGCAACTCACAAAACTCGCATGTAGTATTGTATCTTCTTAAAAGACGAGTTGTTGAACTTTTCAGTGGTTTCTTTTTAGATTTACTTTCTTTCTCACTGTTGAACAATAAAAGCAAAATTCGAATGTGTATAAGTATAGCTTATTTAAATAGTACATACTATCTACCCTACACTTGGCCGTGATAGTTTTATGCTCACAGAATTTATTTACCTATACACACACACACACACACACACACACACACACACACACACACACACACACACACACACACACACACACACACACACACACACACACACACACACACACACACACACACACACACACACACACACACACACACACACACACACACACACACACACACACACACACACACACACACACACACACACACACACACACACACACACACACACACACACACACACACACACACACACACACACACACACACACACACACACACACACACACACACACACACACACACACACACACACACACACACACACACACACACACACATATATATATATATAAGCTATATATATACTTTTATATATATATATATATAAGCTAAATACCACTGACTCATCAAGAAAACCCAAAAACCACCGAACGATTTACACAACATTTTAAAGGAAGCTAGCTATAGTATCGAAAGGACCCACTAAGAAAATATTCGTCGAAATTTAATTCATAAGGGCTATAAACAGCCCGTCCAAATTTCTTTTTTTATGACATTAGGTTGATTTTAGTAAAAGTTAAAAGTGTTTATTTAGTATATTTGACAGTATACTATTGATGCATTTTTAATATTATGCTATGAGTTTATTCTTCAGCTGTTAAACAAAAACAAATAATATGAACTTATTTGAAATGTGCTAATACCGTTGGATATGTATAGTAATAAATAGGTAGCAAGGCAAGTAGTGTGAGTGAGATACTATAAATATATTTAATATTGTGATTTTACGCTATACAGTCATCTACTATTATTTGTAGTCGAAATTCATATGCCGAGGCTGAAGGCTGAGGTGAATCGAGCGCAGCGAATACGGGGTTAACACTCGAAGATTGCAGGGGTGTCCCCTAGTAGGTGTAAAAAAGAGAAAGCCCTCAATCATTCATCACTGATTCTCCAACTTCCTGTAGCCATACAGAGCTGAAATTTGGTACAAATGTTTGTTGTAGGCTAAAGGAAAACTAAAGTATTTTCATCTAGATAAAGTACTTCTAGAGGTAGAAAACGCCTATAACAGATTGTTCCATAAGGATAAAATTTAGATTTAGTAAATTAATAACAGTTTATTTTCAATTAAATAAACATGGTTATTTTGTATGTTTTACATCTATCCTATTGATGCATTAACTACACATCCAAAATTACTTTTCCGCGCACCTTTAGACCATATTTAACTGCCTGTATGTCAAACATTGAGTGTGATAACATTGTACAGCAAGATGATGAATGGTGCTGGTGCTGAAGCAAAACAGGTAAATGCTTTCAGAGAATGAAAACGTTGGTTGGGAACACTCGTCGCCCAAACTAATTAACTGTGGAAAAGTAATAATGTTCTATCATTTGTCAACCTTGTTTATTTGCCGTTTAATGATTTTAAAACCAACTTTAATTTCACAAACAAATAAAAATAGACTATTTTTCCAATCAAACAAGTTTTTTAATTAAAATATAAATTTGTTATTTTTCAAATAGGTCTGATGTTTTTATTTTAAATAAATATCATTTTCACGTATTATTTTTGTTCTATCCCAATATACAATATACGTATTACATATATAATATATATATTTATATATATATATATATATATATATATATATATATATATATATATATATATATATATATATATATATTTATTTATTACTTTAAAGTGAGTACAAAATCAAGGCCTCACCAAGTTACGCAAAACTTGTCGGTGAGGTCCTATAGTAAATAAAAAAGAAAAAAAAACGTAGTACAAAAAATACATTCATATATGCTTATACATATTTTATAGTGTTATTTATTAGTAATTATTAGCGGTTTAGGGCAGGCACCTATTTTACAAAATAAAAAATGCAGCTTATAATATGACAAAACTATGCATTACAATAGAAGGTATGAATACAATAACTGCAGAATGTGGCTACACCAGATATGCCTGGTGAAAGTTTGTAGATAATTTTATCCTGTTTGCCAAAACATTCCTGTTCCCTACTCTATGCCTTATTCCCTCAACAACACTTGGATCGGCAGTGGGTGAATTATATGTTGTACTGTAAACAAACACAAGGTGATATAACCTTAGCGTGTTTTCTTACTGTAATTTAACTATTTAAAATACTATTTGAATTCTAAAACGAATATATGTTTAATTTGTAAATTTATTGAACAGTGCAGTGTCTTTGATGTGTTAATGTCATATTTATTACTTGGTAGATTGCCCATTTCTGGGTCAATGTTTATCTAGGCTGTGTAATTATGGTAAATAGTCCCTTTCAGTGCACCTTTTCTCCCAAGAGAAACCCGTTAGAATAAATGATTAAATTACAAAATAAACACAATAAATAATCTAAATTAACCTGTATTTGTGAAATTACATTACTCAAACAATATTGTAAGGTGATTTTGTTCTGTATTCAATTGGTGTGATAGTGAAGTGATTTGGTGTAATAGTGAAGTGATTATGTGAAATAGCAGGAAATAATGTATATGTCAGTGAGTTGTTCTGTTATTATGATTACGATGATAAATGCAGAGAAATAGAGAGAAAAAAAATATTTATATGGCCTAGTGAGTGTAAAAGAATCACTAATTAACAGTGTTAAGTGTAATAGTATGGTATATAATTGTACATTATTTCAGTGCGTAAATACTCTGGGTTTGGAAAGTGTATATATTGACTTGCAAAGTATTTTGTATAACCTCTATGTAATAAATACGAGTTATCCTTATTATGAACTGTTTTCTGCAAGTCAATTAGAAGCCTATTATGTAGAAATTAAAATCCTTAAAACGTGCCCATTGGATCACCTTAAATTGTTGCCTTCACCTTTGTTTTTCCGTAAAACGATAATATTTTATAATTTGCCCTTAAATAGTATATAATGGGAAACTCGTGAATCTACAAACTTTTAATTGAGTTACTGCTTGCGCAAAAATCAAGTGTACCCGAGGCTTAAGATTGTTTACTGAATAATCTTAATATCACTGCATTTACTTAGGCCTACGCATATGACATTTATGTATCATAAATATGCATTTCATAAAAATTACAATGTAACTAAGTAATTAAACTTACAACCTGCAGAGGCCAAGCAAACGTTGTTTAAGTAAATTTATATGCCCTTTTATTTTCTTGAAAATTTAAAATTATAACATTTACAAAAGTTATATAAAAAATTCCTGTCAACCACGTATCGAAGTATAAATGAGATACATCAATGCACTTTAGAGTAATAAAAGTGTAACATTTTTGCAAAATGAACATTAATTAAAATTTCAATTTTGTTTGTTCCAAAAAGGATTAAAATGATTGAAACTTATAATAAAATGCATATTTAATTATGTTTAGTCTAACGAGGGAAACAATGGTGTAATTAGATTTGTCATAGGTTTCTTAGTTATTATAAAACAACCTTCAATCTTAGGTACACATTGTTTCTGCGCCCCAGTAGTAATAGTTGCTGGTTTGATTATTATAAACTGATAAACTATACTTGCTCGTGAGTATAGTTTATCAGTATATAAAATAATAACACTGTACATGTATAGGTGGGCGGGTGGGTCAATACCACTGTACATGTATGGGTGGGCTGGTGGGTCAATACCACTGTACATGTATGGGTGGGCGGGTGGGTCAATACCACTGTACATGTATGGGTGGGCGGGTGGGTCAATACCACTGTACATGTATAGGTGGGCAGGTGGGTCAATACCACTGTACATGTATGGGTGGGCGGGTGGGTCAATACCACTGCATAAGCATGTCACTTTCGTATTGGTGATTATGTCCCGTAGCAGATTGGACGTCAAAGAATGCCCCTACATTTATAATTACTGTTCTCTGCATCTTGTGTTTATGTTTTTCAATATTTATTTAATTAGATCCGTGTTCTCTCTAAAAATATAAGTGTCTTAGAAATTGATTTATATAGTTTTAAAATGTTTATCTGTTGTCCTATATATAATTGTACAAATAATTGTACATCTATGTATGGAAACTTTTCGTATTAATTAAGATCTGCGTTAGAATGATAGTAACTGAAATATTCCTTAATGATACCAGTAATAACTGTAATAACTGTAGTTACCTGAGTTTTACCAATAACAGATGCAGTATTAAAAAAATCCCAGCCACTTTTTAAAACAAAATAATAACATTACTTATGCCTCAACTAAAATTAATCAAGTGCCCAAAATTAATACCTGTTTGACTGATAAAATATTTATGATTGTTACATTATTTATTTTATGTCATATTTTCAAATAATAATTTAAGGAATTTTGCAATATATGGTAACACTTTGATTGATCTCCTAATTAGGAAGTCATTCTTGTAAATAATCCTTATGAATTGTAAATGAAAAATCCACGGTTTACTATTTGTTTGGATCTGCACCTGTCAAGCTGATGACCTCTTTTTTGGAGCTCTCTCTAACTGTAAATCTACCTTCCTTACAGATACCAGCTGTTAAGCTCCCTCCCTTTCAACTCTCTCTAACTGTTAACCTCCCTTCCTGCAGATTTCCTAGCTGTTAAGCTCCCTCCCTTTCAACTCTCTCTAACTGTAAATCTACCTTCCTTACAGATACCAGCTGTTAAGATCCCTCCCCTTCAACTCTCTCTAACTGTAAATCTACCTTCCTTACAGATACCAGCTGTTAAGCTCCCTCCCCTTCAACTCCCTCTAACTGTTAACCTCCCTTCCAGCAGATTTCCTAGCTGTTAAGCTCCCTCCCTTTCAACTCTCTTTAACTGTAAATCTACCTTCCTTACAGATACCAGCTGTTAAGCTCCCTCCCCTTCAACTCTCTCTAACTGTTAACCTCCCTTCCTGCAGATTTCCTAGCTGTTAAGCTCCCTCCCTTTCAACTCTCTCTAACTGTAAATCTACCTTCCTTACAGATACCAGCTGTTAAGCTCCCTCCCCTTCAACTCTCTCTAACTGTTAACCTCTCTTCCTGCAGATTTCCTAGCTGTTAAGCTCCCTCCCTTTCAACTCTCTCTAACTGTTAACCTCCCTTCCTACAGATTTCCTAGCTGTTAAGCTCCCTCCCTTTCAACTCTCTCTAACTGTAAATCTACCTTCCTTACAGATACCAACTGTTAAGCTCCCTCCCTTTCAACTCTCTCTAACTGTTAACCTCCCTTCCTGCAGATTTCCTAGCTGTTAAGCTCCCTCCCTTTCAACTCTCTCTAACTGTTAACCTCCCTTCCTGCAGATTTCCTATCTGTTAAGCACCCTCCCCTTCAGCTGTGTCAAGCTGATAACCTCCCTCGGTTTCATCTGTTAAACTCCCATCCATTCAACTATATATAACTGTTAATCTCCCTCCCAAGAATAATTCCTAGCTGTTAAGCTCCCTCTTCTGCAGCTGTCTCAAGCTGATAACCTCCCTCCCTACTGCCTCTACCTGTTAAGCTCCCTCCCTTTCAACTCTCTCTAACTGTTAACCTCCCTTCCTGCAGATTTCCTAGCTGTTAAGCTCCCTCCCTTTCAACTCTCTCTAACTGTTAACCTCCCTTCCTGCAGATTTCCTATCTGTTAAGCACCCTCTCCTTCAGCTGTGTCAAGCTGATAACCTCCCTCGGTTTCATCTGTTAAACTCCCATCCATTCAACTATATATAATTGTTAATCTCCCTCCCAAGAATAATTCCTAGCTCCCTCTTCTGCAGCTGTCTCAAGCTGATAACCTCCCTCCCTACTGCCTCTACCTGTTAAGCTCCCTCCCTTTCAACTCTCTCTAACTGTTAACCTCCTTTCCTGCAGATTTCCTGGCTGTTAAGCTCCCTCCCCTTCAACTCTCTCTAACTATTAACCTCCCTTCCTGCAGATTTCCTAGCTGTTAAGCTCCCTCCCTTTCAACTCTATCTAACTTTTAACCTCCCTTCCTGCAGATTTCCTAGCTGTTAAGCTCCCTCCCTTTCAACTCTCTCTAACTGTAAATCTACCTTCCTTACAGATACCAGCTGTTAAGCTCCCTCCCCTTCAACTCTCTCTAACTGTTAACCTCCCTTCCTGCAGATTTCCTATCTGTTAAGCACCCTCCCCTTCAGCTGTGTTAAGCTGATAACCTCCCTCGGTTTCATCTGTTAAACTCCCATCCATTCAACTATATATAACTGTTAATCTACCTCCCAAGAATAATTCCTAGCTCCCTCTTCTGCAGCTGTCTCAAGCTGACAACCTCCCTCCCTACTGCCTCTACCTGTTAAGCTCCCTCCCTTTCAACTCTCTCTAACTGTTAACCTCCCTTCCTGCAGATTTCCTAGCTGTTAAGCTCCCTCCCCTTCAACTCTCTCTAACTGTTAACCTCCCTTCCAGCAGATTTCCTAGCTGTTAAGCTCCCTCCCCTTCAACTCTCTCTAACTATTATCATCCCTTCCAGCAGATTTCCTAGCTGTTAACCTCCCTTCCAGCAGATTTCCTAGCTGTTAAGCTCCCTCCCCTTCAACTCTCTCTAACTGTTAACCTCCCTTCCAGCAGATTTCCTAGCTGTTAAGCTCCCTCCCCTTCAACTCTCTCTAACTATTAACATCCCTTCCACCAGATTGCCTAGCTGTTAAGCTCCCTCCCCTCCAACTCTCTCTAACTATTAACCTCCCTTACAGCAGATTTCCTAGCTGTTAAGCTCCCTCCCCTTCAACTCTCTCTAACTATTAACATCCATTCCAGCAGATTTCCTAGCTGTTTAGCTCCCTCCCCTTCAACTCTCTCTAACTATTAACATCCCTTCCAGCAGATTTCCTAGCTGTTAAGCTCCCTCCCCTTCAACTCTCTCTAACTATTAACATCCCTTCCAGCAGATTTCCTAGCTGTTAAGCTCCCTCCCCTTCAACTCTCTCTAACTATTAACGTCCCTTCCTGCAGATTTCCTAGCTGTTAAGCTCCCTCCCCTTCAACTCTCTCTAACTGTTAACCTCCCTTCCAGCAGATTTCCTAGCTGTTAAGCTCCCTCCCCTTCAACTCTCTCTAACTATTATCATCCCTTCCAGCAGATTTCCTAGCTGTTAACCTCCCTTCCAGCAGATTTCCTAGCTGTTAAGCTCCCTCCACTCCAACTCTCTCTAACTGTTAACCTCCCTTCCAGCAGATTTCCTAGCTGTTAAGCTCCCTCCCCTTTAACTCTCTCTAACTATTAACATCCCTTCCACCAGATTGCCTAGCTGTTAAGCTCCCTCCCCTCCAACTCTCTCTAACTATTAACCTCCCTTACAGCAGATTTCCTAGCTGTTAAGCTCCCTCCCCTTCAACTCTCTCTAACTATTAACATCCATTCCAGCAGATTTCCTAGCTGTTAAGCTCCCTTCCCTTCAACTCTCTCTAACTATTAACATCCCTTCCAGCAGATTTCCTAGCTGTTTAGCTCCCTCCCCTTCAACTCTCTCTAACTATTAACATCCCTTCCAGCAGATTTCCTAGCTGTTAAGCTCCCTCCCCTTCAACTCTCTCTAACTATTAACATCCCTTCCAGCAGATTTCCTAGCTGTTAACCTGCCTTCCTTTTAGATTGTTTAGCTGTTAGGCCCGTTATCCTGCTTCTGTCTATAGCTGTTAATCCTTCTTCCCTGCAACTGTCTTTAGCTAATAACCTATCTCTCATGCAGCTGTTTTTTTACAGTTACCCTTCCTCCCGTACAGCTGCCTCTAACTGTTAATCTCAATGTTCTTCACCTATCACCCATGCAGCTACCTAATTATCCAAATATCCTCTCTGAAAATGCCTTTAGTCATATATAATGCGTTTTAGGATTTTACAAGTGATTTGTTTGCATTAACGTTATATTAATACTTGTAAATCCATATAAATCCATATTATTGCTAAAAAATTAGTGTATATTCAGTTTTTATAAGTCCTAAACTAAACCACTACCTATCCTATCGTTACTATGTATGTTAACTCGTGAAATATTAATACAAAACGATTATTGAACACGTACCCTCATATACTATTTAACTGCATCCCTTTATTCGACCTGACATACATCAGTTCCATTCTTTATTGTCATTTATTTCATAATAAATACCATGCCCAACAAATACATTAAAAAGGCGCTTTACTGTGTCTATATCTTTACATAGTAGAAAACCTACAAAATGTACTTCGATGGGACAGGTAAAGTATAGTCAAAAGACTTCTTTTGTATCCTTCTACAAATTCAAAGTTGTCAAATATTTATCTACTTGAACATGCATTAGAGAGTCTATTTACAGGACAACACGACTAAAAGTAATGACAAGAAGAATAACTTATTCTCTAGACATTTTTATTCCCACGAACATTTTATGTGTTATTTTGAAAACAAAACAAGTATTAATATAAACAAAACTGCAATTTAAATAATTAAACATTTTGTGCTTGCGCTTTTAGTTGAGGTAAATGTATTCTAAATATATTGAAATTGTAGAAATTGCTGTGAACATGAGAAAATTAAATATTGCATAGCGTACATGGTCCACCAAATGTGTTCTAGTGGTCAAACTTTGAAGAGTTGGGTCGTATATATCTTACCTTCCAAATATATTGTGGAGGTCAGATGGTGGCATTTTGAATTCATATATTTTTAATACAAAATGTATTGTTATGGTTAAATGTTGTAGTACTGGATACATATGTATAAATAAATAAATATGTAAATATATATTTTTTGTCTGCCAATTGTGTTCAAATAGTTTGGTGTTGAATACATATATTTTGTCTGTAAATGTTTTTTTAGTGGTGAAGCATTGGATGTTGTATACATATATTTTGTCCTTAAAATGTGTTCTACTGTTCAAGCGTTGGATGTTGTATACATATATTTAGTCTATCACATGTGTTCTAGTGTTCAAGCATTGGAATGTTTTATAAATATATTTGGTCTATCAAATGTGCTTTAGTGTTCAAGCGTTGGATGTTGGATACATATATTTGGTCTATCAAATGTGTTCTAGTGTTCAAGCGTTGGAATGTTGTATAAATATATTTGGTCTATCAAATGTGCTTTAGTGTTCAAGCGTTGGATGTTGGATACATATATTTGGTCTATCAAATGTGTTCTGGTGTTCAAGCGTTGGAATGTTGTATAAATATATTTGGTCTATCAAATGTGCTTTAGTGTTCAAGCGTTGGATATTGGATAAATATATTTGTTCTATCAAATGTGTTCTAGTGTTCAAGCATTAGATATTGGATAAATATATTTTGTTTATAAAATGTGTTCTAGTGTTCAAGCGTTGGATGTTGGATACATATATTTGTTCTATCAAATGTGCTCTAGTGTTCAACTGTTGGATGTTGGATACATATATTTGTTCTATCAAATGTGCTCTAGTGTTCAAGTGTTGGATGTTGGATACATATATTTGGTCTATCAAATGTGCTTTAGTGTTCAAGCGTTGGATGTTGGATACATATATTTGTTCTATCAAATGTGCTTTAGTGTTCAAGCGTTGGATGTTGGATACATATATTTGTTCTATCAAATGTGCTCTAGTGTTCAAGTGTTGGATGTTGGATACATATATTTGGTCTATCAAATGTGTTCTAGTAGTATAGCGTTGAGTTTGGATACATATATTTGTCTATGAAATGTATTATTGTGTACAAGAGTTAGAAATATATATAATTTGATCATAGAGTATGTCTTGGTAGTAAATTATTGAATACATTTGACTATAATTGGCTTAAAACAATTAAAGAAAATTGAACATTATATTTACATTGCTAAAGTTTGGACCAAAGGTTTCTACTTTACTTTTAACTCGAGATAAATGGCTTTACTCTACTTTTGAACGTAAGAGTGACACAAAATGTATTAGTTATGTGTATTACCACACATTTATCATATATAGGCTTAAGGGTAGATTTATGTGGAGATAATAAAGTTCTCACAATACCTTTTACTGGAGATTTTTTAATTACTTAATAATAATGATGGAATTGTGAGTTCTTGTTCAATATATGTGAACTATAATAAAACACTTCTTATTGAATATAAATGAACTAATTTATTTTTATATTGATTTTGTTACAATAAGTATAAGATGGAATATATATTATAGTATTTGGAGGTACTTAATTTTTTGAGTACTCCTTTCACATAGAAAACTGTTTTTTACTGATAATAAATTGAGACGGAAATCAAAACAAAACACGATATTGTACATTTATGTTTTACATTGTTGATGAGAACACTTTTGGTTATTATTGTCATTGTTATGTCAGCGTTATGAAAATTACACTGTTTTAGTGAACCATTTATAATATCCAATAGACAAATATCTGTGAATTAGAAACGTTTACAGAATCTGGTGTAGGCAAACCTCAGGATTGCTGATCCACGTAAGAAATATGGCTTGTCGTTTACTTGTGAATAATAAAACACCGACCGTTTTGCATAAAACATTTTATGAACGGCATTTTTCTTGTTTTTGACATGCCCAAAATAAATTACATAGGCCTACATCATTTTGAAAACAAGTTTACGGCCATCTTCATGACGGTCTGAGAGATAATTATAAACAACTGTTGGTATTAAAACAAGTAGCTACTCGTTCAATAATTAGGCCTCGTGAGTAATTAGTGCTCAAATAAAACAAGTTTACGGCAATCTTCATGACGGTCTGAGAGATAATTATAAACAACTGTTGGTATTAAAACAAGTAGCAACACGTTCAATAATTAGGCCTCGTGAGTAATTAGTGCTAAAATAAAACAAGTTTCGGCCATCTTCATGACGGTCTGAGAGATAATTATAAACAACTGTTGGTATTAAAACAATTAGCTACTCGTTCAATAAGAAGGCCTCGTGAGTAATTAGTGCTAAAATAAAACAAGTTTACGGCCATCTTCATGACGGTCTGAGAGATAATTATAAACAACTGTTGGTATTAAAACAAGTAGCTACTCGTTCAATAAGAAGGCCTCGTGAGTAATTAGTGCTAAAATAAAACAAGTTTACGGCCATCTTCATGACGGTCTGAGAGATAATTATAAACAACTGTTGGTATTAAAACAAGTAGCTACTCGTTCAATAATTAGGCCTCGTGAGTAATTAGTGCTAAAATAAAACAAGTTTACGGCCATCTTCATGACGGTCTGAGAGATAATTATAAACAACTGTTGGTATTAAAACAAGTAGCTAGTCGTTCAATAAGAAGGCCTCGTGAGTAATTAGTGCTAAAATAAAACAAGTTTACGGCCATCTTCATGACGGTCTGAGAGATAATTATAAACAACTGTTGGTAATAAAACAAGTAGCTACTCGTTCAATAATTAGGCCTCGTGAGTAATTAGTGTTAAAATAAAACAAGTTTACGGCCATCTTCATGACGGTCTGAGAGATAATTATAAACAACTGTTGGTAATAAAACAAGTAGCTACTCGTTCAATAAGAAGGCCTCGTGAGTAATTAGTGCTAAAATAAAACAAGTTTACGGCCATCTTCATGACGGTCTGAGAGATAATTATAAACAACTGTTGGTAATAAAACAAGTAGCTACTCGTTCAATAATTAGGCCTCGTGAGTAATTAGTGCTAAAATAAAACAAGTTTACGGCCATCTTCATGACGGTCTGAGAGATAATTATAAACAACTGTTGGTAATAAAACAAGTAGCTACTCGTTCAATAATTAGGCCTCGTGAGTAATTAGTGCTAAAATAAAACAATATTTATTTATTTATTCTTAAGACACCGATCGTCAAGATATGTGTTAATATGGAGTTCAAATAAGTGAAAAGAAGTAAGAGAGCAAATGTAGTCATTGTTACAAACTAAAGCCGAAGAAACTATTCCTTAGAAATTGTCATTAATTCATAGCCTAATGACAAATGAACAGACGGTGGTTATCAGCTGATCCCTTTAAAAATTTGTTTTAACTCTGATTGGGATCGAACTGTGAATCTTAGCTTATGAAAATAGAATAGGCTGGATTAGGCACTAGGGGCGCAGTGCTGTAATCCAGCTACTTGGAGACAAAATGGTGAGGAATTGTAGGATCTATGCTCAGTCCTCTTAATACTGACAAATCGTCCACTAAGTGGTTGCCATCGACGTGGACATTAATAGAGAAGTCAGAGTTGTCCATGTTGGATGGTATTCAAGGTTCGGATTTTGTTTGGGAAAGAGAACTGAGTGTCAAGCTTGTCAGTCAGCTGATAATCAGACCAACACTACGTGGTTCGGATTCCACGTAAAGCTATAGGTCCTTTAGTTGCCCTGGCTGTTGGAATATTAATAAATACCTCTTTCTGAGAAACAGTCGACCTTAGTAACAATGACTACAATCATTTATCTATACTCATCACACTAATTCGCCCATATCTTGAGAATCAATGACTTATGAATGAATAATAATAATAAATAAAATGAACGTCATGGCATAACCCACTTAGTTAGTGTATAGTTTATTGAACCGTGTTTGTTCTGGTATACACTAACAAGTAAATATGAAAAAGTAAAAAAAGTTATTTATTCATTTTTATTGATATTTTCAAAACGTGTACTTTTTCATATTTAATTAATTGGACTTACAGCTTGATAACATAACAATAATTTATTTACAATCGTATTACGAATACACGACAAATGATAGAATCATTACATATTAAAAGTAACAAATTACATTGCAAACCTCATACATTGTGTCACAGTATTAATCATTTAGGTAAATGCATCAAGGGCAGAGTCTTACTAAAGGATTTACAATGTACATACAACAGACACTGAATACCACAGTAGCATTAACTTAACAATCATACAAGCTTCAAATAAATGATTCTCAGACGTAGGCTATACTTATATATTATGTACAGACACTTCTATTCCCGATCAATACGATTTATCTAAAGCCCATACGTTAAACAAATATTCAAAAACAACTAATATGCATTAATAAATGAAACGTTTGTTTTTAAAATTTTGTTTAGTCACCTGAAATAAAAAAAAAATCATCAACATTTTCAATTAAAAGGTGTTAGTATTAATTTAGAATTGACATTTCTTAAGGAACTTGTAATACAAATTCCATATAGTCCTTATTGTTAAAATATACTGTTACATAAAGTAACTATACATACAAAATTATAGTTATTTTAAAATGTCACAGTTTAGTATTACATAAACACTGCCGTACGAACACTTAATTTAATATTATAATTACATAGTAATACATTTTTTAATTTTTTTTTAACGTTGAAAGATAAATAATATACGAGTTGATACAAAAAGGTTGGGCTGCCTATGCATTTTCAGTTCTATGTGTGATATTAAGCTAAAAATGAAGAATAATATTTTTTCAATTTCCGCTTTGTTTAGCAGCTAGATGCCATTTTGTTTGTTCTACAAAACAATTTATATCTTTGTTGTTATATTTATGATTATTACAAAACTCGGTAAAAAGGTTTCTGTTAGTAGGTGGAATGTAATGAAAACAATTTTTAAATTATCTTAATTATTCTCAAAATGGCGGCCATTTTATTTTTATTATAACAAATATAAAAAAAACACTGGTTTTTATCCAAATTGTGTAAGACACAACACAGTTTTTAAACAACTTTACCTTTCAAATGATACGTCATTTGTAAAAAGTCCTCAAGAAATAACTATTTTATGAATTAAATTTAATTCATATGCAAACTATAAACATATGTCTACTTAGTTAAAGTATTTGAACATTATGTGAATTACTGTTGAGGTTAATTCACATAATGTTCAAATACTGCAAATAAGAAGCCATTTAGTTTGCATTTGAATTAAATTAAATTCATAAAATAGTTATCTTTTAAACGATTTTTACAAATTATGTAACATTGGAAAGGAAAAGTTGTTTAAAAATTTTATTATTTTCTTGTAGTTATTTGTATTAAACGCTATCCCTCATGCCTAAAGTGAGGACTTTTTTTATCAGTTTCGCTGCCTATAGTTTATTTTATTATCTTGTATTAGTTCTTATTCAATAAAATTTGATGAAAATAATTATAGGGCTTAAATATAAAGATAATCAGTATACTGTATATGGGTTTATATGTGTTTGAATATGAAGTTATGTATATATACGTATATGATATGTATATATATATATATATATATGTATATATATATGATACATATATATATATATATATGTATGTGTATGTATGTGAGTGTGAGTGTATGTGTGTGTGTTCATGGATCAATTAATTATTAATGTACTTGATTATTTTAATTTTACTTATTTATTTATTTTTATTTTTTGCACAGAAAATATGAAATAATCAAATGAATATGTTATTTTGTTTTTCTGTATCTGTTAGCAACGGTCTTGCTGCCAGTGCACAATTGTATTATAATTTAATTCAAGTGATGGCGAGCCCAACACAGGATACCTAGGGGATCCCTATTTTATTTTGCCTTAGTTTAAATTTAATTAGTTTATAATAACTTATATTAACTGTTCTGTAAAAATTATAATGGAAATTTTGTAATTGTTGGCAAAATAAAAAATTATTCTATTCTATTCTATTCTAAAAACTGTGTTGTTTATTACACAATTTTGATAAAACCGGTTGTTTTTTTTGGATATTTGTTAAAAATAAAATAAAATGGCCGCCATTTTTAAAATAATAAAGATAATTAGAAAATAGTTTTTCATTAAATACTACCTTCTAAAATGATCCTTAAAATGTGTAACGATTTTTTTAACAATCGTAAAACTAACAACTAAGATATAAGTTGTTTTATGGAAAAAACAAAATGGCGTTTAGCAGCTAAACAGATGGGGAATTGAAAAATTATTATTTTTTTTAGCTTACAATCACGCATGGAATCTGAAAATACATAGCTAGCCCAAATTTCCTGTAGTACCATGTATAAATATGCTATTAGTTATAACACAAAATATGTTTCACCAACTATTATAAAAATAGTGAGTTTCTAAAATCGATCATATGGAGTTTTTAGTTTAACATTGATGTACGTCAAACATGGAGGATATTTCTGAATCACGTATTTCATGTGATAGTTGAAAGATTTATTACTCGGCGTCAATGTCAGTAACTTGTCAAGTGCATGTAGACATGAGTTTAGTGTTCACGATTGACGTGCATGTATGTTTTGCATGTCAGTAAATCATGTTATTTTACACAAGGTGGAAAAAATATGGAAACGCTTTCACAACTTTTGTATGACTTCATTTGTAAAAGTACATAGTCATGGCTACAAAGAACATACCTTTAACGCCATTCGTGACTTTTCATCTTTTCAGGGAGACGGCCCACGAGGAGTTGAACGATAATCTTCAACGTAAATCTAGATCGAGTTTGGTATAAAATGAAAGTCTATTCAAGATAAATTAATTGCAGCAAACCGGACTTCGAATGGTTTATCCTGTCCAAAGTAGTGGTTATTTGAATTTCAAAGTAACAAATTCGAACAATATTATTTCTCCGCTATTTAACGGTTTTTAGTAATTTATTATGATAAAAAACATTAAATTATGAAATTATGTATATTAAAAAATTACGTTGTTCAGAGAGCATTTCAATTTTTCTTTACATCCTGTATATGCTCATTATAAACCTTGCTTATAATGAGTGTGTTTATTTGTAAGGTATTATTAATTAATAATGTTCCCTTTAAAATAATAATTAATAGTAATAAAATAAAAAAAAAACATTCAAATTAAACAGCTAAACCATATTATTTGCACTGTAACAGAGTGGGTGTGTTAATCTCACCATATTGACCTATAAAGCTAAAAAAAAAACCAAAAAAGAGAGGTCACATCCAATAGCGCGCTAAAAGTGTGTTCAGTTAATGTGTCTATTAGTTAAATCTACAATTTGGCATGGGATGGAAGAGCCAGCACCTTGTCAGACCAAATCCTCAAAGATAAACGGAACAATTAGCAGTTTGCTGTGGCAATAACAAAGTAACATCTAGTGAAGTTGAGATAGAGTTGATATTGGTCACTTAATATGTTCAAATTATTAAATTTACATCGGTTTTCAGAACTAATTGTTGTCTTGTTTGTTTAGAAATAAAGTTGTGTTGCCTGATGATGATAAAGACCTACCCGCCCAATTATACAGGCTTAGTGTTACTGACCCACCCGCCCATCCATATAGGCTCAGTGGTACTGGCCCACCCGTCCACCCATACAGGCTCAGTGGTACTGGGCCACCCGCCCACCCATACAGGCTCAGTGGTACTGACCCACCCGCCCTGTATTTGGACCGTACTACCTTGTTAGTTGGCTGACAAAGTTGCAAGTCCAGGTCATTTAAGGAACCTTGACAATGGCGTCGGCGACAGACATGGGCTCTTGGCATCCGGACGTACACGTACAATGGCATTGATCCACCAGCCTACCCATACACGTACAATGGCATTGACCCACCCGCCTGCCCATACACGTACAATGGCATTGACCCACCCACCCACCCATACACGTATGGTGGTATTGACCCACCCGCTCACCCAAACACCTACAGTGGTATTGTGTTGCCTTTGCTGGTGAAACGCCTTGTTGAAAGTTAAATGTATTGGTTTTATTGAAAATGTAATAATTTGAACAAAATAACATCTGTTTATTTTTCTCCTGAAGAAGCTCGTAGTAAAAACGAGACTTGAAGAGATGCTTTATCTGCATTCTGAAGTGCCCAAATATACATTATTGTATTATATATAAGGTCTAGAGTTGTAAGTAAATGTCATTACCTGCACGAATTTTAAATATATGACTGTCTTTAGCAGTAAACAGTTTTATTTTCTACATTTTTCATTTTTATTCTAAAAAACATATAATAATAATAATCTGATTGATACGTATACTTTTTTCCAAACTTACGTTGCTAAACTATTGTATTATCATTAAGTTTCGTATTGGTAATTTAGTAAAATATTTCTTTTTTACTGTCATAATATGTAAACTGATGTATTGTATTTAATTAAGAAGCAATTTACTACATATGTTACTTTAAATTAAAGCTGATATTACAGTTCTCCTATATACCTTCCAGTTGTTATAGATACTTATAATTTTAAATAAATTAGAAATTTATTTAGTATTTGTATTCAACTAATTTAGTGTGGAAAGCTACAAGTAGGGCGTAATCTGTTAGAACCGTTCAGTAGGGCAATATATAAGATGATAGCACTACATCAGGGTAGATGGCGGAGGGGGAGGCGGGGCACAAAGGGATGAACATAACTGCTGACATCACTGAACTATTGCAGCCACCCCTTTGTAGTAACTCCACATCTTACTAGAGTAGTGAATTAAATTGAATCTTCAACGTATTTCACAAGTTTTCTATTGAATTATTAATACAAATTGTTAAGTACGTTAGGAATGTCTTAAATATTAGGTTTGTCTTTCGACGTACGAGAAATTATGATAAATGGAGAGACTACTTTCTTGCTCATAAACCATAAATTAACAGTTCTACAGAAATATACCTGCTGAGATTAGTGGATAGTTTGAAGAACAGAAACTGAAAATGTAATAAATTAGGAAGAACATTAAAATAATAAAAAATACATTATATTCAAATTAATATAAAGGCATTGTTAATTATTTTATTCATATAAGTATTTTAATTACTTTACAATGAATAGCAGTTCTGTTTTGTTGTCATTAATATTGCAGTTGTAAAACAATATTATTAAAGAGAAAAAGTGAACTACCACTTTTTGAAGTGGCCTAAATATTATTAATAATTTATTTTTTCCGTAAATAATTTTATTACAATTATCTGGCTAAGATTTATTTAAATGGGAATTAGCTATTTGATTCTAAAAGAAAAATCTTAAGTTTAATAATTTTTATAACTACAACTCAACATAACATGATTTTATATTTTACTATAGGCCTATAGACTATACGTAAAGACTACTAGATAAGTCTGGGGTGTCCAGTTTGGGTGGTAGTCAAGATTCAGACGTTGTGAAGGAAAGAGAACATTGGAAAATTAAGGAATTGGAATTGTAATTGGAATTTTCCAAAAGCGCTTCGTTTACCAGATATACGCCATTTTGTTTTTTTTCACAAAAGACTTTAATCCCTGAGTTGGCTTAACCGATCTTTATGAAACTCGCTATGCATTTTAAGATAATTCAGGCCTATTCTAGAAAAAAATTAACTTGATCCAAATTAACATTTCAAAATGGAGGCCACTTACATTTTAAAACGGAAATCACAGGAAACTATAAAAATACAAATGGACGCCATTTAGAAATTTTAATTTGGTTTTTTTCTTGAATTGGTTTTTACTATCTTAAAATGCATAGCGAGTTTCATAAAGATCGGTTAAGCCAACTCGGGGATAACAATTCTTTTGTGAAGAAAAGACAGATTTCTGGAAAACGAAGCGTAAAAATATGTATCCTTCATTTTCTCTTTAATTCCTATAAAATCATTTCCCGAGTTTGGCACTTTACTTTTAGGACACCAATAATTGAAAGTAGTCTCTCCATTTATCATAATTTCTCATACGACGAAAGATAAACTTAATATTTAAGACATTGTTACCGTACTTAACAATTTGAATTAATAATTCACTAGAACACTAGTGAAATACGTTGAACATTAAATTTAATTCACTACTCTCGTAAGATGTGGAGTTACAACAAAGGGGTGGTTGCAATAGTTCAGCGATGTCAGCAGTTCTGTTCATCCCTTTGTGCCCCGCCTCCCCCTCCACCATCTACCCTGATGTAGTGCTACCATCTTATATATTGCCCCACTGAACGGTTCTAACAGATGACGCCCTGCTTGTAGCTTTCCACACTAAATTAGTTGAATACAAATACTAAATAAATTTATTATTTTTTTAAACTCATTTCATTAAAAATATCGTGGGAACAAATGAATATGCTTTTATTTTGAAGCCAATTGAAAAATAGGTCATTCACTTTTTCACTTCTAATATAAATATTTTTACTAAAAATTGCAACTGCGTGTCAGCCACAAGTCATTGATAGGCATTAAACACTCTACGTACATAAAACAATCAAATAACTATAATGTCAATATATTTGTTAAAAAAATAATATTAATATACTCTTGGTTTCAATATTCTAGCTAATTTAATATATTTATAGGTTTTTGTTCTTTAATCTGTTTACGTTTGCTTAGAAGAACCCAATTTTATTTATTGTTAGATTTGTTTGAAATAATTATTATTGCTCACTTATTAAAGTTATACGTTAATGATCAAGTATTTTTTTGTATCGTTTTAGTATTTCTGAGAACACTATTGTCAAACATAATTTTAAGGAACTCCTATAGTACTTTTTTTATATAACTCAATGAAAAATAACGTAATATATTACATGTTAAATTTAATTTACTGCTCTAGTAAAATGTAGAGTTACAACAAAGGGGTGGTTTCAATATTCCAGTGATGTCAGCTGTTCTGTTCATCTCTATATCCCCCCCCCCCCCGCTATCTTGATGTAGTGTGCGACTTTATATATTGTCACACTGAACGGTCCTAACATATGACGCTCTATTTGTAGCTTTCCTCAATAGAGTAGTTGAATACAATGACATTGCTGAGTTATTTGAAACAATAATTACATTAAAAAGACTGGAAAGTAAATAGAAACGTTTAAATATATACAAAGAAAAAAAAAAAACGAAAAGAAGTTTGTTAGCAGTCTTTGTTTTACATATTTTTATACATTTGTTCCCACAAAAGCAAATATTAAACTATTTAAAAAGTGTGCATAATACTAACGAAATTAGCATATCGAAATTTTGATATTTATGCAACTTTTATATTTATACGTTCCAACGAAAAAACTAACCATTCTCATGACGTAGAACTATTTCCTTTTTACGTCCAAAGGCTAATAAATATAATTACACACACCTAACCAAATCCTGCAGTTTAATTTATTGTCAAATAATATTATTCTATAAACACCCAGATGTTGCAATGCATAACCTTTACCATATATTTGTTTATGTAATTGAGATTATGTAAATAAATAAAATAAGTACTAAATCAATATTAATTATATGTTATTATTATTAAACAGTCAATAAGGTTTATTAGAAATGTTTTCTAGGGATAGTTATAAATAAATAAAATAAAAATGCAAAACAGACGGTTTTGAAACGGTAATAATTAATTACAATTAATAAGAAGAAAGATGGGTAATATGTTCTAATAGAATTGAAAAAAATTAGCTACCAGGTGATTTTTATTACACCTGTAACTAATAATTTATCTTTTTCAATCAACTGATCAGTATAACGTTTTTAGATAAGTACCCCCACCCTGGCCCACGCTTCTATTAGTCTATCCTCAAGGTCACGCACACCTTTAGGCTGGGCCAAATGTAAGCCCTAAAAAAAAAATTGGTTATAATTATACATTTTCGATAAGTAGTGCTTAAACCCACAAGACTAAACTAACTTCTTTAACTTTTATAATCTAATAAACAGAAAAGGTGAATTGATTAAAATGATTTTAACACCGAAACAAGTCAAGTAATTAAGACATCAAATTTTCAATAACAATGTTGTAGATATATCATATTAAAAATTATGGTAAGTAAAAAGACACAAACTACAAAGTGTGAAACATAAACTACGCAAATAAACTTATTTACGTACTAGGAAGAAAAACATGATCAAATTGGTCTGTATGTTTGCTATGTAACAACGTTATAAACATATATAGGTGTTCAACTGATTTCATGCACTTAACATTTTACAATGGACATTTAATAAATGTAAATTATGAATTATTAATTTTTATTATGTATTTACTTACCATTGTTATTACACTATTTTCATTGAACATAGAAAAATGAGATACTATATTACAGATTACGTGAACAAAGCAGATGTAATCAAGGTTTCCCACCTCTGGGGATATTACAAAGACCAGTCTGCTTTCGGCAGAAACCTCCTCAAACAGTTTGCAAATTGGTTTAACGGAAGCCTCTTTTGTTATGAAAATGAGCAACTTCCTTCGGTTGTTTCCAGAATAGTTCCATTGTATGATCCAACACTGATTGAAGACGATAGTCTCTACATTAACTATATTATTTGAATTAACCTTCTTAAGAAACCTGATCATATTGGATTATAATTTTACGCTTTGTAATGGTTCGTTACATATAACTTATGACTTTTTTTATACAGTATAGTGTTAAAAAAAAACTCTTTTTAAAATTAATCCTCCTTACCTTAGAGTGAAACTGGGGGGAAAATTACCACAGGAAAAGAAGAAGTGAACCAGTACAAATAACAGAATAAGCACAGTTCCTTTAAATTGTAATACCGGACATTTACCGTTAATTCAATACCATTACTTTTTCCGATACTTCACAACCACTACTTTTTTTAACCTCAATTTTGGTTAGGTTTGGTCAGGTGTTGTTAGGTTAGGTGGCTACTAAAGTTGATCTCACACTAGTAAATCCAATGATTGACTTACCACCGTATGCGCTCTCCGTGTGTAAATTATTGGAAAGTGATAAGATAAGGCAAGCGATAACGGAATGCCACAGTGGACGTAAAAATGTTTGAGGAACCGATTTTAGAGCTATAGAATATTTATTGTGGTAGGGAATTAATGGAAACAAAAAGGTAGTGAATTAACGGAAAAGATCCACAATACCTAACACATTTATTTTTAATTTAAATATACATACAAAAACATTTTTTTTAAAGCCAGTATATATATATATATATGTATATATATATAATTCCTAAAGGAATTGGCAAAGTTTTACAATTGGCTGAAGACTGGGAGATCTTTTTTTTATTTGATAATACTAAATAATGTATATAGTATTTTTATTTTTCAATGATAAATATCCTTGTAGTTTTTATTTAACGTAATGCAAGTAGTGTAGTCACCTGTGTATTTATAAATTCTAGTAATAGGACTGCAACAGTATAACAGATATTTGTACTGTACCGCGTCTTTGACTGAAACATTTTGTTTCTTTTTGTTTCGTTTACGAGGCTGCCTGTGATCGCTCTCGCGCTGTCTGCTCTTCTCTTTCGTGGCCGTTGACTCAGACTGGTCGTTCTGTAATTCTTCCTCCCGGTCTGTCTAGCTGCTTGTCGGCTTCCTCTCTTCCTCTCGACAGTATGTCACTCCTTCACTAGCCAAGATGTCGGGATAATCTATTAAACATAAGTTAATTATTTTGTTTAATTCCATGTACCTAATCACCCTTTTGGTGAAAACATTTGCACAATTATATACTTTCTTGCCACATTCAGTTTTGTAACTTATGTGTTATTTTATAGGTTTGCTTTACATTTTCAAGGTTGGTTCTTAGTCGGAAACCACATGTCAACAATTTTGCATTTTGATATTTATTTAATTAATTAAAACTATTATTGTTCATTTTAGCCTAAATGTTTCACAATTCTGTCAAGCGCCTGTTTATATTTAATGAATATCAATTTAATTTTTGCAAGATATTATTTTTTATTTCTAAGAATCTTATTCATAGCCTAGTATGATTTTTCAGCCTATGTCATTTTCCATTTACAAAAATTGTTTAAATTTTGTATTCGGTTTTACCTGATTTTATTTGCTAAACAATTTTTCTTAGCTTAGAGTTGTCCTTTAATTGTTAATTTGTGTTCTCCTTTTTCCCCTGTGGATGTGATTTTCTAATGGACTGTGTTTTTTTTGCTGTTTAGTTCGGGGTCCTCGTGTAGAATTTTAACCCTCAGCCTGCTGTCCGGCTGATCTTCTGCCACTTCGACTGTGCTTTCCTGGCCTGAGGACGTAAAGTAGTTCAAAGGAAGATTTATTATGAAAATTATATATGTTCTCAGTGTTTTGTAAATAATTCATAGAATATAATACTTAAAAATAGTATTTACGATGTGATACATAAAGTTTAAAAAACCCTAATACTAGACTATTACACTTTTCTTTGACCTAAACGAATATTCCATATCTCCATTTAAATTTTAACTAAAAGTTTATAGTAAGTCAATTTATAAAACAGCTTTGTTTCAAAGAAAAGGAGGGTAACTATAAACTTAGTACCAAACCAACTCAATTTGTGTAATATATTTTTATTCAATATTTACCTAGTTAGCATATTACGAATACTTAAAAATCAAAATCCAGTGGACGTCACCCAACACCAATTTATTACAATATAGTTGGAAAATATATTTTATGGTAATTGATTTCGGCAAAAATGATTACTTTCTTTAGACCAGAGGGATTCATAAAGGAATGTATAACGTTAAATTTGGGCACAATGGACAGTTTATGCAAAGGCTTCATAATATATATAAAACATTCAATAGTGATCATTTAAGCAACATTAATGAGTTTCCCGACCATGACGAGTACTACTGTGGTATATGTAGCGTAGTTGAACACCAATGCCATTCCTTTGTAAATGCCTCTGGTCTGACGATGGTAAATGTGGCTTACCGAAATCGATCACCTTAAATTTGAATATTTCTTACTTACAGGTAATGTAACTGAATTATGCTGAGTGACGTTTAATTGTTTAAAAAACAATTTTTATTACAAGTATTAGGTTATGAGAAATATTTTGAAGATTATTGTTATTTTTACAATGTTGACTGATGTGTATTTTCAAAGTTTACAAAATATGCATGGAATAGTTGTTGTTACCTACGATACTTCCATGCTCTGTAATATATATACACATATTATATGATATTTTGAATATAGGTGAAGAGGCTGCGATGTAATTGTTATTTTATCAGATAAACATCCAGCGGATTCAGGTAAAATGATCCCAAAACACAAATAAATCCATTGAATACACAAGTCATGAAAACTCAAATTATTTACAGTTAATTTATAAGAATGATCTGCAGATGGATATAAGAAATAAATCTCAAATAATTAAATTAACGAAATATCAAATAACAAATGGTTACAGAATAAATGTTCAGCAATAAAATAAACTATTAACAAACCCTTCAAACAGAAGCGAGATTGAACTTAAAAACACACCATACAAAAAACTACATTATAGCAATTTATTCTGCTTCAGCAATTTGTTTAAATTGTTACTGAAAATAAATTATTATTATAGAAATTAAATCTTTCTTATCATAACTAATGATTGGCCTATCCAGAAAACGAAACTAGAATATCTTTACAAACTTTTAGACCTTCAATGGATTTTGAGTCAAATTAAAATTGCAGAATTCACGGCCTCCTTATGGACCTCAAGCATGTAGTAGAGGGACTATATCACTATGCCAATATTGTTATATTAAAGATAATACTTGTTTTGGTGATGGACTCTTGCAGTGGGGGTTTGAACGAATTTTAGGATATATTTAAAACAAAAATTACTTACTACTATTGAGTGAAAAGAATGTGTTTTTCAGAAAACACGACAAGGACGTAGTTCGAAAAGTGGGTATAGAATATAGTAAATATCAGATAAAAAAATATAGAATTGCATTTTATTTTGAGGCCCGTTTATATTTAGGTTATTTAATGTACAAGCAGATGTTGAAAAAAACTTAAAAAACTAGACGTTTATAGAAATAAGTTACCCTTGTTTTACTCACCGAGTAGTTCACTCGAGTATGGAAGGGAGTTAAGTTACATCGCAAAATTAAAAAAACACATTTTTTCACAAATAAAAATATATATCTTGAGCAATGTGATATATTTTGGAAGAAATTTAATTTTTAATATTAATTCTAAATAATTATAGTTAATATTGAGATGAAATTTACATTTTAAACATATAATGGTTTAATATTAAGGTAGACCTATACTACTTTGCTTTCAATAATTAGTTTGCGGTATTGAATTATATTGTTAGCAACAAAATCAACTTTACTGATGTTGTTATGGTGAGAAACTATCAGACCAATGACAGAGTTTGCTTTCCGGCTGGGTATTTAAATAGTATTTTAAAGTTAGCGCAATATTGTTTCCTCTACCATCTCATTACACATCATAAGAACTATAATTGGAAATGTATGAGGGATGTGGTGATGTTCATAACTACCATTACTCATCTCACGTCCCCAAATCGTTCAGCAAACGAGATTGATTGTTCACAGAAGTATTCAGAGCACAATTTGAGTTTATGAAGGAACGACAACTGAGCCGGATGGATTATGACAATGGGCGCACAATGGGGTTTAAGCAGTGGAGGGGAGTCGATCCACTGCTCCACCGATCCACACCAGTGTTTGGTTGTAAAAAAGAACGGTGTTGAACTTATTTTTATTTTATTACTTATTTTTATCTTATTTTATTTATTGCTTATTTTTATTTATTTTATTGCTTATTTTTAATTTATAAAACAAATTTACTTTATTGCTATTTATAGTTTACATTATTATTACTCATTGTGTTATTATTATTATTTAAATGCCAAATAATGTTATAGTTTAGTCGTTAAAAACACGATTCATTAGTGTAGATCAAGCCAACCAATAGTAACTGCTTCTGATGACGTAGTGGGTGGAGATTGCTAATGTGCTGTCAGCACGAGACCTATTGTCTACCTAGATACCATGGTACTGAATGAAAAAACACAGTGGGGAAAGAATTAGTTCTCTCTCTCATTTCCACCACTCAGTATATATCTCTCACATCAGTGCCTTCAGCAGGTTGAGTCATATCTATATTGATTTATTGTGGATAGGACAAACAAACAAAAATACTGAAATAAAATTAAATCAATAGTAGTGGGTTAAAATAGAAACGAATTAACTGGCAACATGTTCCATAAACAAGAAAGTTAACATATCGTAATTTATGAAGTATAAAACGTACATTTAATGTATTACTATTTCATGTAGAACATTTTGATTTTATAAGTAGTTTTTTTTCAATATTACCTTGTCAAAGTTTAATTACAACAATCATTTTTCGAGTAAATAGTCAATAATGATACGTTTATTCAATAAAAATCAATTTCATTAAATCTTACCACCCACACAATAAAGTCACTCTGAATTCCTGTAACAAATCTTAGGACTAACGATAATAGCATATTCTGAATGTTGCTCCATTAGTGCTAGTCAAGGTACAACACTTAGGTTTGTATTGCTATCCCATTTTACAAGTATTCGTAGTCAGATTTTATTTGTGATCGAGATTAGTTATGCTACTAAAAATTAGTAACTTCCTAAAAATTAATCCAAAAGAAATCAACTGAATGTATATACGTGTAATTTTAACGGTGTTATGGGATTGGAAATGACGATATTAATAGTTGGATGATATACGTTTACAAGTACACATTTCACACTTGAAATTTAATAAAAAAAAATGTATATTATAAATACTTCACTTAGATATAAGCTTACATACATTATAAGATTATATAAATTTAGATAATTATTTATATATCTACATTACTGTATGTATATATTTAAACTAATAACTAAAATGTATTATTGGGATCGTCGTGCCTTTGGAATACTGTATGTGTAATAGATGGAATAATTTAATAATTTTACTTTACACTGTGGAAGCGCCGTAGCTGAATTAGGACAGGCAATATGAACACTGCACCCAAATTGCGTTCACGAGTTGAAGGCACTCCATGTAAACTGAAAATTAAAACACACCACTGAATGAATTCATTAAGTACATAAAAGAAGATCATAAATAACAAAATGTTATATTAAGTAATTTAACTTTGTATATCACTTTTTTGGCTAATTGTAAACCATCAAGTCAGTCGTACTCGTAAGTAATGTGAATTTGGTATTTAGAATTATTTTATTTATTGTTTTATTGTATTATCGGCCCGGTTTAACTAAGTATTCAACATTTTTCATCTTAAATGTTAACAGAATAATGTTTTTTTGATTTACTGACTTTAGGGATACACTTGGGATATATATGAAAATAATTTTAGCTTTATATGAAAGGAGATTCTTATATATGTATTTATAAGTACTTATTCAATTATATTTCTTGGATATACGCACTTCCTACGATAACTTGACACTTTTAAAAAGAGTTTAACGGCAATATTAGAATATTATAATGCCATCATATCATTTGAAATAACCCATACACCCACTATAAAATTATAAAAATAAGTAATTTAATATGAAATTTGATTAAATGTTTATTTCATATAACTTTAATAATAGGATATATGAAAGGAGGGCTAACAATAAATAAATATATGGGAAATAGATAATTCTTATATTCCACCACACATTTTTTATAGTAAATCATATTAAATATTTTAGTATGCATATTAAAATATATATTTATACATTATAATTATTTTACTTTTCACAATCCTGTAAAATTTCATGTTGCTACTGAGTTTCAAGAAGTATTTTACGTTTTTATTAGAAACTATCTCCCCAGTATCATAAAACATAAAATTCAATAGATCTATTTTTATAACTGATTTATGTTAAATAGCCACACATCACATAGTTAAAAAAAAGTTATATTTCAGCTATACAGTATGAAGCCAAATGTCAAACATTTAACAACATAAATAGTTTTTAATAAAATATAAATTAATTAGTAGATCATATGTTTCTTAAAATATTTAACAGATGATTTGATCAATGAAAATAGTTGAATATATACTATATAAATTTTGATAATAATTGTTAAGTCACTTATAATTTTGAATTATATTTAATACCTCTGATTTAATAATAGGCAGGTATATTGGGCATGAGGTGGTACTAGGTTGCGAAATGTAGCTTTCTACAGCCATACATGCTGCTTCTTTTATTGTTCTTTCTTTCCACTTACTTTCTTTATATACTATACTTACTGCTGTCCATTGCACCTTATGCTCTTACGCCAAAACATGGTCTGAAAGTTTAGAATAGTTTTCCAATTGATTTTTATGCTGTTTTTATGTTCTTGAATTCTCTTTTTAATGTCTAGATGTTTGTCCATAATTATTTAAATCACATTGTCAAGGAATTTTGTAAACAACATTTTTGGTTTCTTGATTTTGATTGTATGGTTTAAATTTTCTTAGCAAATTTACAATTTTTTATTTTGTAACAAATGAAGTTATAATATTACATTTTTATTAATTCTTCTGATTTTTTCTGATTTTCCTATTACCCACGTACAATTACACAATTGTATAATTGATTGTAACAATTATACAAATCAACTTTCAACTGTGTTTTCTATATCTACTACTAATGATTTGAAATACTTTATTCTATAACAAAACTTAGACTACTGTATTATTACATATGTATCTCTTTCTTTCTGGGTTTTACTATAAGCGTTACAAAAAGAGTTACATTGAATTAAAATACTTTCATATCAGTTATGTTAACATTGTATACAAGCCGTACGCAAGCCTTAAACAATTAATATTTGTAATTTAGCACACACATTAATAGGCATAATATGTTTTAAGGATGACTACCTAAATACATATATATATATATATATGTAAAACATATCCAACATCATAATACTAGTGTAAAATATATATTCTCTCCCTTTGCTTTTAAGAAAAACAACACTATAAAAAATAAATTTAAGCTTACGTTAGGAAAACATTTAGTAAAAGATGCCCCATATGTTTTTTATTCACGCATTACAGTTCTTTGTGTTGTATTCTTAGACTGTGTATACGTAAGATTAACAATTGCTCCTGTACACTTTTGTAGTTATGACAAAATAAATTGAGTTTGAGTTTATATATTAGGCAAGTGTTGTCAGATACCACAGTCTAGTATCTTTTTTTTTAATTTTGAAAAAACCCCAAAGAGGGAAATGTGCCAGTGATTAGGTATAATGTATCAAACACCGTTCCATTAAGGTATTACAGTAGTCATAATCATATGAATACATTATTCCCCTCAGTCACAGGAGATTAGTTCAGAAATACAGACGAGGTACGTGCACTCAGCATGTTCATCTCTTGGTTACTTGGGCAAAGTGATCCATTAGTAGACAGTTGATTAAATGGAACCAGGGAGCTTTCAGCAACACCTGCTAATTTTCGTACGTTTGATGTATAAGATCAATCTTATTTATGCGTGTTGATATAGTTATAAGTTCAACTGTATTATAAGTTATATTGATAAAACAAAAGCTATATTGAACATATTTTATAAATTATTTTCATACCAGAAGAAACCCCTGCACGCTTCGTGTGCTAACCCACTGTACTATAATCACCTCAGCCTTCAACCACCATAATACATACCAGTTTCGTTACACCATTATAATCAGAAACCCTTATCTTAAATATAGTTTGTTACGATAATATCGGCAATGATGATCATGAACTAAAGTTGTTAGGTTTACTAGGAATCACTGTTAACAACCTTAAAAGGGTGTACAAGACATATCTTTCCACTGTATTACTGACACGTAACATGTTTAGGGATTTTAGGAACTCCTTGAATTTTACTGGTGAGATTGTCATATTTCTTATTTTTAATAAAATATCTCCTTCAAATGAGGCATATTCTGCGAGTGCCAGGCCTAAAAAATTGCATTTACGTGCAAATATCTTAAAACAGAGACTCGACAGAAGGTAATGCAAACATTCATATGGAATATGTTAATACATGGTTGTGACATGTGCAATTCGGGTGAATTTAAAAAGAAACAACAGGAAATAGATGTTTTTTAAGTTTGGAAATGGGTGAAAAAATTCATATTACAGTGGGTAGAGATGATAATAAAGGGAAGATTATTCAAGAGGAAGAGATAGGAAATAATATTACTGGTATACGGTCTTAAAAGCAAAACATTATTAATTGACATATCACTCGTCACAATTCTTCCTTGAGGAATATACTATGAGTCAAATCTTTTGAAGAAGAACGCAACGAGACTGCCCTATGATCTTAAACATTTGAGAAACTAAAAGAACTTATGGAATTTCCTATCTGTAACAAGGTGAAGTGTAAGGAGATTAAAAGAGAAGACTGCTTAAATTGACAAAGTGTGACCTTTTCAATATAGGGTTATTTCAAAACAATTGGTTGCAAAAAAAAAAAAAAAAAAAAAAATAAAATATATATATATATATATATATATAAAGATACGTCAAAACATTTACATATGAAATTGTATACAACGCTACATAAATTAATAATAATTCAATAAAATATAAAAAATATATATAGTTTAATAGTCAGTTACTTAACAAATTTGATTTATTAAAAAATTTATAAAAATCTAAAATTTAAAATTAAAACTTTTAGTTTTCGCAAGCATCATACTACTTTAAAATATTCAAATTCTGGCAAAGTAAAAATTAAAACATTACAAATATACGATTCGTGATATATTGTAATTTAAGATAAGCGTAGATAGTAAGGTGCTTAGTTCTCTATTGTTATTCATTATAATCCATTGTTAATTTCTAAGACGCTGATCGTAGATAAATGGGTGAATATGAGGGGTGAATGAATGTGATGAGTTAAGATGAATGAATGTAGTCATTGTTACTATCTGAGTTAAACTTAGCTCAGAAAGGACTATTTTTTAATAGCCCAATAGCCAGGGCAACTATGGTACCTACAGCTTTACGTGGAATCAGAACCACGTAGTGCTGATCTGATTTTCAGCCAACTGACAAGTCAGACACTTAATTCTCTCCCTTACACAAAATCTAAACCTTGACAACATCTAAACCTTGACTATCATCCAACATGGACACTCCAGACTTCTCTAGTCGTGTCCACATCGATAGCGACTATTGAGTGGGAACTGTGTCGTTATTAAGAGTACCGAGCATACAACTTACCACCTACAATCTCCCAAACACTTTGTCCTCAAGTAGTTGGGTTACAGCACTGCGCCACCAGTGCCGACATTGATTTGTTCATAGTACGAAAAAATGTTACGTTTCCAAACTGAAACTCAATTATACTTTAATTTGTTATTAAATCAAATAAAATTATATATTTAGTCAAGTTTTTGTATTTAACATTTTGTGTTGTAAACTAAAAGGCTAGTAAATAATCTGCACGTGCCATTACAAGCTCATAACTTGTTAAAGATAGGGCTTATGTAATATAACAAGGAACATGGGTCCTTACAACCAACATTGATGGTTTCAATTGCACAGTTGACATTGATGCCCCACTTACGTCGGGTATTCCGGATTCCAACTGTCGTACATTGCAGGATTAACGCCGTACTTCATTCTAAGTGGAACATTCAAACAGACATTCAGCCCTAATCGTAAATAACAGAAGCCTTTAGGATCCAAGCCATTTCCACCATCACCTTATAACGCATATTAAATATGATATCAGACCAACAAAGCAAATTAAATCAAATTTCAGTTAAGTATATTTTTGACTATAGAATTGAGGAAATTCTATACTATTGATATAAAAGTTCAATGCTGGGGGGTAAATATCTCATTTAAATCTGCAATCAAACTGTCTATTAAAAAAACTTCGTCAAAGGAGATCAACAATTTAAAAAAAAAGTAAATGGTTCATTCTATAATCTGCACCCACAACGTAACGATAATACAATGATGAATGTATGTTAAGAAAGAATTTTAAGAATATTTCTTCTTAGGATTTCTATGTTCTGAGAAATTATATCTCCACATTCCTAAAAACACTATTTTATTTTACGATGGTAAATTTTGTATTTATTAACCAATTAACTGCAAATATCCATTATATTTGCAAACTTGATAACTATCACAATTTTCATTTATAATTTAGACATTTGTGTTTTCTGAATATAAATGTAAAATTTAATCATCACTTCATTTAGATATACTTTATATAATTGTATTTTTATCTCAATTGTTTCATAAGGTTGACAATGGGCGTTACTAATTGATTGTAATTTTTTTGTAAAAATAAATAAATAAATAAAGTCTCATTTGAGATAGTCATATTATCGATATTTTTAAATTGCCATTTTCATTTTTAGTCATAGGTCTTCTAAGAGGTTTCCAAGCTTTAAATTTAGAGTTATGAAAGTATTATTTGAACTTTTCATAAATTTTGTTGCATTTCTTTCGCTTTTTGAGTGCGTTTTAATAATATTTTAAATATTAACTGAAGTTCAATTTTACCATTATGATTGTGTACTATAGTGTTTAATGTAGATATTGTATCTAAAACAACAGTTAATCCACAATCATAGTGGTTTGTGGTTCCACTTCTAGAAATAAAAGGTCTGGATTTGTAGTTTTTGCTCTTGTCCTTCTTGCGTGATTATCGTTTAATTCTGAAATACTATGAAATAATGTGACTTGTTTCATTTTGAAGACAAGTAAACTACAATTTAAAGTTTAAGTTAAGATCTCAACCAAGGTGGAGACTGCAACCTTACAATAACTTAATTTAATTTCTACAGGGTTGTAGATTAAAATATTGTATAACTAGTAAAGCATAAAAGAGCTAGAGTTAAAAATGTAACTTTGTGATCTATATTTAAGATATGAAAAATTGAAGTCAGAATTAAAAACATAATTCTTAAAATTTGCATTAACTACATTTGAATTTGAAAATATTGACTGATTTGAACGTTTTATACCCATATTATACCATAGGAAAATATTAATCTTTTGTACAGTAAAATATAATAACCTTTGATACTTGTGATTTGGTGAATGATACTGTACACGATTTTCTATGAATACTGTAAATTATATAAATTTGATGTTTAGAAGTTGAATTAAATATTAAAATATTTAATTTTCAACAGTTTTTAAAATTTAAAATCAGTATTGTAAATTAAAAATTTAAAATTTTTACCATAACCTCTATTTTTATACTGGAGTGATTTAAATTGGACTCATTTTAAAAATAAAACTAATCTAGCTGAAAATCTACATAAATAGAGTTTTTAAGGCTCTTCTTAAAATATTAAAAACCAAATTCTATTACATTTATAATCAAGTCACATAAAACCACAAAATTGTAACATGTTTTTTTAAGCCATACACATAACAGTTGATACATAATAAAAATTGTTACAGTGAATAACAATAATTACTATACAAAAGCTGTTTTAACATTGTAATATTATTTAAACAAAATCTGCTGTATAGCTATTTCTCCCAGGTCTAACCTTTTGTTTTAATTGGCCTCCGCACGTGTGATTGGCCTCAAAAGTAATTGGACTGACGGCAGGATAGACAATACTGCATTACATTTTATAAGACCCCTCCCCCCCCCCTACTAGCCTAAGTGGGTTGAGAATCTCTGGTCTGCTAAACTATATAATACTTTAATTTCTTTAGTCCTCATGCTTAAGTATGCATAGGATTAGCTGCTTGTTATTATTAAATTTAAACCATTTTAAACTTGAAAATTATTACAAATAAATAAAATTAATGGTGTTTCGAAAAGAATGAACCAATTTTAAATAGCTCTATTTATTAGAAACAAGACCTTAACCCAAACGTATTGAACATTAAAAACGCAAAAAAATGAAGTTTGGGAAAATTTATCATAAATGTATAAAATATGTCCCCCATTTGCAACAAGGATGACATCTAGTTTATAGCTAAAGACGTCATAAACTGTGTGGAAGGTGTCTACCACAATTTTAGTTATCTACTAAATGTCATCTGTGCTGCAAATAGAGGACATATTGAACATTTATGATACTTTTTCGTAAACTTCATTCTTTTGGGTAAAATTCTTGAATCTAATAAATATTTTAAAGTTTAAAATCGAGTCATTCTTTTTGAAGCACCCTGTATATTGTATCTTTGGGTCTGTAAATGGCCATACAGCTTTCTGTTATAAGGTATACCAACGAAAATGCCTAACTATTTTTTCCCTTATGAAAAATCAAATAATATTTATTTTATATAAATATTTAAGTTATGAGTATAATAAAGAAACTTTTTAGGAAAAAAGTATTCAATATTATCTAATATTGTGTTGATAAAAAAATTGTGTCAGTAGATGAATTTTAAATTTAAAAATAATTTCGTTTCAACGTCGTACCAGTTATTATAAATATAATACAAATGAACGTCACCCACATATATATTATATAAATGCAACATCTATAAATATTTTGGTGGTCAATTTGAGTAAACCAATATCTTCTTCAGAAAATAGGGATTACAAACAAAAGTAATGCTCTACCAGGCAACGTTGATGATAAAAAAATAAAGTTCACCCATTTTATTAAAACTGTGGTTACAGGTTAGTAGGACAAAAAAGCAAATGGAAGAAAAAGAGAAGATGTATAGTGAAAAATATGATTCTTTTAGAAACATTTTGTTATAACTTAAATAACAGAATAAGATGACGAAGGCGATAATTTGTGACAGTATTGATTTTTTCTAAACTTTTAAGAACTATAAATAGAATTTTACATGTTTGTATACATTTATGATTAGTATAAATGATTCAAATCCTGAACTACTATACAGGTAGAAAATATAACTATAACATAATTCTAGTGACATATTTTCCTTAAACATCTACTCTTATTACAATGGTTAAATCTCCAAAACAATATTTTTATAAAGATGATGTTTTTCATTACGTCACAGACGAGGCGCAATATCTCCCACATTGTCTCACCAGCTGCCTCATATGAGGAGAGAACAAAAGTGTAATTTGTATTGTCTGTTTTATACGCAGCTCCAAGTGGAGATAGCTGATATCAACACTAATCTCTTTGACCTAAATCTCTCTAGCTTTACAGATAAAGTTTACATAGGCTACAATTTGGGGTTAAGTGTAAGAGAGGAATTTACAGTCCTAACTTCGCACCTTTTATAAAGACATTTTTCATTTAATTTAATTTTTAATTCCATTCCATTCCATTCTATTGTTTTCCATTCCATTTCGTTTCGTCCGATCCGTTCCGTTTCGTTTCGTTGCATCTCATATCGTCTCGTCTAATGAGAGGTATTTGTTACTAACACAAGTAAAATTACGTACTAAAAACTCAAATTAATTCCATGTAGAAGAATAAACAGAAATTGCTTTTTATGGTTGAAGCGAACGCTTCAGTGGCAGTTATAAATAGATTAAAACTAACGCACATCTTTAAACAACTTTAGTAATAATTGAAATAAGGGACGAGTGAAAAGGTACTGACTGACCTTACTATTCACAAGGGAAAATAGAAAGACAAGTTGGATGCAGCCTCTGTTTATTATGCAGGCCCTTCCTGATGGAGACAACTTAAAATATATTGTATAAAATAAATTGTATCTGTAGGCCCTTACCTGTAAAACTACAATATAAACAAGATTATGCATATAACTATTTGATGTTAGGTACGTAGCTTCCGAATAATTCTTCTTGGTAATTGTTATCTGTTTCTTTAAAGGGGACACTTCACTTAACAAACATTGTTTACAAAATAGGTTTCAATTAAAGGGATTCAGTCCGTAATGATGATCGTATCGCAACACTTGAACTGTCATTAGATAAGTAAATACTTGTTCTAATAGATAATAATTTAATTTTTTTAAATTAGTATTTTTATAGTTGGTATATAATTAAATATGTGAAACTTAAATTTTTTTTAGGATTTTAAATATATCAGTCAAAATATCAACTTATGGCCCACTAGAACGAACTGTACCTAACTGTGTGTAGTGTTAATAATAAATCATAAAAACGAAACATACAGTTAAAATAAAATATAATGTTTTGGCCCGAAGATGGCAGACTGTATGTGCACTTTCCAGTGGTTGTGTGGTAGTTTAGGAAACGGCCACATAAAACAAGTTTTTCAATGCGCATAATCTCCCACCATTAAAATTAAATTAAAATAAACCTGAGAATGAGATCTGTGCTAATCTAATTTTGAAATAACCTAGAAACGGTTGTTCCCAATATATTTTATATAAATAAGTATTAGTGGATCTTTTCTGTTAATTCACTACCATAACTATAACTAAGGTTAACCTAACCTAACATATCCAAACCCAAACTGACATAACATAACTAAACCTAACCTAACCTAACATAAATACACATAACATAACTAAACCTAACGTAACATAAATACACCTAACATAACATAACATAACTAAACCTAACATAATCTAACCAAACAGAACATAACATAACCAAACCTTACATAACTAAACCTAATATAATTTAACCAAACAGAACATAAAATAAACAAACCTAACATAACATAACTAAAACTAACATAATCTAACCATTGAGAACATAACATAACCAAACCTAACATAGCGTAAGCAAAGTAGTGGTAGTGAATTAACTGAAAAGGCTCGTATAATTTACATTCAATCTCTCATGTTGTGATATATTGTCTATCATATAAGTGAATATGTGTCTCAGTGATGAAATAAGCTTTCAGTTCCACATGATCGCTGATATGCTTGGAGAAAGATTAACTGTCTATACCGTTGGTTGAGGTTTACCCATTTTAGTCATTGCATGACCCAATTAGTCATTGCACTTCCTTTGTCCCTCTGACTTTCTGCCTCTTGCTCTTTGATTTCATTTTACTGCATAGTTTTTTTCCCCCTTTTTCCATTGTGTTTATTTTTTTTTATATATACATATATATATTGTTTTTCTTTTAACCCTAATCAAAAGCATTCAACATTTTCTTGTTTTAAATACCATCCAAAATTGTTTAGTTTTTATTTTTATTAAATTGCCATAACTCATCTAATTGTGTATTTTATTCAGTTTGCATTTTTTATTTAATCCTGAATAAGAGTAGTCCATTAGTTTTAGTATTAATTGTTCATTGTACTGTTTAAGATTGTGCTTTTTTTTATTCTCTATTTTTATTTTTGAATTAAAGAACTCCCTTCCACGAACAAGCCTTGGGCTTATGTGGAAGGTACTCACATATAAAACATATAAAGGTTTGTATAACCTTGTAAGTGATATATATCGATGTATTTATTTTCTTCATATAACTATGTATCTATGTAACCTTATGATTTATATTTGCGTGAGTAAATAAAGATTTTGATTTGATTTGATTACCTTATAACTTGACCTTGTTTGGATGGCAACTTTTTCTTTTAAAGTTGTAATTTCAGTTGTCGGTGTTCTACATTTCTTACATTCCTGCTTCACCACCTTTTCCCTACAGTACGGCATTTTTAGACATATATGTACTATAAATAAACGTTATAAACATTGAGTGAACTCTTTAATGAACAATGTGACTAAAATTATTAAAACTACAGCAATGTGGAATAAAAATTAGGTCTCTTGTCAGCCTAACGGTTAGCACTCCAGACTTCAATGCAGGAAGTCGCGGGTACAAACCATGGGAGATCCAACTTACACAATATGACTAAAATTATTAAAACGACAGCAATGTGGAATAAAAATTAGGTCTCTTGTCAGCCTAACGGTTAGCACTCCAGACTTCAATGCAGGAGGTCGCGAGTACAAACCACGGGAGATCCAACTTAATTTTGATTGATAGATTTGGACCACTGTCCCATTACAACGTTTGCATAATCAATACAAAGTGCCAAACGTGTTGAAAAAAATATTAGGAAATAGAAAGATCAAATTTAGAGGCACTAAAACTGACTAACAAAATAATGTAACAATTATTAAAGCTTATGTTATTTTTGTCCATTTTAAATAAATGTAGTTTAACATTAATAATGATAGTTAATTTGTCTTTAACAATATTTGCATTAGCAACAAACACATAATATAACATAGTTTAAATAGCATAAACTTCAATACAAATATTATTATGTATATACACATTTAATGTTTGTATAACATTGTATTGTAAAGAAATTTCAACTTTATAAACTGTTTCATGTACAGTAATAGCATTGATTTTAAATTCTTTTAAAAACATTTCTTGTTTTTTTTCTTCTTTTTAATATGTTTGTAGTTTGTTGTATTATTTTGTTCCATTGTAATGAATGTTTTTCTTGTATACATTGGTCCTGTGGAATGGTATTTTAAGGTCGGATTGAGAACGAAGATTTGGTAGTTTTGTTGTTTGAACATTTGATAAATTGTTTTTAATAAATGACAGTGTTTCATAAAAACTAATATATGGTAAAGTCATGATATGAAAATTTCTAAAGAGTTATTTAAAAGATATTTTTTCATTTGCTAGAATATATTTCGTAAAGCATATTTTTGTAAAATAAAAAGGTTCTTCCAGTTAGATTTACTGTTTCCCCAAATTAGAATGCCATAATTTTCAGAACAATTGAGCCGTAGGATATTCGTTTGACGGTAGGATGATATTCTTCCGAGTACAAATAGAATGTTTGAAATTTTTTCATAGAATGTCTTATAACAATTCTATTATAATGAAACTGAGGCAACATCCCAACTTATTACAAGTATTAATTTAATATATATTTTCCAAAGTTTATGTATTTGTACTGATAAATAATAAAACAACTAAAAATGCAATACATAGCAATATGTTACATATTTCACGAACTGGTGGATCTTTAAATCCACATATCATTGAATCATATGGGAAATATGCGCAGCCTTTGTTTCTGAATAACAAAACATCATTCTGTCTTGCATAAAACATTTAAAGGTATCTCTCATCCTGCCTTACTCTGGTTTATTTCTGAACATATTTCCCCCTTCATGGAACTTTAACAAGTAAATCGTTGGTCATAAAATATGCTGAATTCCAAGATTAACACTAACTCAATTTTACCGTAACAACAATATTGTCGGCATACAATATATATTTATACTTTTTACGTTTAAACTTATGCGTGTCTATGAAGGTGACAGGATACTATGTTTGGGAAGACGTTTTAGTTCAAATATTTTACACTAGTAATTTTAATGGAGATTTCATTTTCTCAAACTCTAGCTAGTATACAATTAAAGTAACTCATCTAAATGAACAAACACATAAACTTATGTTACACTATTTTCAAAAATTAAATATAAAAAATCATTGTGTCACTCATTCAGGAAATAACTTTTCCAATTTTTCGTCTCCTTACCCAATCAAAAATGTTTGGTTTCATAATGGTTATGTAAATTTATGGACAATATACAACAGTTAAAAACTACATTAAATGCATGTTAAAAGTTCACATGGATACAAGTTATATCCGTTCTTGTCTCCATCAACATGGAAGGGGGTGGGTATACTACACCGTATACACATGGGCTACACTAACTTTATATCTACAAGTTATACCCGTTCTTGTCTCCATCAACATAGAAGTGGGTGGGTATACAACACCATATACACATGAGATACACTAACCTTATATCTACAAGTTATATCCGTTCTTGTCTCCATCAACATAGCAGTGGGTGGGTATACTACACCGTATACACATGAGATACACTAACTTTATATCTACAAGTTATATCCGTTCTTGTCTCCATCAACATAGAAGTGGGTGGGTATACAACACCATATACACATGAGATACACTAACCTTATATCTACAAGTTATATCCGTTCTTGTCTCCATCAACATGGAAGGGGGTGGGTATACAACACCATATACACATGAGATATACTAACTTTATATCTACAAGTTATATCCGTTCTTGTCTCCATCAACATAGAAGTGGGTGGGTATACAACACCATATACACATGAGATACACTAACCTTATATCTACAAGTTATATCCGTTCTTGTCTCTATCAACATAGTAGTGGGTGGGTATACTACACCGTACACACATGGGCTACACTAACCTTATATCTACAAGTTATATCCGTTCTTGTCTCCATCAACATGGAAGTGGGTGGGTATACAACACCATATACACATGAGATACACTAACCTTATATCTACAAGTTATATCCGTTCTTGTCTCCATCAACATGGAAGTCGGTGGGTATACTACACCGTATACACATGGCTACACTAACCTTATATCTACAAGTTACATCCGTTCTTGTCTCCATCAACATGGAAGTGGATGGGTATACTACACCGTATACACATGAGCTACACTAACCTTATATCTACAAGTTAAACCCGTTCTTGTCTCCATCTACATGGAAGTGGGTGAGTATACTACACCGTGTACACATGAGCTACACTAACCTTATATCTACAAGTTATACCAGTTTTTGTCTCCGTCACCATAGAAGTGGGTGAGTGTATTACACCGTATACACATGGGCTACACTAACCTTATATCTAAAAGTTATATCCGTTCTTGTCTCTATCAACATAGCAGTGGGTGGGTATACTACACCGTATACACATGGCTACACTAACCTTATATCTACAAGTTATACCTGTTCTTGTCTCCATTAACATAGAAGTGGGTGAGTATACTACACCGTATACACATGGGCTACACTAACCTTATATCTACAAGTTATACCCTTTCTTGTCGCCATCTACATAGAAGTGGGTGAGTATACTACACCGTATACACATGGGCTACACTAACCTTATATCTACAAGTTATACCCGTTCTTGTCTCCATCAACATAGAAGTGGGTGGGTATACTACACCGTATACACATGGGCTACACTAACCTTATATCTACAAGTTATATCCGTTCTTGTCTCCATCAACATAGAAGTGGGTGGGTATACAACACCATATACACATGAGATACACTAACCTTATATCTACAAGTTATATCCGTTCTTGTCTCCATCAACATGGAAGGGGGTGGGTATACTACACCGTATACACATGGGCTACACTAACTTTATATCTACAAGTTATATCCGTTCTTGTCTCCATCAACATGGAAGTGGGTGGGTATACAACACCATATACACATGAGATACACTAACCTTATATCTACAAGTTATACCCTTTCTTGTCACCATCTACATAGAAGTGGGTGAGTATACTACACCGTATACACATGAGATACACTAACCTTATATCTACAAGTTAAATCCGTTCTTGTCGCCATCTACATAGAAGTGGGTGAGTATACTACACCGTGTACACATGAGATACACTAACCTTATATCTAAAAGTTATACCCTTTCTTGTCGCCATCTACATAGAAGTGGGTGAGTATACTACACCGTATACACATGGGCTACACTAAACTTATATCTACAAGTTATACCGTTCTTGTCTCCATCAACATAGAAGTGGGTGGGTATACTACACCATGTACACATGGGCTACACTAACCTTATATCTACAAGTTATAACCGTTCTTGTCTCCATCACCATAGAAGTAGGTGGGAATACTAAACCGTATACACATGGGCTACACTAACCTTATATCTACAAGTTATATCCGTTCTTGTCTCCATCAACATAGAAGTGGGTGGGTATACTACACCGTATACACATGGGCTACACTAACCTTATATCTACAAGTTATACCTGTTCTTGTCTCCATCAACATAGAAGTGGGTGGGTATACTACACCGTATACACATGGGCTACACTAACCTTATATCTACAAGTTATACCTGTTCTTGTCTCCATCAACATAGAAGTGGGTGGGTATACTACACCGTATACACATGGGCTACACTAACCTTATATCTACAAGTTATACCTGTTCTTGTCTCCATCAACATAGAAGTGGGTGGGTATACTACACCGTATACACATGGGCTACACTAACCTTATATCTACAAGTTATATCCGTTCTTGTCTCCATCAACATAGAAGTGGGTGGGTATACTACACCGTATACACATGGGCTACACTAACCTTATATCTACAAGTTATACCGTTCTTGTCTCCATCAACATAGAAGTGGGTGGGTATACTACACCGTATACACAAGGGCTACACTAACCTTATATCTACAAGTTATACTCGTCCTTGTCTCCATCAACATAGAAGTGGGTGGGTATACTACACCGTATACACATGGGCTACACTAACCTTATATCTACAAGTTATATCCGTTCTTGTCTCCATCAACATAGAAGTGGGTGGGTATACTACACCGTATACACATGGGCTACACTAACCTTATATCTACAAGTTATATCCGTTCTTGTCTCCATCAACATAGAAGTGGGTGGGTATACTACACCGTATACACAAGGGCTACACTAACCTTATATCTACAAGTTATACTCGTCCTTGTCTCCATCAACATAGAAGTGGGTGGGTATACTACACCGTATACACATGGGCTACACTAACCTTATATCTACAAGTTTAATCCGTTCTTGTCTCCATCAACATAGAAGTGGGTGGGTATACTACACCGTATACACATGGGCTACACTAACCTTATATTTACAAGTTATACTCGTCCTTGTCTCCATCAACATAGAAGTGGGTGGGTATACTACACCGTATACACATGGGCTACACTAACCTTATATCTACAAGTTATACTCGTCCTTGTCTCCATCAACATAGAAGTGGGTGGGTATACTACACCGTATACACATGGGCTACACTAACCTTATATCTACAAGTTATACTCGTCCTTGTCTCCATCAACATAGAAGTGGGTGGGTATACTACACCGTATACACAAGGGCTACACTAACCTTATATCTACAAGTTATACTCGTCCTTGTCTCCATCAACATAGAAGTGGGTGGGTATACTACACCGTATACACATGGGCTACACTAACCTTATATCTACAAGTTATATCCGTTCTTGTCTCTATCAACATAGAAGTGGGTGGGTATACTACACCGTATACACATGGGCTACACTAACCTTATATCTACAAGTTATACTCGTTCTTGTCTCCATCAACATAGAAGTGGGTGGGTATACTACACCGTATACACATGGGCTACACTAACCTTATATCTACAAGTTATATCCGTTCTTGTCTCCATCAACATAGAAGTGGGTGGGTATACTACACCGTATACACAAGGGCTACACTAACCTTATATCTACAAGTTATACTCGTCCTTGTCTCCATCAACATAGAAGTGGGTGGGTATACGACACCGTATACACATGGGCTACACTAACCTTATATCTACAAGTTATATCCGTTCTTGTCTCCATCAACATAGAAGTGGGTGAGTATACTACACCGTGTACACATGGGCTACACTAACCTTATATCTACAAGTTATAACCGTTCTTGTCTCCATCACCATAGAAGTAGGTGGGAATACTAAACCGTATACACATGGGCTACACTAACCTTATATCTACAAGTTATACCGTTCTTGTCTCCATCAACATAGAAGTGGGTGGGTATACTACACCGTATACACATGGGCTACACTAACCTTATATCTACAAGTTATACCGTTCTTGTCTCCATCAACATAGAAGTGGGTGGGTATACTACACCGTATACACATGGGCTACACTAACCTTATATCTACAAGTTATATCCGTTCTTGTCTCCATCAACATAGAAGTGGGTGGGTATACTACACCGTATACACATGGGCTACACTAACCTTATATCTACAAGTTATACCTGTTCTTGTCTCCATCAACATAGAAGTGGGTGGGTATACTACACCGTATACACATGGGCTACACTAACCTTATATCTACAAGTTATATCCGTTCTTGTCTCCATCACCATAGAAGTGGGTGAGTATACTACAACGTGTACACATGGGCTAAACTAACCTTATATCTACAAGTTATACCCGTTCTTGTCTCCATCACCATAGAAGTGGGTGAGTATACTACAACGTATACACATGGGCTAAACTAACCTTATATCTACAAGTTATATCCGTTCTTGTCTCCATCAACATAGAAGTGGGTGAGTATACTACACCGTATACACATGGGCTACACTAACCTTATATCTACAAGTTATACCTGTTCTTGTCTCCATCACCATAGAAGTGGGTGAGTATACTACAACGTGTACACATGGGCTACACTAACCTTATATCTACAAGTTATAACCGTTCTTGTCTCCATCAACATAGAAGTGGGTGGGTATACTACACCGTATACACATGGGCTACACTAACCTTATATCTACAAGTTATATCCGTTCTTGTCTCCATCAACATAGAAGTGGGTGGGTATACTACACCGTATACACATGGGCTACACTAACCTTATATCTACAAGTTATACCTGTTCTTGTCTCCATCAACATAGAAGTGGGTGGGTATACTACACCGTATACACATGGGCTACACTAACCTTATATCTACAAATTATACCTGTTCTTGTCTCCATCAACATAGAAGTGGGTGGGTATACTACACCGTATACACATGGGCTACACTAACCTTATATCTACAAGTTATACCCGTTCTTGTCTCCATCAACATAGAAGTGGGTGGGTATACTACACCGTATACACATGGGCTACACTAACCTTATATCTACAAGTTATATCCGTTCTTGTCTCCATCAACATAGAAGTGGGTGGGTATACTACACCGTATACACATGGGCTACACTAACCTTATATCTACAAGTTATACCGTTCTTGTCTCCATCAACATAGAAGTGGGTGGGTATACTACACCGTATACACATGGGCTACACTAACCTTATATCTACAAGTTATACCGTTCTTGTCTCCATCAACATAGAAGTGGGTGGGTATACTACACCGTATACACAAGGGCTACACTAACCTTATATCTACAAGTTATACTCGTCCTTGTCTCCATCAACATAGAAGTGGGTGGGTATACTACACCGTATACACAAGGGCTACACTAACCTTATATCTACAAGTTATATCCGTTCTTGTCTCCATCAACATAGAAGTGGGTGGGTATACTACACCGTATACACAAGGGCTACACTAACCTTATATTTACAAGTTATACTCGTCCTTGTCTCCATCAACATAGAAGTGGGTGGGTATACTACACCGTATACACATGGGCTACACTAACCTTATATCTACAAGTTATATCCGTTCTTGTCTCCATCAACATAGAAGTGGGTGGGTATACTACACCGTATACACATGGGCTACACTAACCTTATATCTACAAGTTATAACCGTTCTTGTCTCCATTAAGATAGAAGTGGGTGGGTATACTACACCGTATACACATGGGCTACACTAACCTTATATCTACAAGTTATACTCGTTCTTGTCTCCATCAACATAGAAGTAGGTGGGTATACTACATCGTATACACATGGGCTACACTAACCTTATATCTAAAAGTTATACTCGTTCTTGTCTCCATCAACATAGAAGTAGGTGGGTATACTACATCGTATACACATGGGCTACACTAACCTTATATCTAAAAGTTATACCCTTTCTTGTCGCCATCAACATAGAAGTAGGTGGGTATACTACACCGTATACACATGGGCTACACTAACCTTATATCTAAAAGTTATACTCGTTCTTGTCTCCATCAACATAGAAGTAGGTGTGTATACTACACCGTATACACATGGGCTACACTAACCTTATATCTAAAAGTTATACTCGTTCTTGTCTCCATCAACATAGAAGTAGGTGGGTATACTACACCGTATACACATGGGCTACACTATCCTTATATCTAAAAGTTATACTCGTTCTTGTCTCCATCAACATAGAAGTAGGTGTGTATACTACACCGTATACACATGGGCTACACTAACCTTATATCTAAAAGTTATACTCGTTCTTGTCTCCATCAACATAGAAGTAGGTGTGTATACTACACCGTATACAAATGGGCTACACTAACCTTATATCTAAAAGTTATACTCGTTCTTGTCTCCATCAACATAGAAGTAGGTGGGTATACTACACCGTATACACATGGGCTGCACTAACCTTATATCTACAAGTTACATCCGTTCTTGTCTCCATCAACATAGAAGTGGGTGGGTAAACTACACCGTATACTCATGGGCTACACTAACCTTATATCTAAAAGTTATACTCGTTCTTGTCTCCATCAACATAGAAGTAGGTGTGTATACTACACCGTATACACATGGGCTACACTAACCTTATATCTAAAAGTTATACTCGTTCTTGTCTCCATCAACATAGAAGTAGGTGTGTATACTACATCGTATACACATGGGCTACACTAACCTTATATCTACAAGTTATACCCTTTCTTGTCGCCATCTACATAGAAGTGGGTGAGTATACCACACCGTATACACATGGCTACACTAACCTTATATCTACAAGTTATACCCGTTCTTGTCTCCATCAACATAGCAGTGGGTGGGTATACTACACCGTATACACATGAGATACCCTAACCTTATATCTACAAGTTATACCCGTTCTTGTCTCCATAAACATGGAAGTGGGTGGGTATACTACACCGTATACACATGAGATACACTAACCTTATATCTACAAGTTAAACCCTTTCTTGTCTCCATCTACATAGCAGTGGGTGGGTATACTACACCGTATACACATGGGCTACACTAACCTTATATTTACAAGTTATACTCGTTCTTGTCTCCATCAACATAGAAGTAGGTGGGTATACTACACCGTTTACACATGGGCTACACTAACCTTATATCTACAAGTTATATCAATTCTTGTCTCCATCAACACAGAAGTGGGTGGGTAAACTACACCGTATACACATGGGCTACACTAACCTTATATCTAAAAGTTATACGTGTTCTTGTCTCCATCAACATAGAAGTAGGTGGGTATACTACACCGTATACACATGGGCTACACTAACCTTATATCTACAAGTTATATCAATTCTTGTCTCCATCAACACAGAAGTGGGTGGGTAAACTACACCGTTTACACATGGGCTACACTAACCTTATATCTACAAGTTACATCAATTCTTGTCTCCATCAACACAGAAGTGGGTGGGTATACTACACCGTATACACATGGGCTACACTAACTTTATATTTACAAGTTATACTCGTTCTTGTCTCCATCAACACAGAAGTGGGTGGGTAAACTACACCGTTTACACATGGGCTACACTAACCTTATATCTACAAGTTATATCAATTCTTGTCTCCATCAACACAGAAGTGGGTGGGTAAACTACACCGTATACACATGGGCTACACTAACCTTATATCTAAAAGTTATACTCGTTCTTGTCTCCATCAACATAGAAGTAGGTGGGTATACTACACCGTTTACACATGGGCTACACTAACCTTATATCTACAAGTTATATCAATTCTTGTCTCCATCAACACAGAAGTGGGTGGGTAAACTACACCGTATACACATGGGCTACACTAACCTTATATCTAAAAGTTATACTCGTTCTTGTCTCCATCAACATAGAAGTAGGTGGGTATACTACATCGTATACACATTGGCTACACTAACCTTATATCTACAAGTTATATCCGTTCTTGTCTCCATCAATATAGAAGTGGGTGGGTAAACTACACCGTATACACATGAAATACACTAACCTTATATCTACAAGTTATACCCTTTCTTGTCGCCATCTAAATAGAAGTGGGTGAGTATACTACATCGTATACACATTGGCTACACTAACTTTATATCTATAAGTTATATCCGTTCTTGTCTCCATCAACATAGAAGTGGGTGGGTAAACTACACCGTATACACATGAGATACACTAACCTTATATCTACAAGTTATACCCTTTCTTGTCGCCATCTAAATAGAAGTGGGTGAGTATACTACACCGTATACACATGAGATACACTAACCTTATATCTACAAGTTATATCCGTTCTTGTCGCCATCTACATAGAAGTGGTTGAGTATACTACACCGTATACACATGAGATACACTAACCTTATATTCACAAGTTATACACTTTCTTGTCGCCATCTAAATAGAAGTGGGTGAGTATACTACATCGTATACACATTGGCTTCACTAACTTTATATCTACAAGTTATATCCGTTCTTGTCTCCATCAACATAGAAGTGGGTGGGTAAACTACACCGTATACACATGAGATACACTAACCTTATATCTACAAGTTATACCCTTTCTTGTTACCATCTAAATAGAAGTGGGTGAGTATACTACACCGTATACACATGAGATACACTAACCTTATATCTACAAATTATATCCGTTCTTGTCTCCATCAACATAAGAGTGGGTGAGTATACTACACCGTATACACATGAGATACACTAACCTTATATCTACAAGTTATACCCTTTCTTTTCTCCATCAACATAGAAGTGGGTGAGTATACTACACCGTATACACATGGCTACACTAACCTTATATCTACAAGTTATACCCATTCTTGTCTCCATCAACATAGCAGTGGGTGGGTATACTACACCGTATACACATGAGATACACTAACCTTATATCTACAAGTTATACCCATTCTTGTCTCCATCAACATGGAAATGAGTGGGTATACTACACCGTATACACATGAGATACACTAACCTTATATCTACAAGTTAAACCCTTTCTTGTCTCCATCAACATAGCAGTGGGTGGTAATACTACACCGTATACACATAGGCTACACTAACCTTATATCTACAATTTATACCCATTCTTGTCTCCATCAACATAGCAGTGGGTGGGTATACTACACCGTATACACATGGGCTACACTAACCTTATATTTACAAGTTATACTCGTTCTTGTCTCCATCAACATAAAAGTGGGTGGGTATACTACACCGTATACACATTGGCTACACTAACCTTATATCTACAAGTTATACTCGTTCTTGTATCCATCAACATGGAAGTGGGTGGGTATACTACACCGTATACACATGAGATACACTAACCTTATATCTACAAGTTATATCCGTTCTTGTCTCCATCAACATGGAAGTGGGTGGGTATACTACACCGTATACACATGAGATACACTAACATTATATCTACAAGTTATACCCTTTCTTGTCTCCATCACCATAGAAGTGGTTGAGTATACTACACCGTATACACATGAGATACACTAACATTATATCTACAAATTATATCCGTTCTTGTCGCCATCTACATAGAAGTGGTTGAGTATACTACACCGTATACACATGAGATACACTAACCTTATATCTACAAGTTATACCCTTTCTTGTCGCCATCTACATAGAAGTGGGTGAGTATACTACACCGTATACACATGGCTACACTAACCTTATATCTACAAGTTATACCCATTCTTGTCTCCATCAACATAGCAGTGGGTGGGTATACTACACCGTATACACATGAGATACACTAACCTTATATCTACAAGTTATACCCATTCTTGTCTCCATCAACATGGAAATGAGTGGGTATACTACACCGTATACACATGAGATACACTAACCTTATATCTACAAGTTAAACCCTTTCTTGTCTCCATCAACATAGCAGTGGGTGGTAATACTACACCGTATACACATAGGCTACACTAACCTTATATCTACAAGTTATATCTGTTCTTGTCTCCATCAACATAGCAGTGGGTGGGTATACTACACCGTATACACATGGGCTACACTAACCTTATATTTACAAGTTATACTCGTTCTTGTCTCTATCAACATAAAAGTGGGTGGGTATACTACACCGTATACACATTGGCTACACTAACCTTATATCTACAAGTTATACTCGTTCTTGTATCCATCAACATGGAAGTGGGTGGGTATACTACACCGTATACACATGAGATACACTAACCTTATATCTACAAGTTATATCCGTTCTTGTCTCCATCAACATGGAAGTGGGTGGGTATACTACACCGTATACACATGAGATACACTAACCTTATATCTACAAGTTATATCCGTTTTTGTCTCCATCAACATGGAAGTGGGTGGGTATACTACACCGTATACACATGAGATACACTAACCTTATATCTACAAGTTATATCCGTTCTTGTCTCCATCAACATGGAAGTGGGTGTGTATACTACACCATATACACATGGGTTACACTAACCTTATATCTACAAGTTATACCCCTTCTTGTCTCCATCACCATAGAAGTGGGTGAGTATACTACACCGTATACACATGGGCTATACTAACCTTATATCTACAAGTTATATCCGTTCTTGTCTCCATCAACATAGCAGTGGGTGGGTATACTAGATCGTATACTGAATGTGGGTGTATACGTTACAATAGTTATATATATACAGTCCAGCAATATAGAGTCCTTTCACTCATAAATTGCTAATTTAGAGTGGGTTTGTGGGATGATTAATGTTACGTTTACAAGTAGAGTCATACATACAAGTATGAATTTCGTCACCTATAAATTGATCAAGTTAACCTTGATGGAAAAATTATCTGATTAATATATCAAATTATCTTTGGTATGCCTTTTAGATTTACTGTAAAATTATTTTGTTGTTTGAAAGTTATTTGTTATCATTGAATTGTTCATGATATGTAGATAATATTTTAAGATTTCCAATCTTTTAAGTGTTAATAATTGCTCCAAGTAGGTTAGGTTTATCTTCCTAATTACTTCAAGCATTGGAAATCTCCAAACATTGTCTACTTGTCATAAATAATACTTATAGGTATAACGTAGGATACGCATAGTATTGGGTTGTAGAAGCAACTCGTAAAAGAAAAAAAGGGTAACATAGAAAACTGAACTTTTCATTCAAACAATACAAAACTATGTTCATATTGAATTTAATTTCACAACAAACATCAATTTTATTATTATTAGTTCATCACAAAGCACCTTATCAGGATCAATATCTAAAAATGTTTTGATTATAGCAATTCTTGAAAACTTTAAAAAACATACTCGTGATATTAAGGTAAGTGTGTGAAGTAGATTCTCGCGGCAGTAATTGCGTTATGGTTAAACACATTTCTAAGTGGAGACGTGCTTATCAGTTCATCGGTGCCCCTGTGAGCCTTAACTTTCTTTTATGGACATTGTGTAAATAGCTTGTACAAGTACTAACCTCTTTGAGTTAGTTAAACAATATTAACCCTTATCGTCTAGTTAAAACTAATGAGCACTTATTAATAATGATCTTTAACTAATACTTAAATACGTTCAACCTCGTATCGAGTGCTTAAAATGTCTTTAAACTATCAAGAAATACACAAAACTTTTTTAAACTGAAGAAAATCTACTTTTACCTCAATTCAAGAAAATATATATATATATTTACTTCGTTCAATTCAAAATACCAGAGACTTGAATGGGCACTTTATCAAATACAAAAATACTAAAACATTCTCCATCATTTTGTTAATTAAATAAAAATAAAAAGTAAATAAAAAGTAAATAAAAATAATTATTCAATACGTTTTGTAATTTTGTTTTTCATCAGCCCTTTACTGTTACTATGTGGAGTCCACGAAAACAGCTTTTTTTGCTTACTTAGCAAACTATACGTCTGGTTGCGTTTATTAAAGCTGAACGTTCTTGTAAATCTGCGCGTCTTTTCACCCCTTTGTGCCTAAGGGTGTCAGATCTCTTTCACACCTTTACCTGATGGAGCACTGTAACTTTATCTACTTTCTCATTGAACTTTCCACCACAGTCGACTCAAAGACTAACATTTTCCTCGATATAATATCCGAATGACTTATAACATAAACAGTTCTTACGGTGTCTCATGTAAGTTTTTATTACTTACATATTTTTTTCGTAATAGCCATTATTTTAAATGTAAAGTTCTTTTATAAGTTATATTAATATTATCTAAACATAAAATGGTGTCTGTGTGTGTGTTACTCAATCACGCAAAAACTACTGAACCCATTTATCTGACATTTTGCATGGACATTCTTAAGGTATCTGCTTAACACATAGACTTATGTTTATTTTGAATTTTCATCAGGAAACCACCACAGGGGTTCTAAGAAGTATAAATACAACCCCAAAGGCAATACCAATTTGACAATTAATAGAGGACAATACTAATTTGTCAATTAATAAAGGACAATACCAATTTGACAATTAATAGAGGACAATACCAATTTGACAATTAATAGAGGACAATACCAATTTGACAACTAATAGAGGGCAATACCAATTTTACAATTAATAGAGGACAATACCAATTTGACAATTAATAGAGGGCATTACCAATTTGACAATTAATAGAGGACAATACCAATTTGACAATTAATAGAGGACAATACCAATTTCTTGTGAGTGCAATGAGTAACTAAACATTGTCGGGTAAGTATTAAAAGGTTAAATATTGAAATGAAAATTATCAATCATTTTTTAACCGGTCAGTGTGGTTTGACGTAATTTTAATTGAAAATAAGTCAATTGAAACAGTAACAAGAGATTAAAATTGAGCTTTAATAAATGTTGTTACAGCAAATACAAAGAATAGCTTAGATAAAACGAAAAATATTTGCGCACTTCACTATGTAACATCAGCTCTAAGATAAAGGGAATTTTCTTATATTTGAAAGTTTATCAAAATATAGTTAAATATTACTTTGGTTAGGTACTATCTCGACATTGTAAAAGACCGATTGATATAAGTGCACAATTAAAAGATAACTTTCAAATCAAATATCAAGATTTATTTGATTTCCCTAAAATATTTAAGCCCTCCTAATACATAATATTTAAACTATTTGGAAACGATTCTTGATACCTTTGGTGCTACGTGAAATAACTGATGACCGTATGCATAATCAGAAGTAAAACCTTTTACTCGACAAATTCCAAGAAAATTATTCACATAACATGAATAATCCTTTCACGTAACTGAAGAAAATCCTTTTACTTGGAGCAAAACCTTTGAGAATTTGGTTTTGGGTTTATTTCCATGTCTTTAAATTTAATTTAGATGTAATATTATATATGTTTAATTCGAATATTACAACAATTTTTCTAAGGACCCTATCATAGAATATTTTTAATTTGTAGGTTATACAATTGCTGTTTTGTACTAATATGAAGCAGCGGACTTTTCTCTTTGGGTTTATATTTATTTCCAGCACAATTGTTTGCTTTATGGCCATTGTGTTGATCTCATTTCCAATAGGGGTTATGTCACCCTTTTTAAATAAAACACTTTCAAATAAACAGGTGCAACTATACTTGGGAAAGTGTAGACTAGTGAATAGAAGTACAAAAACAAGTATTTAGTTTCAGACACTTTTATAGTTATAAAATTCAATAAACAATAAATTGCAGTACAATTAATAGAGAGAAATAATCTAATTTGACTCCATCGCTGTAAAATTTAATTTCATAATATTATTCCCTTCAAAGAATTAACAAAAAAAATACAAAATAGAGTTACAGTTATTTTTAGTCACAAAAAAGACATTTTAAGAAAATCTAAAATAGAAGTAATAGAAGTAGTTATCCCTACAATAAACGGTACGATGTATCCCATAAATTGCCGAAGAGCTTAGAAACTCCAGAGATGTTATGTCCTGCTGTATTTTCCTTTCTTGAGTAATATTTTCATTTGCTCTTACCATTGAAGTAACCTGAATTGCAGTAAAGACATATTTGTACAATTATTTTAAATTTATAAAAAAATCAAAAATTGAAATTTAATTGTATAAAATGATATCAAACATTCAATATATGATATAAAACAATGAATATCAATTTAAAACATTCGTCTCAGATATTTCCAAACTTTCGATATATTATCAGTTTGCATTTTCTTTAATCTGTATTTTTCAAAGCTTATATGTATTATTTACAAATAAATGACTGGGGTATTATTTTATAGACAGTCAAAAACGGTATTATCCTACTTCAATTAAATTAATAATATTGATTAGCACCTTTGATTTGGAGTAACACTTTAAAACGTAGCTCTATAATTAATATTTGAAAAACAAAACATATGGTTTTGTTAAATTTACCATTCCTTCTTTACGAAAATAATACTTAAACCTGTATCCCCCACCCAAATTATTAGTAATTTTGAAATTGAAAGATTTTGTATATATGTGCCTTGTATATATTTTATGAATATGCTATCAGAAGTAAAGTATATATAGATTGCACATGGATAAAATATTGTAATGTTTTATACAACCAACAAAAACATGATTCATCAATTACTTTAGCAACAAACATATCTGCAGGAAATAATGGGCAATGAATAAGCTCAACAGTTTGACTAGCAAAATCACAAATGACAAAAAAAATTAAAGTCTGATTTTATTTAAGTTTCAAGTGTAAAATAAAAAAGAAAACTGAATCAATTCAGTAATACGTATCACTGCACATTTCCTTCATCCCAGTTGTAGGAAACATATAAGAACAGATAATAAGTACTAAAGTAACGAAAACATTTAATACAGTGAAACTAATTAAAAATATTGGATGCACCCAAGGTTCCTCCTATACAACAGGTTGTCTGACTCTCATGTGGTGTATAAAAGCCGAGTTGTGACGTCAGAGGGAGACATCCGACCACAGAGTAAGTGTATTACTTACTCTGTGCCTTCAACACAGCATACTGAACAATTAAAACTACACACTAAAAACCATTATTTATTGTTTTAAAGAGTATTTTGAAATTATTTAAATTTCTGATTTTAATATTAGATTTCTGATATGTAATATCAGATGTTTTACGTTGTTCCGGTTTGTTTTGTTTACAGCAGTGCAGGTAGAAAAAACACAGCTGGGGGCCTCCCTATGACGTAGTTTCTACCTGCGTGATACGGATGCGTACTGTATGAGACAACCTCTTGTACTCTTCAAGTAGGAACCTTGAAATGTACTTAAATTAGTCTATACTTGGATAAAGCTTCTCAGTTTCATCCTAAAGTGAAGCTGTATGGGTGTGAAGGGCTGAGACTAACGTGTTGTGTAAATAATACTATGGTCCTTTTGTACGTAAGTACTTTAGCTGGACGTACCTCTTTTAACTGAGTATATTGTAAAATAAAATAAAATATTAATAATACAATACTTATAACACATTTCGTCATATTATTTTTACGATGTAAATGTCGACTTCTATGAAGTCATCTTCAGTTGAATGAATGAAAGGTTATGTTTAACGAGCATGTTAAATAAATTAGTTATTTTAAGAATATTTCGCAACCTAAAATTGGTTGTATTGGAAAGTCACGTATAAGTTATTTGGTCTGCCAAATACAGAAATACGTTGTCAGTAAAACTGAATACTATACAATTACTACCTGGACTGAAGAACGAGTATTCATGTAACAAACAAATGCAATGTTAACAGACTGGAAAGAACCATATATTGTTAGTATATAAACAGACTAATTGATATTTGTGATCATGCTTTGACAATTTCTACAAAATTGAGAGCGCCTGTCTATTGTCAGTGCAAAAATATGTGCACCCGAGATTTAATGTTGTTTTCAAAGGAACTAAAAGACATACGAAAAATGTAATCACATAATTGTTTTCCTCGTTCAATTATACGTTATGACATATGTATTTTAAAATTATATCAAGAGTTTTAATTTTTTTATCCTGGTTAGAACTTAAAAGTACAGAAACTTGAACTATTTTGCACTGTACATAAAATTTACACCGTTATTACTAAAACACACGTCAATATATCACATTTATGTTTTAATACCTGATTGATAGGAATGTTTTCTATACTCATTATTCACTTTAGAATTTAAAATTTTCTAGAAAAAAAGTTCTTAGCGATTTCTAAAACTTAGTTTTCTTGGCTTTTAGAGGTCGTAAAATGAATTACTTGGTCTTGTTGTAATCTTTGTGACATGGAAAAATACGATACATCACTTTCATATATGTAAGTAAATGCAGTGATTTTAAATATTTTTAAATTAATTTAAAATAACATTAAATTGATACATTTATGTTGATTTAAACCAATTTAAACTACTGTATTTACTTACACATATGAAAGTGATGTATCGTAACTATATATGTTATAAAAATTACAACAAGATCAAGTAATTAATTTTACGACCTCTAGAAGCCAAGAAAACAAAGTTTCAGGGAATTGATAAGAACTTTTTTTCTTGGAAAATTAAAATTCTAAAATGTATAAGGTTTATAGAAAACATTATTATCCACCAGTTATTAAAATATAAATGTGGGATAATTAAGATTTTTTAAATAATAATGGTGTAAATATTATGTACATTGAAAAGTAAGTCAAATTTCGGTACTTTTTTGTTCTAACTAGGATAAAAAATATTAAATCTTCATGGATAGGCTTCCACGGTCGTTACTATCACTAACAAATTCTAGGTCTTCGGGGTTCGACTGTGATCGTCTCGCCTTGAGGATGGCCTACTGTAATGTGGCCGAAACGTCGGCAATGTTTGTACATAGCCCATTGACGCGGTCGAACCCCGAAGACCTAGAATTTGTTAAATATTAAATCTCATAATACAAAATTAAAATGCATATGTCATAACGTACAATTGAATGACAAATACAATAGTGTAAGTAGAGTTTTCGTAGGCCTCTTAGTTGCTTAGAAAACAACCTTCAAACTAGGGTTCACATAATTTCTGCACCGACAGTAACTTCATGACAGTACTATTTAATATTTTATACAGTGGGTAAATTATACATTGTTTAACATGTCAGAAGTGTGTACGTTAGCGTACATTTACGAATATAAGCGTATTCAGAAAAAAATTAACAATGTATGACGAGTTAATATATAAATAAATTTGAATATAAAATCGTCAGATTTGAACCATTCAGGGTCTCGTTTCAAATGATTAATTTCAAATGATTTTGAGATAAAATATAAAAAGACCGTCGTCATTGAAATGTACTTTAAAATAATCGAATCGTCTTTGAATTAGCATGTAAACAAGACAAGTAAATATAACTAGTTTGTTTCATATTAAAAGTCTTTGATCCTTTAAAAAGGGTCGAAATGCACGAAGTAAATATTTGAGATGTTGATCAAAGTTCCAATATATTTTGATTGGGTGTATATATTTGTCAGTTCTAAATACACTAATATTATTGGAATAATGAAATACTTTTGTGTTTTTTACACTATAGCAAGTAACAACAACTTGCTATAGTTTTCAGTAAGAAATGTAAAAATAGTACTTCAGCTACATTTCCAAGAATTTTATGTGTGTCTGTACATTATGACAGAGCTTAATAATTGTTATACATGCAAGGTGATACAACTTAATCATTGAAGTATGAAACTACAACTTTAAACTGGAGTCGCATGTTTTAAAAAGCTGTACATTCTAGATATAATTAATCGAATACTGCAAAGGAAAAAGCCTTTATTTAGCATCATAATGACCCGATAGAATGTCATGACACCATCGCACCATCGAGTGTACACGATGTACATTTTTGAGATGTCGATTACAGTCTCAGTTTATTCCGAATGGATGTGTACATTTGTCACATTTGTACACAGCCACTGATAATGGTTGATGGCATTCTTCTTGATAAAGCAAATTCTGTCAAGTTACTGGGAATTCATCTAGATAGGGCGTTGACCTGGAGCTGCCACATTGACAGTGTTTGTGTAAAAATTAGCTCTGGTATTTTTGCATTGAGAAACATTTCAAAATGTTGCACAGTTAAGGTACAGTAATGGCCTATTTTGGTCTCATTTACCCTCACCTTACCTACGGAGTAAGACTGTGGGGTAGCTGTTCCTTAGACAAACTTCAAGAGTTTTTCGGTTACAAAAAAGAGCAATCTGAATAATTTCCAAATTAAAAGTTAGAGAGTCATGCAAACAGTCCTTCAGGGAATTAAGTTTGCTAACTCTACCTTGCATTTATATTTTGGAAACTGCACTCTATTGCAGATTAAAATGTGATTTAACATGAGGTAGCGACATCCATCAACACGAAATGAGGCTTAGTCACAGTTTTAGAGTGGCTCGGCAACGTACAGCGGTCCTGGCACGCAAACCGTCTCTAGCAGGCATCAACATTTTAAACATTCTCTCAGATTATATTAAAAGGGAACAACACTTAAACAAATTCAAGTCTCAATTAAAGGCTACTTGGTGGTTCTCACTTGTTATTCTGTGAGTGAATTTATAGCGGTCCCCTAATTTGCAGACGGCTCGGGAGAGATCGTGTATGAATGTTATTGCTGTAGAAGAGTGTTTGTATTGAATGAATGCGTGACTCTTTGAACGAATGAACTTCCCACCTCTAAACTTTTCTGAAATTGTTATTATTGTTATTTAAAACCCATAACTTAATGCATAATTAGTTTGTATAACCATTAAAACTAATAAAATGAATTTTGCTATACAATATGTACATGTTGTCAAAAAGCAATAAAAACTATTTCATTTCATTCATAAATAAACTGGTTTAAAGATAATATCGTTGTTTACTCATATACTGTTTGTTCTCTAGCACTTAACATGTAAAATTACGGCAACTATTTTAAAAATCAACATAGAATCAATGTTCCTATGAATCTCTTGTATATATATATATATATATATATATATATATATATATATTATTAAAGATCCAACAGTAATTTCTGTAAATCGAAATGATAAACATTAAATATTGAAGCAAGATAATATATCATTTTCCCTTACAACAGGTTAGGCATTTTTTTAAAATTTCTTTGGAAACACGTGATTTTGATTTTGGATGTGATTAATAATGAAATACTCCAAAGGGAAAATGTAGCCTTAATTATAGTTGTTTTGACTGAATTGGTTTTCTTGGCATTGTAGAGTTAATTGTTTTACTGTGCGTATTTATTATTATGACGCCATAATTTGTTACAAAAAAAAAAAAAAAAACATTTATTTATATTGAGTTTTAAAAGTAATTTTGTTAGTCAAGTAATTAAATCGAGTAATATCCTGGATAAAGAAGAACGAACTAAGCAAACAATATTGTTAATCAAGACATAAATTAGTTCGCAATTTTATTTGTGATTTATATATTTATGGGAGTGTTTGAATAAAGAAACCATTGCTGGAGTCAAACCTATCTCAGTGCAATCTCATTACACCCCTCACTCAAAGGGGTTGTAGAACATTAGTACTACTGCGATTGCTTTCTCTATTGGTCTGATTCATCCAGTTTAGGATTGTGTTTCAAAATCCTGATATATATTACTGTTACTGATTTTAGTACTGTTTAGTACAATAATTTGTCTTAAACACCGTAAGCTTTGCTATTTATAAAACAGAAGGTTTTAAAGGGAGGTTATTACTACACTAAAAATACTAATGCTCGTTTTTATTCATTAAAATAACAAACGCTTTTAAATTCATAGAATAAAGGTAATATGTCTTTAACTGATAAGTAAAATAATGAAAATAGTTAATATGTCATTTTGAAATAAAAAAGAAATGGTAAAACGTGTACATCATTAAAAGATAATAGTAAAAAATGTATTATTAATGATGCAATATTTTAAAATATACTATTTGTAGTACGTAGAAAAGATTTAAAAAACCATAATAGTTTTCGTAAAAACCGAAAGCTTCGTATTTATAAAACGGAAGGGTTCAAAGAGAATTTATTATTATTGTAACACTAAAATAATGGTATTTGAATTAGGCTAACAACATATTATGAGACGATTAGTAACATAAACAAAGTAGTAAAAATATTGAGCTCCAAACCAACGAATGTAAAAGGTGTATAGTAATAAAATAAGATAACAGTATACATTAAATTATTAACTATACAAAATTTAAAAATATATAAAAAATAACAATAAGGTCAATACTAAGAACTATAAAACCATGGGTTATTAAATTCATATATTTCTAATACCTCGTTAATTTTTAAAATTATTAGAGATATGTTATTTTCAAGTGAATCACCATTATTATTCATTAAACTAACGGTTTGATAATTATTAGCTGAAAGCATTATTTATGACCTCTATTTTAGTATTTTGCTAAACAAATTTTTATTGATATAATTTTGGGCAGAAAAAACTAAATATTATTTACTATTTAATTTTTCTCCTTGCATAATTTTACGATTTATAAATGTTTCTATAAATAAAATCTCATACAGCAAAATGCTATAAAGTATTTCTTTTGAATAGCCATCAAAAATTGAAAATTTAAAGAAAGAAACGTAAAATGACACTTGTACTTATCTGAATTTACCAAGGGAATAGTTGAAATGTTTCTTAGCTCAGAAAATAAGTCACGCTTTTGTGACTACAATCTCAATTTGTTAGTCCCTATAAAAAGTATTAAAATAACCTTAAGTTTTTAGTTTTTTTTAAAGATTTAAAAGTTCTAGAAAAATTAATTAATCTAAAACGTAATTATTAATCATTCTTATTATTTTTCACTACTTTAATTTTAATTTTTTATTATATTTTTGTGTCTATATGTTTGAATTTATTGCACCAACTATTACAAAAATTTGTAAAAAATTCAATCAATGTTAAACCACTAAAATAACACTGAAGTAGTAGAGAATTATTATGGAACATAAATAAAAGTCCTGGTGGAGGTGGAAAGTTGGTTGGATAAGTTTAATATTATTAAATAACCTGCTCTGTGTTTTCTTGAATATTTTCTTATTATGTATTTATTTTGTATGTTATATAATTGTGTTGTGTGTGATAGTTTTTATGCATGTGTTATGTGTTAAGAAGACTTGACTTTCTTAGTTGTCAGTCGTAGTCTTCAAGCATGTACTTGTTATGTGTTCTTGAATAGGTATGGGCTAACGAAAAACTAGTTTTAAATGTAGCCTAAGGTAGTAAGTATGCCTTTACTACCTTAAGACGACAGCAGTTTTTATACCTGTCAAAACGTTGTGTTGTTCCTTAAAACACTTGAATAATTTGAAATCACCAAATATTATCTCCCAATAATTATTCCTAAATTTAAATTAATTTTATATGGTTTACATTTAAGTTTATAGAACCAACCAATAGTAATATTTTTAGAAAATTCCATAAAAATTATTCTACTGAGATAAAATTGAAGCGTTATAATTTTAGGGAACCTAAATATTAATATAATACTGTACGTGTGTGTACGTTGGTCAGTCCCACTGTACGTGTATGGGTGGGTGAGTACCACTGTACGTGTGGGTGGTGGGTCTGTATCACTGTACGTGTATGAGTGGGTGAGTGGGTTACTACTACAGTACGTGTATAGGTGGGTCAGTGCCACTGTTTGTGTATGGGTGGGTGAGTACCACTGTTCGTGTGGGTGGGTGGGTCTGTTTCACTTTACGTGTAAGGGTAGGCCAGCGGGTCACTACTACAGTACGTGTATGGGTGGGTCAGTACCACTGTACGTGTATGGGTGGGTGAGTACCAATGTACGTGTATGGGTGGGTCGGTACTTTTTTGTGCATTTATTTTGTTTCTCAGATTAAGTTACAGTAAGATTCAGCGACCTGTATTTATGGGTTTCTTATATATTTGATTGGTGGCATAAATAACTTCTGTGTCTGGTTATAATAAAGTTTAACACAAATTATATATAAATAATAAAACAGGTTAAACAAAACTTAGACCAAGTAAAACGTGATTACATAAACCCCTAGTAATTACAGCTTGAAGCTGTTTAAACCCTATATTATGTAAATCCATGATGCAATCAGATGAGATAGCTTAGCTTAGAAACTGCAGAAGGATAAGGCAACAGTTTGTGGAAGTGCAAAAAGCGATTAAAATAAGTTAATTTATCAAGAGTTAAAAAACTAATAAGGGCTAAAAGTGACAATCAACCATATAGTTCGTTTTTCATCCTTCCATCACTTAGAACCCAATATATTCCCGATATAGTACAAATAAATATAAAGAAATTATCTCTAATAAATAATTAATTAAAATGAAATAGAGTATTAAGTAAATCAAAATTTTTACATTAAAATATATTCAACACATTTTCTAAACATATGAAATATATTTCCAAAATACTCTTATGATAAATAGGTCTTAAATAGTAATTTATATTCTGTTTATTGTTACACTAATATAATGTAAATGTTTGTAATGAAATAATATTGAAGTATTATTATTTTAAGCAAACATTTCAATATTGAAGAGGCGTCATGTTTTGTGAAACATGATTATGATGTTTGTATTGTAAAATATTATAACTTATATTATATCGCTCGAGTGCTGTATCGTATTGTTACCTAATAATGTTAAATTAATCACAGACCAAAGCCCAAGGCCAAGATGTCACGAGCGCAGCGAGTGAGACTTACTACCAGTCGGCATTACCGATGCCGAGCTGAGACAACAACAAAGTGTACTAGAGTATCTCCAAGTTTTTTTTTTTATGAAATGAAATAATAATTATGCAATTATTATGCGTAAACGTTTCGTACTCAAAAACATGTCTCTAAAATTATAAATATAAATTCGTTTGTCTAATACAAACAGGCAAGAGTAATCCAGAAAACCACTAAACCGGATAATTTTGATCAAACACCAAACATTGATTGAGGGATTTGCAGCTATAGCTCATATATAAACAGCCTGAAACAAACAGGCTGTATCGTTAATCCGGTTGAGATTGGTATCGGTTCTCATAATTAGCAAATATAAAAAAAATAGTTTCTGAAAGTACTAAAATTAATTGCACTTAATTATCCCAACTTAGGCTATAATACGCATTATTTTAATCTCATTTAAATCTAAAATAAAATAAAAAACATAGTACCAGTTTTATATGTAAATAATAATAATGTTCGTTATAATTGTTCAGACAATATTTTAATTTATTATTCATAAACGTAAAATCTCTACCTAATAAAATGTAAAGATCTTTTTCACATTTTATTAATATTTTTATTTATTTATTTCAATTGGCAGAATTCTTACCTAAAGATAAACACAGCTCTGTATTCAACTGACCTAAACCTCTTCAATTTGAAATAGTCGGCACTGATGGCACAGTGCTGTAATCCAGCTACTTGGATAAAAAGTGTTTGGGAAAATAATATTAGGTTTAATACTTCGTCCTAATGTTACCAACACATCTGCTCAATGGTTGCCATCGTCGTGGACACTACTAGAGAAGTCTGGGGTGTCCATGTTGGATGGTAGTCATGGTCCAGATGTTTTGTAGGGAAGAGAACTGAGCGTCAAACTTGTCAGTTAGGTGAAAATCAGACCAAAAACTACGTGGTTCGGATTCCACATAAAGCTGTAGGTCCCATAGTCGCCCTGGCTATTGGGCTATTAATAAATAGTACTTTGTGAGATAGGTCGAACTTAGATAGAAACAATGACTACACTCGTTTGTCTACACTCATTCAACACTCATATTTTCCCATATCTCTACGATCGGCGTATTAGAAATGAATAATGAATGAATAGTAGAAAAAATAGGCTCTCACATTAATAGGATCTACCAATTTGAAGATATTGGTACCTCTAGTGCAAACATAATATTTCACAATATTTTTTAGTTATTTAATTAGCTTATCTTGTACATGTTCAATATATGCGAACGTCACACAATACAAATGTATTAATCTAATATAATATAAAATATAATATTATAATACATTGCTGTTGTTTGACCAATATAATTTAAATAATTTATTAAATATAATTTAACTATAATATTTAAAAATATAGATATCCTGGTTAACTACTAGACATTTACTAATGTATTGTATCTTGTACTATTGTATTGTATATTGTATCTTCTTCTTTTCTATAGTAAATAAAGGGTATTCTACTACTAATGAGATTTCGTCACAAATATTCAACCAATCGTTTAGTAGTAAGTTTTCATCTACTCTCCTAGTCCAAACTTCCAAACAATATATCTCCTTCGCCTACAGTAGTACCCTAGTCCATTCTTTTAAAGTTATAATCTTTCCTTTCTTCCTGCTTCCTCAGAAATGTTTCAACCATCTTTTATGTGATAGTGGACATGTATAATCTGTGCGGATGTGTACAATCTGTTATCTTTCTCTTATGTATTTCATTTGTCATATTTTACAAAATGTTATTTTATTTTTTACACTCGTACATATCATAGAGTCAAAGGCAAAAATCTGTGATGTATAAATTTAGAAATAAAACATTCTCCAAACAAACAACAGTCATATTACATAAATTATATTATTTTCAACATACACCATTCACTCTACGCTATAAAGATTTACTAAAGACTATACCCTTATTCACTACAGACTATACCCTTATTTACCACATACTATACCCTTATTTAATACAGACTATACCCTTATTTACCACAGAATATACCCTTATTTACCACAGACTATACCCTTATTTACTAGAGAATATACCCTTATTTACCACAGACTATACCCTTATTTACCACAGACTGTACCCTTATTTACCACAGACTATACCCTTATTTAGCACATACTATACCCTTATTTACTACAGACTATACTCTTATTTACTACATACTATACCCGTATTTACCACATACTATACACTTATTTACTACAGACTATACCCTTATTAACTACAGACTATAGCCTTATTTACCACATACTATACCCTTATTTACTATAGACAATAAAACTATAGTCTTTTAGTCCACCACTACTAATAAGAATTAATAAACCTACCTGAGTTTCTTTGACTTTAAGATATAAATATTATTGCTATTCACTAGGTGTACGTGCTGACATAAGACTGACTATTCTCAATCGATCTCATAGATGTATTGACTTGAGTGTCAAAGTGATCGATCGGTTAATGTTTGGCTCATGTAATATACGACTGTTTACCAACACTGATGTCGTTAGGAAGGAAATGTTAGTCACTGTTGGATTGGATAGATAAACAGCCAAGAGTTGGAGACGGAAAGAACCCTTTCATCTTTATAATAACGTCAGAGTCATAATTTACTCAAAACCCACGTGATCAAAAGACCAAGTCTGTTTTTTGATAAATAAATTGTACCAAGGCTATAAACAACTCAGTATCTAAACAGATGTTACTTAAATCGTTGCTAAACATAAACATTTTCGGGATAAATATTCGTGTCTAGTATACTTCGTAGTTTTGTAAATATTTTTGTCTTAGGAAACTCCACTATTATTTAAGTCATATTGAAACAGATTTATAAACATTAGTTTAAATTATAAAAATGCAGATATATTTATTAATAAATGTAAAATGTCTTAAACATTATATCCATAATATATCAATATTTAAATTAAAACTATGTTTACTCTGCTATTTTGTGGTTTTTTTCGACGAAGTTACCACACTAGGATTGATTTTATGGAGCTTTTATTATGTTGAGATATTTAAACTATTTTATAAAAATTATGTCCCCTTCCTGCCAGACTTTTATATTTATCACATGTAAAGCCAACACGATATAGAAAATGCATTTTCTCACAAGAACCTCAGTGCAAAGAACAAGAATCACTTTGAATGTATGCATTCTGTTCACGTCTCTTATTTTAAACGAATTGAGAGAGCCATAAGTTAGAGTGATTTTATTGGTTTCTGTCAAGAGTGTAAAAGAGATTTTCATTTTGCTTAAAAAAAAAACTAATTGTAAAATATTTTATTGATATGATATATTTCTTAAAGATCTATTAATTTAAGACATTTTAAAAGTGATCGTTATTTACTAACCAAAGAACTTTAAATTAAAATAACGGTATATTTACTTCCTTAAGGCCTCGTCAATTTTTAATACTTCATCAAAGCATAACATTGTATTGAAAACATAACAAGGTTTTTATTTCCAAAAATATCCACCCCTTCACATGCAGTAGTTTCACCACTCGCCCACCCATATATTGGGGTGATATTGTGATATTGATCCACCCGATCCCTCATACACGTGTGTTATCTTAACTTTCAATGTCCCGTGAGAGGTTAACAACACTAGTTTTATTGACAGGCAGAAAGACACTGCTGTCTCTCAATGTTACAAGGCTCTTTTGGGATTCCCTGGCGTATAACAAGCGATTGGCTTCGACATTTACACTGCTGTACGCAATTTACAGACAACACACTGTTTTATTTAAGTGGATAGCAATCTCTCAACACTTTTAAAATGAGTAACTATTTCAAAAGTCATGCTTCTAATATTTAAGCACTTATATCTATATATATATTTCTGATTTCATAAATTTACTACAGAAAAAGTTTAAATAAAGAACCATACATAAAAATTAATGAGTAAGAATGGATCCGTTTTACGTCTCCTAATCTGAAGGAATCAAATAAGCCATCAGTTAGTTTGGTTTCCAAATTATTTACTAATTGTAACATGTATTACTTGATATAAGCTATGCTTAAAATAACGTTTTATTTCTGCAAATAATGTTCTCATTTCCGCGAATTTCTGTCATTCGTGGAAATTAGGGGGTAAAGTCTCACTTTCTCACATAAACAGGCTCGACCATATTTTTGGAGATTCTAGTATGAAAAATAATAGACACAAAAATAAGTATTTGGTTTCAAACCCTTTTAATGTTTAAAACTGAAATATAAAGAATAATGCATAAATCGAAGCACAAAAAATCAATAGAACTAATTTAATTAGACTTCATTACTGTACAGTTTAATTTCACAGAACTCGTATGATTCTGTTCGAGAAAGTAACGATAAAAAATACAATTTAGAGTTATTGTTATTTTTAGTTACGAAAAACTTATTTAAAAAAAATCTAGATAAAATTAGTTACCGTCATAATGAACGGGTACGATTTGTCTTATAAATTACCGAAGAGCTTAGAAACTCCGGAGATGCTGTCTTACTGTGTTTTCCTTTCTTGAGGAATGTTTTTCTGCTCTTGCTAAAAGCCACTGGATTTGCATTAAACAGATATTCATAAAATTATTTTAATAGTATCGACAAAATTAAAAAGAATAATTTTAACTAGTATAAAATTACATAAAACATTCAATACAATCAATAAAACAATTTCAAATATTTACAAATATTATACAATATAATAATATCGTTGATTTTCTTTAATCTGTCAATCGTTTTAATAGATCAATATGTATTTTATACTAATAAAATGACTAGGGTATTATATTTTAAACGACCTAATAGCAGTATCGTCTGGTTGCAATCAAATTAATGATAATGATATTCAAATCTTTGAATTGAAATATAACTTTAACACGGATCTACAATCAATATTTCGAAAAACTTAATAAGGCTTTGTTACATTTACTGTCCACTTTTTAACTAATGTAATATGGAAAACTGTACCTTTTACCCGAAATATTAGTAATTTTGAAGTTAAAAGATTGTGTATATAAAGGTATGTGCTTTGTATATATATATATATATATATATATATATATATATATATATATATATATATGTTATGAATATGCTATCAGAAGTAAAGTATACATAGCGCTCACGTGGATACTTAATTAATTAATATACGAATACACTTTTCTACTATAAATAGTGGCAATAGTTAGGCTTAATAGTTTGGCTATTAAAATAAAAATATATAAATTAAAAGTATAAATAATACAAAAGTAAGATTAAAAATTATTTAATAGATAGCATAGTACTTATAATTGCATATTTCTTTCGTCCTAGTCATAGGAAACATCTAAGAACGGATATGAAGTAGTATTATTACAAAATAATTTAATATACTAAACAAATTAAAATGTTGGATACAGCTAAATTGGTCGAAAGCGTATTTTGATAAATCCCAGCTTCATTAGATAAAGTTCGTCAGTTTGAGCGTAATGGAAAGTTATATAGGTTTAAAGGGCTGAGACTCACGTGTTGTGTGTTGGAAGTAACTCTTATCACTCGATATGACTTCCTGAGAGACCTACTTCCCTTGCAGGCGAACTTCTCTCCCTCCTTACACGTACATATAGGTTTAAGGGGCTGAGACTCACGTGTTGTGTGTTGGAAGTACCTCGTATCACTCGATATGACTTCCTGAGAGACCTACTTCCCTTGCAGGCGAACTTCCTTCACTCCTTACACGTACATATTTTCCTAAATTTAAATTTTAAACCTATCCAGTTCCCTCGACATATTGAGGTGAAATTGTGTTTACTTTTCTTCATTCAATTGAAGCACCATTATTATACATATATTAAAGTACGTTTTGGAGACATATTTATTTAGGATTGTTAGTTATGATCTTTATTTCAATAGTGTGCTAAATATAGTATTATTTATATAATTTAGTTGGAAACAATAGTGAATAGTTTTTAACTTTTCAATCTTATGTGGATAATTTTATATTTTATGTTTGATTTATTAGTAAAATATTAAACAACGTGAAAGCCAAAAAGACTTGCTATGTAAAGCCATTACAAGTAGACAATTTGGAGAAAGAAATGTAAAATTACCCTTGAGCTAAATCTGAAATCGAGAATGTTAAATAAAATAGTTTTTCTTAAAGTATATTTCACAACCTAATATTGATTGTATTAGGAAGATAAGTCAAAAGTCGGTTGTAAGGAAGACTAACAAATATTTTATCAGTGACAAAACTGAATATTATACAATTACTGCATGGACTGAAAAACAAAGATGCATGAAACAAACAAATCTAGTGTTAACGGACTGGAAAAACCACCTAGGCTATAGCCAGTATATAGGCAGACTGATTGTGCTATGACAAGTTCTTCTATACTGAGGGCGCCTGCCTACCGGTGAACGCAATATAGATACTGTACTCATGTTGCCTACCCTCTTAACTTCACGGCACTCCATTAAGTACTTTTTATGGCTAAGAGAGTTAAAGATAGTTAAATATAGAAGATTTATTCGTAACAATATTATGATTAAAACATAATAAATAGAAATATTCACAATGTGACATTTGTTAATAAAGTTCACTATAAAATCATCAAATATGAATTTCTCTAAGTCTTATATAAATCGATGTTTTAAGATAAATTACAAAAAAAGATTGCCATTGAATTACGTTTAAAATTATTTGAAACGCCTTTGTATGATCATAGAAATATGAAAAGTAAATACAGTTTGTTTCATTTAAAAAGCCTTTCATTCTTTAAAAAGGGTCAAAATACATGAAGTAAATATTTGAGATATTGATTAAACTCTCAATTTATTCCGATTGGATGTATACATTTGTCATTGATAAATAAACTGGTTTTAAGGCAATAATCTTAAACTCATATATTGTTTACACTATAGCTTTTTACATCTAAAATCACGGTTACTATTTTAAAAATCAACATAAAATCAATTTTACCAAGAGTCTCTTGTATATTAAAGAGCCAAAAGTAATATTGTTTCCGTAAAATGATAAAAGTTAAATACTGAAGCAAGAAAATATAACAGTATCACATTATCTAAAAACAAGAGAGGTATGTTTCAAAAACTTCTTTGAAAACACAAGATTTTGATTCTGGATCTGATTATCATTCGAATACTGCAAATGGAAAATATAACCTTTATTTATAGCTGTCGTGACTCGATTGAATTTCTTGGCACCATTGCACTGTCGAGTTTTTTGTTTTATTGTATGTGTATATTATTATGGCACCATAATTTGTTAAAAAAGGAACAACATATCTGTATATTAATTTTTTAAAGTAATTTAGTTAATTAAGTAATATTGGCAGTATTAGGAAGACAAGTCAAGAGTCAGTTGTAAAGAAAACTAACAAATACTTTGTCAGTGATAAAACTTAATACTATAGAATTACTGCACGGACTGAAGAATAAGGATGCATGAAAAAAACAAATCCAGTGTTAATGGACTGGAAAAACCACCTAGGCTATAGCCAGTATATAAACAGACTGATTGAACCCATCGTGGTATGACGAATTCTTCTACACTGAGAGCGCCTGCCTACCGGTGAACGCAATATAGATACTGTACTCATGTTGCCTACCCTCTTAACTTGGAATGATGTGGAATGTTTCATATTTCCGGAAATTACTCGTACTTTTGTGACTTCCGTCACAAAAGTACGAGTGATTGTAGCATAATATCGTTTGAAACATGCTACAAAAGTATGTTTGTATGTTGTAATAATGAAATTTACTGCAATCTTAAATATCTAATAAACATAAATAGATCAAATCAAGAGAACAGATTAAACAAGACAGTTCAAGTACAACCTGATTACATAAACCCTTAGTAATTAGAGATTGAATCTGATTAAACCCTACATTATGTAAATCCATGAAGCAATCAATTAAGATAGCTTAGCTTGAAAAGTAAAGATGGATAAGTAAACGTTTAATGGAAGCGGTTAAAAATAAAGTTAATTTATCGAGAGCTTAAAAACTAATGAACAAAATAAAAGTTAATTAATCAACTAATGACTCGATTTTTATCCTCATATCACATAGAAACAAATTTATTTCCGATTCGATATAAATGAATATATACAAATTATCTGTAAATAAATTAATGACACTGTTATAATAGATAAATGTGTTGTTATATTAAATGAAAATTAATGACTTATTAATAAAAATTTATGAATATATAATTATATTTCCAAAATACTCTTTTTATAAAGATGTCATGTATGTTATTTATTTTATACTATTCTAATGTAAACGTTTTTAATGAAAATTACGTATTATTACTAGCTTGTTTTTGGAACAATATAAGATTTAATTTGAAATTTGAATAGAAGGAGTTGGATGAACTATTAAACACAAGTTTGGTCATGTTTTTTTGTGAAATATAGTTGTGTTTTGTACTTTAAAGTATTATAGTTTTTAGTATACAGGTTGTCTTGGAAGCCCCAAGTCTAAGAACTCAACATTTTCAGATTACTTATAGAGCTTACCATTGAGATAACAATTGTTTAGATATGTACTTTAAAAAAATCTAATCTGCAAACATTACAAAAAAACACATGAAAAATGTATGCCGAGCGATTCTTTTTTCGTGATTTAACGGAATAGTGTATTAAATGATAATACAGAAATTTAAACAAATATGTTAGTATTTTGTCACAGGTAAATTGATGTTGGGAGCACTATAGTAAATAAATAAATATAATGATCTGCACACATAAAGTAGTTATTTTATAAAATAATTTATAATTGTAGAATTCTCTCTACATAAGATATTCTGACATTAAAAAAACAAGCTCTGTGTTTATTTTAAGATGTAAGCAATTCTATAACGTTTAACCTAATAATAATGCAATAAAATAGTTTTATTTGTAAATGTTAGCATAGATTAATTATTTATTACATAATCAAGTATGTTTATACCTACAATAGTTAATTATAAAATAAAAAAAGCAATAAAAATACTGAGGAAGGAAATGGTTTGGTTTCTGTCACCACCTGAAATGACCCATCTTTGTGGCTTCCGTTTCAGTAAGTTTTTTAGAATCGCAAATACTTCCACGACTTAAGTTTTTTTGAAAAGGTAATTTTAATGGAAATAGCCTATGTAAAGGATAATTATAAATTGTATATATATATATATATCTTTTGATTTATTACATAAGTATTGCTAAAGAATATATTTATTTATTATTATACATTTATGATAAAAGTTCTTTACACAATCATTATGAAAGTCTTCTTTGGGTTTTAACAAGATAAATTCTTGTGTGTTGCGTTTATTCATACATTTCAATACATAAAATATTCTCATAATAATATAATTAACATACAAGGGAAACATATTTCATTATATAATCAGTAACACTCTGTTTCCACTACCAGTACCAATGATTCTATTAATGACTTATAAAGTTTATTAGTAAAGTGTTACTATATTATATATTCGCTTCAATAATATATGTATGTATGGTTAAATAAAAAAATTCATCCTTTTAAAATTGAATGAAGATGTTGATTTAATAGAGGCAACTGCAGGCAACTTACATAATTGACCATCTTGTAACCCAAGTAGATGTATACTAATGTATTAACATAACAACTGGGAGAGAAACAAGAATATTTGTGTCTACCCTTTTTTTTAGAAATTGGCAGGAAAAATGCACCTGTAATAAAACTTTAGGAGATATGACGATTAAAAATAGTCACTTTTATAGAATTAGCTTAAAACATGTTTTGCTGGGTTTAAAAATAATGAGTTAAAATTTTTATAAACGATATTGAATAAATAGTTTTACATTACTTTTCACTTTTACTAACATTTTATATATAGAAAAGAATAACTACAACGGTGTGCGATTAATAAACAATATTTGGCACTATCCAGTAATTATACAGGGAATATTAAATATATAAAGCAAGAAACGTGTAAATATAAAAAACAAAAATGGATTTAGAAATACTGTATATTCATTTTACAGAGCTTTATACAGTAAAATGATAACGTATACTTCATTGCACAATATTTTGAGTGTTTTATATGATAGTAAATGTAATGGATTATTAATTCATGTGTTATATTTACTTATTGCCAAGATAAAGAAACAAATAAATCAACATACATGCGTTAAAACATATGTGTTTTGTATTGCTTGGTGAAACAAGATTACTCACGCTTGAGGCCCACAGTAGCTCCGCTAGTCTTGATGGATGGGTTTTTGGCAGCTCAGCTGTTAACCGATTGCCTTTTTCCCAAGTCATGAAGGACAATCTGTCAAACATGATATTATTAATAAATTATATGTATTATTACAATTAAAACATATGCATTTAGTTAAGGTCTATATATTACGTATTCGGATCTATAATTAGTTATATATATATATATAGGATAACATTACTTTAAGCATTTCCGAAAGAGTCATACAAAAGATATTTTTGTATTGTTAGTTTATTTATGGTCCAATACATAGGCCAGAGCTATACCCACTAAAACCGCCACGATCCGTTCTGTCGGACAGTTCACATTATTATTTTTAAACGCACTCAAAACTCCCAATCACTTCGAATTTAGATTAAACGCTTCATTATTAACGGGATATATGGGAAAATTAATTTTTTTGTCATGGCGTTGTTTTTTTATTTTGTTTCGTAGTCGTACGAATGAAACACTTGTGAAAAAGGTGGCTTTGCGCTCTTCTACAAAAAGCATGACAACTTCAACAAATTTATAGGTAGAAACGTAAATATATTTATAAAAATAGAACACTATAATTTGTAAGTAGATGAAATTAAAAAAATGGGTTTTATGAGCTCAAAATAGGTTTTTAGGATTTAATTTTTTTATATTTAATTAACTAAAAGTGGTTAGTTTGGTGGTATATTTGAAAAACCCATTTAATTAGCTACAATTAAATAAAACGTATTTATCTCAAATACAACTTGAGTTATTTTAGTCAAAGTAAAACCTTACATTTCGACTAAAAATGTCTTTGGCATTTTTGTCTAGTATGGTGGAAAACAATCTTGTTGGCGAAAGGTATAAACGTACCTCGTATAAACATACAATTAATTTATGCTAAAAATGAAGAACTAATAATAGGATTGATAAACACCATCTTATGTATAATATGTGCATATAGATTTATATTTATGAATAAATCATTCATCTCCAGGCCTACCGACCTTTGAACATATACATCTTCCTCTGAACACAACATTCAACAGGTTTGTTGGTTTTAAAGATCTCTTATAAATTAAAGATTTTGATTTTGACCCTACGTACATAATAATTATTATATTAACTATAACAACTAGACTTGACGGTATCTTGGCTTAAGGATTTAAGGCTTGAAAATATGACATTCAATTTATTGATAGGATAAGAATATGATAGTAATACATTATTGAAATATAATGAAAAAATAACATTTAAATCATAGTTTTACTGGAAAAAAATTGTATTTAATGACAGTTACTTTAAATAATGAATTAAAAATCTATCAAACAGTGTTATTGAAACATTCAAGTCTTTCATACAAACGAAACCAAAGTAAAATAAACATTTAATAAAGTAGCTTTTTAGGTAATTAATTACGGTCTGTCATGACTTGGAAATATATATCTCTGCAGTTCTGAGGCATGTGAAATATTTAAATAAGATATTAATGGCCTTTAAACGGTACGGGCAAGAAAAGGCCAATATACAAAATATCTAAGTCTTACTAAGGTCAATATAGTAATGTTTACTTAAAGAATATATATTACAATAAATAAACATAAATAAATAAAATAATGAATTCTTATTTTCAGACCTAAATACATAATGTTTTTATACAGAATATATCATAGTATTTCTATAGAGGAATTTTCGTTTGAAAATTTGTATTTGAAAAGTATATAACTACACTATTTTTGGCTGTATTTTCTGTTTTCACTTTGCTACGAATCAATTAGCAAAACAAGAAGTAAATTTTACTCCTAATACTAGTTATTTTAAACTAACAAATTAAACTAGCTAATTAAACTTTTTAGCTAACTTTTATATAACAAACGTATTTGATGACTACGCACTTAATTAAGTGACATAAAAAATAAAAGTAAAATTAAACATTTACTTAAAAAATACAATATTAATTAATAAATATTTAAACAGTGATGTCGATGGTTCAGTTGTGTAGTTATGAGATGGTGAACGTTCACAAATTTTGAATTAATCTATATAATGAGATGAATATATTTATCAATTTAAGAATATAAATCTACGACAGTAATTTAATACATAATAGTTAATACAAGTGAAAATAATAATAATAATTGCCACTATATAATAAGAGAAGCTACATCCTTTTTTCGGATTTTATATGTATAGAAATTCTGAATAAATGTATGTATAAATAATATAATTTACCAATATATTAAAATATATAATTAAATAAGAATATACATAATATATTTGCTGCGTTTATTTTTGTATACGCTTATATATTTTTTAATACAGGTTGGCTGTTCTTATTAGGGTTTTAGGATGGCATAATTTTTTTATGATATGGTAAATCATCAACTTTTCACTTTTGTTTCTATTCATACAACAATGAGTATTAATTTTGTAACAACTACATACTAGGCCTACTTGTGTTACAGATATTGTTGCTTGTATTGTTAACATCGTCATTCACCTTTCTAGATTGTCGTTAAACTTTTTTTGTCTTTACAAGCCCCCACAGGTTGTGGCTACAAAATACGTCAACACATTATTTCAGTATCCTTTGAAGTATTTTCTCAGCATGTTGAAGGAAAATTACATTGAACCAGATAGGAAGGCACTCTATCCTTATTAGGTTGTTGGAGAGAGTGTGAGTGTGTGTGTGTGTGTGGGGGGGGGAGAGCTTTGCTTGTTTTATAGGCCGGGGAAACTTGGAAAACACATAAATAACAGGAGATTACTGGTAGAACAACAATACTAATATATGAATAGATATTTCAATATATACTGCATTATAGACAGTTAAATAAAACAAAATATTTGCATTAGTAAATGAAAACTTAAAACTATAAAGCGAAACATTTTAAATGTAATTTTTAACCTTTTTAGAAAAAATAGTTTTAATTATGTTATAGTTGACGATTTTAGCAAAATTAAAACTGATAAATCAATCTTATTATATAAATATTTGATGAGGCAAACCTAAACTATATACAGTACTTTTATTAAAGTTGAATTAAAAATAATTTTATCTTATTAAATTCCGATGCTATGCAATATACATATATAAATAAGATATCAGTTTAACAGATCAAATATTTTATCGTACTACACGACTTATAAATTTCCTTATATATATAAAAAGTTTATATATAAGCACAAAAACATCGCAAACCTTTAAAATTAAACACTCAAAATTACATTGATTTTATCACCTAAATTGAGTTTCATAAAGCATTTTTCACACCCAAACGTTGAATGCAATAACGGATAGATCGCAGATTATGGAGATCTACGCCTTTGAATTTTTCAATCACACTTTACTTAACTCAGCTGTTACATCGATAAATTCATATCCGTATTATATAATACTATAACTTTAGTTATAAATTAAAAAATAATAAACAAATTTCCTTAACAGATCAAATATTTTATCGTACTACACGACTTATAAATTTCCTTATATATATAAAAAGTTTATATTATAAGGAAATTCTGATCTCATTTAAACCCTGCTCTGCTATCCCCCCCCCAGATACTATTGATCTTTGCGGAGAATACATTCATAGATAGTAAGAGGGACCATGTACTGCGAGGTGAATATTACTAATAAGTTTCAGATCAGGCCAGAATCCACTGTCCTCACGCCTTAGAATAGTCAGCAACTGGCTCTTTCAATATTGGTCATTGATTGATTCCTTAAATTTATGAAAAGTCCTTAAATTTTTTTTTCATTTGTTAGTAAATTATATCTATGTTCAATATAGTACCTGAAAAATATCCATAACCAATTCTGATTTTTTAATATATTTTCATAATAATATACACTAACAGAACAATGATGTAGTGGTGCAGTGCTGTAAGCCAGGTACTTGGGCACAAAGTGTTGTGGATATCGTAAGCGATGTGTTCTATGCTTGGTCCTCTTAATACTAACACGGTGTACACTTATGGTTGCCTTCTATGTGGACACTACTAAAGAGGTCTGGCGTGTCCATGTTGGATGATAGTCATTGTCAAGATGTTTTGTAGCGAAGAGAACTGAGTGTCAGTCTTAGTCAGTTCGCTTTTAGTAAAATTTTATTGTAATGATATTTACGGTATTCCCTATGGAATTTATTGAATCAGATAAAGAAAATATCTAGGGGAGAGTCTGCTAGTATCGGCCACCTTAGCATTTTTCAAAATTTTTAACTTTTTATTTAGTTTATCTATTTTGGTTTAATGTTTTATTAGTCTTGTACTTGTTACTTAAATAACACATAAAGGGATTTTTACCAAAATAACAAATGGAAAACTGGCAATTCATTTTCATAGACCTTGCATTTCCTATGATCTAAAATGTGTCTGGTGATATCGGACGTTGGTTGTCTAGTGGTATCGGACGAGAATTCTTTAAGAATGCACATATGAAATTATTTTTTAAACACATTTTATTACATGAACTATATCTTGTAGGAAAATAGAAAAATTTACATAATTTTCACTGCCTAATTCTGGCTAAAAAAGAGTTAACAGAAGAATGAATGATCATTTCTTATTATTACATGTGTCACATATGTAAAATAGGTCACTTCCCTCAAGGTCAGCGCAGTTTTCGTGAGCCCAACCTTTGCAAGTATTGCAATGAATTGAAATTTTCAGCACAAATAATGCATTTTGTGTCATTGTTGCTGTTGTCGTTCTTAGAGTTCTGTTAAGTGGCATGAGCTGGTCATCTATTTTTTTACAGTGGTCATACATACTCTTTTGTTCTTCGTTAAAATTACGATGAAAAGTATCTTTATTATCTGTATTAGGTTTTAGCAAGGCTTCCTGTTCATGTTTAAAGTTTTTTACTTTATCTGCCAAAGAACTTTGGGGAACAGAGTATCTTTGACTTGACTCTCTAATTTATTTTTCTCCCTTTAACACGCTCTGTATAGCAGCTTTCATGTTTTCTTCAGTCCACTTGCCCCGTATTTTCCCCATAGCACCTGTGAAATTATACATAAGATAAATTAGCATTATCAAGAAAATGTTTTAGTGTCCGATACCACCGGAAAATAGTGTGTCCGATACCACCGGAATGGCATGGTTACAAAGAACTTCGATAGACCTAACTCTGCTTAAAATAGATGTTTATGCTACTTATAGTTTGAATAAGTAATAGACAATATGTATGATTAATATATGTGATAAAACATATACTTACATTTGTAAGTGGTACAGGTGTGCAAAGTTAACTCGATACAGCGCCCACTGACCTCAATTACACTTAAAATCAAATATCTCACAGACGCCGAACAGAATCCGTCCAAGATGGCGAGCAGACTGGTTCCTTCTCTAAAGGAATACACAGCACTAGTGACAAGTGCTAAACTCACGCCGCAGTTATGAGAATCACTAACTGTCCGATACCAGCGGACTCTCCCCTATACACATTTTAAAAAGAATACACAACATACATATATTTGAGGAAGAATGTAGTATTACTATTTCATTCATATTTTTTAAATAACGACAGCTTACTATGTACTATCGTGAAAATAATATTTTTACAGACATCTTGTAGATAATTCTTCACATGTATCATAAATGATTTTATTTAGATACGTCTATTAAACTTGAAGGATTTAGTTCAGCGAACATAAAGAGTCGTTGGGTTTTCTAACTATAAATGCACACCGAGGGTGGCGTTCCCACGAGGTAAATTTATAACAATGCTAGTTCCACCCACCATCTGTTATGAGTTACAGAAGTCCCTTCTATAAGAGGATCAATTCACAACGTCCACTACTCTGTTATAATCCTCTTTTACAGGTTACACCACTGGTGTATTCTTAAATTAAATCTGGTACATAGTGAAAACTTAACTGTTACTGATTAGGGTACAATTCCACGATAGAGTATAAACGATAGGGTACAATTCCATGATAGAGTATAAACGATAGAGTATAATTCCATGATAGAGTATAAACGATAGGGTATAATTCCATGATAGAGTATAAATGATAGGGTACAATTCCATGATAGAGTATAAACGATAGGGTACAATTCCATGATAGAGTATAAACGATAGGGTACAATTCCATGATAGAGTATAAACGATAAGGTACAATTCCATGATAGAGTATAAACGATAGGGTACAATTCCATGATACAGTATAAATGATAGGGTATAATTCCATGATATAGTATAAACGATAGGGTAAATTCCATGATAGAGTATAAACGATAGGGTATAATTCCATGATAGAGTATAAACGATATGGTATATTTCCATGATAGAGTATAAACGATAGGGTATAATTCCATGATATAGTATAAAACGATAGGGTATAATTCCATGATAGAGTATAAACGATAGGGTATAATTCCAAACATAACTTTGTTTGGAATTATACTCCAATAGGACCATCGTTTATGTTTATGGATAGCCTAGCTGGCAAATTTCGTTATTCATAAAATTAAGAACATTAATGTAATTACTGAAAAAAAACTTATCATAGTGTATTTCGCTTGTCCTTCAATTGTAGACATGACGTTCCTTCAACCGAGTCCTTCATCTTCCTGGGTAGTTGAAGTCGTAACATTATTCCACAATAAAGTAGTTTTAAAAAGTCACCTGCTGTTATCCGTTGTTAATTCAGAACGATAATATGAAATCGAAAAGAGAAACTTGTTGGAGTTTAGCTCTCCCAAAGTTTGTAAGTAAAAAATCTTCTACAATGTTAAAAATGTAATATCTTTCTCAAAATTATATTATTGTTCAAAATGATTTATATGTTTGTTATCTAACATGAGCGTTGTATTCAGATTCCAAAGGCCCTTTGTTTTTGATTTTTCATTAGGTAGATTTATTTACTATCATATATTTTAAAGAAACCTCATAAAAATAAAATTTAGTACTATATAGTAATCATAATCACTAATTCTTTTTTAGAATTAAAAAACTCATAAACTACCAATTTAAACAAAAAATAGATACAATAAAACTGTGTGACATATTATCATAATGTGATAGCAAGATAAAACTTCTAGAACATGGTATGTTTTCTGATGATTTAATAGATAAAATTTGGTTATATTTCAATGCTAGTAAGGATTTATTTTACAATTAGTTAATTTAAGTTTTAAAAAACTTATTGACTTTTTATTTTTTTATATTAGTTTTTCTTTCAAACATTTTTGGAGTTTATTGAATAATTAACTCCATTTTTAAATACATTTACTGACAATTAGTTATATACAGGGTTGGCTTGTAATGTTAGTTTATACATTTTGCAGTTATTTGCATTTAACTAAACAATTTGATTTTCAATGTTATACAGAGTGTAACTGAAATACTTGGACAAACCTCAGGAGGTTGTTCCTGGGGTCAAAACAAACCAAAAATATCTATAAACATATGTCCTAATAATATACACAGTTTTCTGTCTGTCTGTCCATCTGTGTTTTTTACATTATAATTGTTCCTCAGCTACTATGAAAGGTAGAGTGTTATAATTTGTCTCATATGCTATAATAGTAATATTCTATTACAGAAAAAGAATAAAATCGTTTCCTTGGAATATTTAAAAATTGTGGCTAGTTAAAAACATTGGCGTTAAATTCCATAAACCTACACCCTGAATAAAAAAAAAAAAAAAAAAAAAAAAAAAAAAAAAAAAAAAAAAAACACAACAGTAATAAACTATAGGAATTTTGATTATAAAACTAATGATTCCTTATTTATTGAAAACAAACAAGAAATGCATAATTTGTTCTTCTTGAACTAAGAAACTTGAAGTTTTGTTCTTCAAGTGTAACTAGATTAAAGGAAATATCACATATGAATTTAAACTCTCTACCTTTTATGGTTGTTGAGAAAAAATAATGTAAAAAACAGACGGACAGACAGACAGAAAACTGTGTATATTACGACATATGTTTATAAGAACCTTTTATTTTGTTTTGACCCCAGGAACAACCTCCTGAAGTTTGTCCAAGTATTTCAGTTACACTCTGGGTTTGAAAACATGCATTACTCTAAAAACAGACACACAACGTTGGATAATCTTAAATGACGAGCCTCACATTATGTACTATATGTAATTATATTCAGGTGGCATTTTATTTTATTAAATTCTGACTGTGATTGAAATAGATGGTGTGGTATCCTCTCATCAATAAATTAATATTAAACGTGAATGCTGAATGCCAAAGGCACTTCTCATAAAATTCCATTATGACATAGGTCGGCCTTTAAGGACCTGCCAGAAATGAGTGATGGTCTCTCTCCTAGAATGACTGTAAACAATGATTCAATTTATAACTATATTTACAAGTTTTTTATTCATGATAAAACAAAATTTATAATGGGTAAACTTTTAAATCTGGCTCCTTATTTAATACTGTAAAAAATAGTATTTACATATCCCCCTTTATGGTTTTATGGTTAAAGGTAAATTTACAATAATCGAAATAGATTATATTTTTTATGCATTCATCCCTTGACAATTTCATACGAAATGTGTACAACTTGTATAACTGTTGTATGAACAATTAAATACTTACGTATCTGCTTCCGTTTTATTCTCTGGTGTAGGTGTTTTAATCCGAAGAAATAGAAAATACTGACAAATACCCAATATGGGATTTTAAGAAAACCTGAATAATTACTCCTGGGTCTTCGTGGAATAAACTTGCAGCAGTATTTGATAGTGAAATAAAGTAATACATTTAAATATAGAAATAAATTAGAAGAACATTAGTGTTTTGAAAAGTTAAGATTTAGCTTATTAAATAAATAATATTAAGGTAAATAATTGTGAGAGTTGTTTAGGTTTTCAACAACTAATCACTACATAAATAAATAAAGGTTTTGAGCCATGAAATATAGCAAGGTATTATCATAAAACAAACTATTCTCTGTAGTTCATCTGTTTAAATAACCGTTATTGATAACAAATAAATAAATAAAAAATGGGAACCTCATAACAAGTTCATTTGGCATACAGTTTTAGCTAAATAAAGATTCAAAATAATAAAGAATTCATTCATAACATATATTTTTGTTTGACCATTTAATATCTCTCCAATTAAAACTGAGTTCAAATTTTTACCTAAAAATTAGGTTTGGTAATCAATAAATACAGCAGAAAACTACTTTAATATTGACTGTGAGTGAAAATAGAACATATTTGCTGGATGATTGGTCCCACTCTAATAATAGTAATAAAAAATCACCATGTGACATAACTTTCAGTTTAGTTTGAGGTGTTGTAAAAGAAGTAAAAATGATCTCATCCCAGAAAGTTTTATTTTACAAAATTGTTGTTACAAATTTGGCATTGATTTTCTGTAGCCCCATGCATTTGCTAAAGGCAATTACAACATCATAAGTATCATATTACCACAGAGCATAAAGAAACATATGTCACATACAATAGTGCGCTGAATGTGTGTCGAGTAGTTATTTTCTCCAGTTTGCCATGTGGCCTGTGCGTGAACTTTACTCAAAGAGTAAACTACAGACCGTTAACATATGATTGTATAACTTTCCAAAACATGTATTATATTCCACATATGTAAGCAAAAATGTCGTTAAATACAGGATGGAAGTATTTAACTGCTACGTGTATTGGGCGACGTTTTTTCTCAGGTATATGTAGTTAGCATATTGGATTCCGATACAATTTTTTAATGTTGCTTACCAGATTTCACTACTGAAGTTATAGGTTCCGAAATGCCTGTGACCCTGGGTCAACACTAGGTGGGGCTCTAATTTTTCCACCCACTAAAAAACCTATAACTCAAGCTCCGGGTACACTCGGTCATTCACTTCCCATTTATATAATTTCAAATAAAGTTTGATTAATTTATTGTTACCCTCTTAGCAAAAGACGAAAATACCTCAGACTCTTATTAATAAAAATATAGTGAAGAATGGTATATTTCTTAATCATAGGACACTAAATAACTTAAAGCACATTGAGTTAATACTTGTGAAATTCTCTGAATACATTTAATGTTATTTCTAATAGAATACGCAAAGTGAGTACGTAGATCATGGTAAGACTGTCCTGCAGTTAACATCTAACCATAAGAACATGTTAACGAAACAATATCTACATAAACTCCATCTGTGCTTCCATTAGATATTGACACAGATGTGGTGATTGGTAAACAATATTGACTATCCCAAACAGAAGTGCCAACCCATAAATCACGGTCGTCTGGAGTTTCATATGTCATATTGAATAATAAACTTCCGCAACAGCTGTCAGAGTCACTTTGGTTATGTTAATTTTAAATAAATAGTGTAAAAGTGTTGTTATCGAAAATAAGCGTTGTTTACAAAACTATTAAAATACTTGAATACAGATACAGTTTTTAAATTATTTGGATTTTTAAAAGATTTTGTTTTGGTTGATTTAAAAAATTGGATAGCTTTAAAAACTCTACGGTATTTAAATATTTACATATTTTTAGAAGGTAGGCACCTGATTAAATAAGAGTACTTTTAAAGTGGCTTGAAAAAAATAATGCTGAATAAACAAACGCACAGTGACAGAAATAATACAGAAGTAAAGATTCAGACTTTGGACTCGATAAGGCCTGACAAAAAGATATAAAATCAGATAATTTCTTGTCATAATCTTGTGATGATATTTATACTATAATATTTATAATATCCTTTTCCTAAATTATTCCCTCCAATACATATGAACTTTATAATATTATTTATAACTATCATAATCAATTTATTTTTATAGTAACATTATCAACCTATTTCTTTTGTACTTATATTCAACAAATAAACACTTTATCAAACTACATGAATGCTATTAACGGTGAGATTTATATGATGCTAATAATTCACAACAATGCTGGAATGTTAAATAATGAAAATATTAAACATAACATACCATCAGAATAACAAAGTATTTGAAGAATTAATTCCATAGCTGATTAACAACATTTTAGTGATACTGTAAAAACACTTTGGTGATACTGTAACAACACTTTGGTGATACTAGAATAACACTTTGGTGATACTGTAACAACACTTTGGTGATACTGTAACAATACTTTGGTGATACTGTAACAACACTTTGGTGATACTGTAACAACACTTTGGTGATACTGTAACAACACTTTGGTGATACTGTAACAACACTTTGGTGATACTGTAACAACACTTTAGTGATATTGTAACTACACATTGGTGATACTGTAACAACACTTTTGGGATACTGTAACAACACTTTGGGGATACTGTAACAACACTTTGGTGATATTGTAACAACACTTTGGTGATACTGTAAGAACACTTTGGTGATATTGTAACAACACTTTGGTGATACTGTAACAACACTTTGGTGATACTGTAACAACACTTTGGTGATACTGTAACAACACTTTGGGGATACTGTAACAACACTTTGGTGATACTAGAATAACACTTTGGTGATACTGTAACAACACTTTGGTGATACTGTAAAAACACTTTGGTGATACTGTAACAACACTAGTGATACTGTAAAAACACTTTGGCGATACTGTAACAAAACTTTGGTGATACTGTAAAAACACTTTGGTGATACTGTAACAACACTTTGGTGATACTAGAATAACACTTTGGTGATACTGTAACAACACTTTGGTGATACTGTAACAACACTAGTGATATTGCAAAAAAACTTTGGTGATACTGTAAAACACTTTGGTGATACTATAACAACACTTTGGTGATACTCTAACAACACTTTGGTGATACTGTAACAGCACTTTGGTGATAGTGTAACAACACTTTGGGGATACTGTAATAACCCTGGTAATACTGTAACAACCCTGGCGATACAGAAATAACACTTTGGTGATACTCTAACAACACTTGGGTGATACTGTAACAACACTAGTGATATTGTAACAACACTTTGGTGATACTGAAATAACACTTTGGTGATACTGTAACAACACTTTTTGATTCTGTAACAACATTTTGTTGATAATGTAACACCACTTTGGTGATACAGAAATAGTACTTTGGTGATACTGTAACAACACTTTGGGGATACTGTAACAACACTTTGGTTATACTGTAACAACACTTTGGTGATATTGTAACTACACTTTGGTGATACTGTAACAACACTTTGGGGATACTGTAACAACACTTTGGGGATACTGTAACAACACTTTGGTTATACTGTAACAACACTTTGGTGATACTGTAACAACACTTTGGTGATATTGTAACAACACTTTGGTGATATTGTAACAACACTTTGGTGATACTGTAACAACACTTTGGTGATACTGTAACAACACTTTGGGGATACTGTAACAACACTTTGGTGATACTGTAACAACACTTTGGTGATATTGTAACAGCACTTCGGAGATACTGAAACAGTGAGCCATAAGGTAAGGAAATAATTATTCCAAATGATTTCCTAGAGCAATGCCGTATAATACTAGCTGGAAGATGATTGAATAGAGTAATGAACCTTTTTCTAAAAAAAATAGTATTGAGAAGAGAAGACTGATTACACAGAAGAAAAGTTTTGCGCAAGAATCATTAAATGCAGAGCGACTCGTAACTTGGAAAACTCTTTAGAAAAATAATGGCTTGCAAGTTTCATCCCAAAACATCACACCGAACGTTAAAAGTTGATTTAAATCTGGATGGTAGACATATTTTTAAGTTTGAATGAACTATGTGAGACAATGCAAACTCGAAGAGAATGCTTTCCTAAGTTTAGGAATTATTGTATAACATGATCATGCCATGTAACGTTAAAGCCTGTAGATGTAAATTACAGAACAAATTATTAGGTGGAAGGTAGAATGAGTAATTTTGAAAGTACTTTATACTATGCAGAATGACGTTTATAAACTGGTTTGTCAGAATTTAGTTTAAGACAAACATTTTTTATAACTTTAAAATATCAACTGGCTTGCTTATATCTGATTATTATATAGTATAGGTTATATATTGAAATAAAGTATAATATCACAGTAGCTGAAAACCTTGTTATAAGATAACTGATGTTTGAGTAGTTACGTACAAAATTAAGTGCTTAGTGAAAGAGTGCATCCAGTCACAGATCCTTTGATCAAATATGAACCCTAAAGTACATTTCCCGAGGGACGATGACTCTCTCGTACTTGATTGAGTTTTACCAGTGTTTGCTATCGTCATTAAATTTGTTAATCAATGTTCTCCCAAAGTTTGGGTAAGTTAATCCCCACAGATCTCTGATCAACTATGAACCTGAAAGTACATTTACCGAGGGATGATGCCTCTCGTCCTTGATTGAGTTTTACAAGTGTTTGCTGTCGATATTCAATTTGTTCATCAATATTCTCCCAAATATTGGTTACGTTAATCCCCACAGATCTCTTATCAACTATGAACTCCAAAGTACATTTCGTGAGGTACGATGACCCTCTGGTACTGATTGAGATTTACAAGTGTTTGCTGTCGTAATTAAATTTGTTCATCAATGTTCTCCCAAGGTTTGAGCAAGTTAATTCCTATAGATATCTGATAAATTATGAACACCATATTAAATTTACCGAGAAATATTTACACAATCGTAATCCGGGTTGGACCGTGTCTGGTTATTATGTACATTATGTACAAATTTCCGACGTTTCGAGCACATGTGAGGGGGCACAATTCAATTACCTCTGTAAGTGTATAGGTGGGCGAGCGGGTTTATACCACTGTACGTGTATGGGTGGGTGAGTGGGTCAATATCACTGTACGTATAAGGGTAAGCGAGTGGGTCGATATATATATATATATATATATATATATATATATATATATATATATATATATATATATATATATAGTTATTCTATAAAATATTAAATTAGTTTATAGAATATTCTTAGTTTTCTGTAAACTAAGAATACATTATTCACGTATCTGACAGTAAATAAACCTGTTCGTGTAATAATTTGACAGTTGTGCTTCAGGACCTGAGTGACAGACATAGTATTTTAATTAGTAAAAAATATTCTTAGTTTTTTACTTTTAAGGTATTTTAAATGGTCAAATATCTTTCGTTAATTTATTTTGACAGCAATGTTTTAATTTTCCTCGTATTACTTGCCTTTCAACGTTAACAAAATGTCATTGGTTGAACAAGAATAAACAACTGTGCTTAACACTGGACAATTAACAGAGATGGGATGTATTTTATATGAATGATGAAAATACTTGGTATTAAGACAGCAGTTATAGAAATACTAGTATTAAGGATGTAACGTGTTAAAATAGTAAGTGGTACATTTTAACACATTACCAGGTTAAGTGGATTTTTATTGCTCTCTTAATTTATTTTATTTTAACAAAATTTATTATTTGAAGAAAATATTAGCTTCATGAGACGGGTTTGGACAAAGTAGAACATTTGTACAGGCTCATTCACGAGTATCTGTAGTGCGCCGGCCCAACTGGCCGAGCATGCGCGGCGATGTCTCGTCTTGACCTACGCCGCAGGAGGGGGGCGCCGCGTCTGCGCACGAGTGGCAGGAGTTCTAGGCTGTCCAGCGCGGCGACGAGGAAGTGGAGTTCGGTTTTAGACGCGAGTGAGAATGTGCTTTTAGTTGAAGATACGTATCGACCCCCTTCAAGACTCGACAATTCAAGGTAGGGATCAACGATTGATCTTCTTGTCTTTGGGCAACGGCCAATATACTTTCTACATTAGTGGACTAAATTAATAATTGAAGGAAAGTAATTTGTTAATCAACTGTAGAACCTTTTGACGAATAATTGTAGTATTTCTTTTGTTATCAAGTTCAAGAAATTGAAGAATACTTTTTAGTTTTGATTTACTTGAGTAGGGAGTTTTGTTTTCATTATATTTTGCTTCTAATTGCACTTTAATTTGAAATCCAGTAGCTTAATCAAGAGTCCAATTTATTTGAAAGTTGAAAAGTAAAATTGTTATGTACGTTGGTGCTTGCGGCTGCATGCACATTCCTGCTTGTGCTTGAGCATTTCACACACACTGGACGCATATTGTTTTTGTAGCTGTACTGGTGTATGTTTGGTGGCAGTTTCATAGATTATTTAGAGATTTAAGAGGGTTGTATAAATAGTTGTATAAGATAATCTGCTTCCCTGCTTGTATTAACCCACCTTGTAGGGTTCACGATCCTTGCCGACGACAGTCGGGATACCGATTCCTTGCCGACGACCGTCGGGGTTCCTGAATCCTTGCCGATGACAGTAGGGATACCGATTCCTTACCGACAACCGTCGAGATTCCTGAATCCTTGCCGACGACAGTCGGGATACCGATTCCTTGCCGACGACCGTCGGGATTCCTGAATCCTTGCCAACGACAGTCGGGATACCAATCCTTGCCGACGACCGTCGGGATAATAAGTAATTTCATAATAATAATAACCACGTCCATCCGACGATGATGAGTCTTACAGCTTAGGCTGAAGAGTTGGAACTTGTTTTCCTAACTCATTAGACTAAGTGGATGGATAGTTTTATTCGGACTAGTTAAAGACTTTTAGAATTCTTTAAACTGAACAATTTAAATTTAATTCTAGTTAACGAATCTGAACATTTTGTTTAACGGGCCCTGGAGTCACTGAGCCTATCAGGGAAACATTTAGAGATAAATGTAAATGTAACTATTTTAATCGGGCGAAAAAAATATTTTGCTTACGCCCCGAATTAAACGTTACAAGGATATCCTAAAAGTCCAATTCAACGTAACTAATGGAGCTCGTAAACAACGCTAGATACTTCTTCGTGTTAATGAGCAGAGTGAACACACTTCTGTTGAGAGGTCATTAAAGTCTTAGTAGAGGACAAAATGAGAAAGTACACATACTTCAGACCTCCCAAGGACCCACTACAACACACCTTATGATACTTAGAAACGACGATAGAAACGTGTGAATTGTAACGAGCAAAGATCAGAGTGAACACACTTCTGTTGAGGGGTCAGGCTTAGTGGAGGACGAAATGAGAAAGTACACATACTTCAGACCTCCCAAGGGTCCACTCCAACACACCTTATGATACTTAGAAATGACGATAGAAACGTTTGAATTGTAACGAGCAAAGATCAGAGCGAACACACTTCTGTTGAGGGGTCATTAAAGGGTAAGTGGAAAGAACTAACGGCAAAGTTCAAGTAATTAGAGTAAATATGGAAATTAGTCAATAATACATATAAATTACATTTTCTGTCCTACTGTACAGTTACTTTTACTATTAATTTAAATAATTGTTTCATTATTTATTTAAGAATTCAAAACCATGCTAAAAATATACCATAGTTATAATTAGAGTTATATAGTTAAGATAGAAAGCCACAATTGTCTAAAAATATTTAAGGGTATAGTTGTTTACTGACAATATTTATGTATAGAGTCTATTATAATTTCATGATAAAAATATTCATGAAAACTAATAAAAATATCTCCCATAACAATATGAATTGTACACCATCTGTAGTACAAAAATGGGATTCTAACTGAATTGCTGGTTTGTATCTATCTCTCTACGGAAATAGAAGCTATTTCCTCCCATTAGACTTCTGTTGTGTTGTAGAATGTTTTATAAACCCTTTATTATTCTAAAAGGCATTATTTATGTTTAGCTATTTTACATTTGTATAAATGTCATTTTATAAATAAATATTCTTGTGCTATACAGTCTAGAACATATCACTCCAATTAAATAAATACGTTATTTTTTAGTAGTTTTATTTTTCATTTTATGTTTTAATGGGGTAGAAGTTTTATAAAAAAATATGCAAAACAGTTTAGAAACGTTTAAGCTTTTAATATAATTGTATATCTAATATATTTGTATGTGTTCATTAAAGTTGAATGAAATCAGTTGAATAATATTATTACTGAAAAGGAAGATTTTGGAAAACGGGTATATTGAAAATGATAAGCCTTGGTAAATTATTATGAAAGGGACCAAAGCCGAAGTGTAATTTACAATGCAATTTAATTAGGAAACATTATGACTGAAATTCAGAAATATGTTGTCTTTGGCAGTTTTCTAAGAATTACACAATAAAAATTGTGGATTTTGGCTGTTTATTGAAATCTCTAAACCCTACATTTTGGCTAATGTAGGGTAGTGTATGGTGTAGGCAGCGCCATCTAACTCTTAAATTCTTTACTTGACTTACTTGACTTAATTCCTGTATTCCCTTGGGGGACGTAGGGCTGCAACAAATGCCTTCCACCGCACCCGATTCTGTGCTAGCTGCTTTACTTCTCCCCAACTCTTGCCTTCCTCTCCAATCTCCCTCTCGACTGACCTCCTCCAAGTTATCTTCGGTCTTCCTCTCTTTCTACTTCCTTGGGGATTCCAATCTAGGGCTTGTCTGCTGATGTTAATGGGCCTTCTTAGTGTATGGCCTATTCACCCAAACTTCCTCTTCTTAATGGTGTCACCAATAGGATTTTCATTTGCTCTTCGCATCAATTCCTCGTTTGAAATTCTATCTGGCCAGTATATGTTAAAGATTCTTCGGAGACACTTATTTATGAAGACTTGCAGTTTACTTGTTACTGTTTTAGTGACTTTCCATGTCTGGCAGCCATATAGAAGGATCGACTTTACATTGGTTCTTTAACTATCTTATATTTAAGTGTACTTTGTGGATCAAATTATTTTAATGACATGGAATCAAAGGAATATACATTATACAAATGTTCAAAGAACTTTTTCAATTTGTTCAGAAGTCGGCACTAAAATAATCTTTGCTTGTTGACTTCCAATCAAACTTGTTTGAACTGTTTATTTCAAATCGTCCCCGCTGATCATTCTATTTTTGATTACTTCCAATCAAACAAATTCTCTCGCAGAAAAAGCTGTGTACACATTGTCCAAGAGATCTTTAGGATAAATTGTAATTTAGTTTCAGTCTCTTTCTTTGCAGTCAAATCATGTTATCGTTGTAGAATTTTTACAAGTGATAAATAAAAATAAATTATAAATTAATAAGTAAATATACCTTATATTATAACTAAACAACGTATTAGGCTGTGTTTTTGTAAAAAGAAATTTATAATATTTATACTTAAAGCTATACAACCTCGTATTTCCATTATATTAATCCTTAAATATTTTTAGTACTTTTAACATTGAAACAAATGACTTATATGTGTAAAATTGTCTTTAAATAAACAATATATTATCCCCAATTTACTGTCACTCCTTGGAGATGGGTATTCATTAATCTTGATGTATCAACCGACCATCTAGCATACATCTTCATGGGCCTATATGACCACACATTGCTTAACTTCATGTTAATCAACGTTCATCATAAAAATACATATATCCTTTTAAATCATGAATGGGTATGATCTATCTTGGGTTTTGCTGATGAGCTGCATGGTTCATTGTGAACCCTCCACAAGTTTATCCTAATCGCTTGATATCGATAATCGAAGTGTTTTTCACGTTCCCTGAGGATGTGCGGTGCAATGAGCACGACACGTCGGCACTTGGTAAAGATCTAAGAATCGATCCTTACTGGACTGCGTACATTATTAAATTGACCGTAAAGGCATTCAAAACTTGTTAAAGCTTTATGTTTTATTTTTATTTTAAGGAGATGCCAATCTCTTTCTTAACCTTACACTGACTATTCCTCATAGACCATTGGTATTTGTGAGGAACTTATTCAGACAGAGTAAGGGGGCGAACCAGTACAGTATAGAAGGCGAATATTACTGATAAATATTCTAGTTTAGGCCGGATTCGAACCAGTGCTATCTCTAACCCAAGCTCAAAGTTCTGACGCCTTAGACATCTCGGCCACCGGCTCACCCACATCTAAAATGGGGGGGGGGGGGGTTGTATTGTTATATATCTTGCTATGTCCGTATGAAATTCAAAGAATAAATACTTACGCATGTTAATACTTTTATTTTAAACCAGTTCAGTGAAATATTTATCAACAATGTTCTAAAAAATGCTATAAATAACGACGATTCTAGAGCAGTATGTAATGACCGTTCAATTTGACTCCCTGTCTCCAAAACAGAATACTATCGGGGATTAGTAAATACAAAAGCCAATCTATAGTAAGATCAGATATTATAGATATCAGCTGTGACGTATTTACAAGTAAGTTTGTATTGAATTATTTTATCTGAGCTTGGGGAACACTAAAGAATTTGTATTAATACCAATTAAATAATCTAAGAAGTTATTAAATAACAGTAGTTTACCTGTTACATTATTAATACCATAAATTAAAGTTTTATAGTTTTAAGAGTTTTTTTTACAATAATATACCATTGGATTAAGCTAAGTAAGTTGAAATTAAATCATTTTTATCAAAGCAAACTAGTGTTGTAAGGCTAAATTATATGTATTAATTTAAACATTGTTACATAAAGTGTAGAGCATATGGAAAGCCCAAACCTAGATTCGAATTTCCTGACTTTAAAATTTTCATCAAATCAGTACTTTTACATGCAGTTTTAGACATCAGCTGATAGAAGATATAACAGTGTAACTTATAGTCCCTGAACGTCTCATAAATTGCGAAAAACAATTTAACCGGGGGCTTAATCTGGTAATCAATATAGCTTCAACTCTGACACACTTTGTTTTACATAGATTTGGCAATATTCATGTGGCTTTTTATTGCCTAAAGGTAAGTGATTGCAAAGCGTAAAATCTGATATGAAACCAATAGATTAACTAACCAATAACCTATAGTGAAATAAACGGTTATTAGACTTCTAATAAATAATATAGTTAAAAGATTAGATTTTTTCTATCGACGACAAGTGTTTGGTCCGATTAGGTTACTATTGATTAAAAATAACCTAACAAATTAAACATTTTATTTAAGACAATTTCATATTATATATTTGCCATAAGAAGAATTTATTGAAAAGGACACGTAATTTTGTTTAATGAGTAGCCTGTTTGAAACATAATCATATGATAAAGTAAATCAAATAAATTGCTTCCTATAATAACAATAAACAGTCCAATAAATATTCAATACATGACATAACAAATAAATTATTGTTAATACTTAAAATACACAACGCAACTGAGGAAAATTAAGAAAGAAAATCAAACCTAAACTTCTCATATATAAGTTTCACAAAACAGACGCATACAGTTTCCTATTATAGAACTACCTCTAGCTGAGTTCATAAAAATAGTAACTAATAGAATTATTAATTTTATTAACGACTGTTCTTTTACACAAGTTTTTAAAACGGTTGACAGCAAAGTTTATTGCACAAACTGTACTATAGCAAAAAATTGGGAGCACAGTTTTATTTAAAAATGTTTAAAATACCTATTCGAGAAACAGAAAGCAATGTGTGATTATACTGGATTATTAGTCATACAATTTAGATGATACAATCAGGAACACCTTGTAGTAAAAATCAGTTCCACCGTGATGTCTCATCGACTAAGGCTTCAGGCCATGGAGTGCTTGTTAAAAGGTTCGAGTCCCAAACTGAGCAATTGGTCAGTACTTAACTCGTTGAATAACGTTCAGGCGTATTAAGTGAATAAATTGAAATGAAGAGTGAAGGTAACAAAACTGAACAGTGAAGAGTACCTCCAAATGCAAAGTGTGGACCCAACACTAGAGAATCACGACGTTCGATCCCTAGGTAGATACGAATGGGTATCACTGACTTTCTTATTTAATCTGTCGTTAATCAGTTGAAATGAAGCACGGTGTACCACTAGGATCAGTATTAAATCAAATTCTCTTCCTAGACCAAACAAATAATTTTTTTTTTTTAATTCATGACTTTAAGATAAAAAATAATATGATTGTTATTGATGGCAGCAGTAGTGAGCCAGCACCCGTCTGGCAAGGTTGTTCTTATCAGTGCTCCAATGATATCAGTTGACATGTTGCAGATTGTTGTGCTTTGCATGGAAGTTTTGATTTTAAAATAATTGTCAAAGTGAATTGTTGTAAAATAAGTGAAAGTATTTATGTTTGCAGTGATCCCCAGAGTGAAGTGTTTTTGTTATTGAAGGTACCTAATTATTTAAATATAAAATAATATTTAAAGAATTAAATATTATTTTAGTAATAAATTTATTTTTTATTGAAACATTCTAAAAATGTCTAGTAACTGTGGAATTTGTCTAAAAGTATTTTCAACTAAGCAACAGAAAGTGAAGTGTGCAGAATGTGAAAAATCCTTTCATTTAGCTTGCTGTAAAATGAGTAAAGCTGATATTGATTGTCTATATGAAGAGGGAATTGTCTGGAGATGCCAACCATGTTCTACGGAGAGAAGAAGGAGTATGAAAATGGAATCTAAAATTGATGAAGGTAATCTATCTCTAAGTGATGTCATGCAGCTTTTGCAGGAAATGAGAGAGGAACAAAAAAACTCTCTTAAGGATTTCAATGTGTCCTATGAAGCTTTAAATGAGAAGCTTGATGAAAGTACTTGCCTAATGAGACAACAAGCAGAAGAGATGAAACTATTCACTGGGGAACTAAGTAAACTGCGTGAGGAAAATGCTAGCCTAAAATTAAAAATATGTGATATGGAGGAAAGACTGGTTGAGAGTGAACAATATTCTAGAAGGAATTGTTTGGAAATTCAGGGAGTGCCTGATGATAAAAACGAGAATATAATTGAAACAGTTAAGCAAGTAGGTAAGGCACTCGATATCGTTATTGAGAATAATATGATAGATGTATGTCACAGGCTTAAGAAGAGAAAGGAGGATCATCGGCCAGCAGGAATTATTGTTAAGTTTGTCCGAAGGTTGGATGCCGAGGAAGTATTAAGAAAGAGACGGGTCAAGAGAAATTTGTCAACGAGACACATGGGTCTTCCTATGGACTCCTTGATATACATAAATGAAGCTCTATGTCCGAGTAGAAGGAAAGTATTTGCACAAGCAAGAGAAGTAAAGCGTGAAAAAGGATACAAGTACTTATGGGTCCGAAGTGGAAATATTTACATGAGGAAAGAAGACAAGGCTCCTGTGATACAAGTACGAAATACATCTGAACTGGGTAAGCTTTAGGAATCTGACTTTTTTCTTATCACTATTTGCACTTTTGTTGGATTTTGTTTTTCCAGAAATAATGATAGTGGACTGTGGAGAACTGTTACTTCGTCATATAATTGTAATGATGCTAATTTTGTATATGAATGGCTGGAGAATTTAACAATCCAATATTGATAATAAGTTTATTATAATGTAAATTGATTATAATTATAAAAAATATTATTATATTATATTATAAATAATTATTATGGTATTAGATAATATTAGTTGATTTATTATATTAGGTTATTAATAATAATATTGATAATAAGTTTACCTGATATATATGTATTATTTGTTCTGTACTTCTACTGTTTATTGGTGTTTTTATTAGCGTTTATTTATTGTGATATTTGTTGTATTGTCTACTGTTTATTTATTATTGTGTTTATGATCTAGGTATAGTTAATATTGTCCTTTTATATCTGAGAGAATTCACATGGAAAATGATCTATTAAGTATTTTTAGCTCAGGAAATAAACAAATCATTATATTACAGCAGAACATCAGGAGTATGCGAGCAAATTTTGACCAATTTATAGCAGAAATGTCTACATGGAAAATTTTACCTGATGTTATTGTTCTGACAGAAATTTGGATATCTAGTGATGAAATAAATTTTTTTCAGTTGCCAAATTATAAGTTATATGCAAAATGTAATGAGCAATATAGGGCAAAAGGAGTTGCAGTTTATTGCAGTGACCTATCTATAAATAGTTCTGATTGTTTTGAATTAGACTTTACCACAGCAGATATTTTGGGGTTAAGTTTTAATGCATTTGGATGTGATTTTATTTTATTAGCCATATATAGATGGCATATCTCTCAAAAAGAAACCTTTGTCGATGAATTGCAAAGAAGCATAGAAAATAATAAGATATTTAAAAATAAAGTTAATTATTTAATTGTAGGAGATTTAAATATAAATTTATTATTAGATGAATTTAATATTACCATGTTAATTAAGGTTTATAGCTAAGATAGAAAGCCACAATTGTCTAAAAATATTTAAGGGTATAGTTGTTTACTGACAATATTTATGTATAGAGTCTATTATAATTACATGATAAAAATATTCATGAAAACTAATAAAAATATCTCCCATAACAATATGAATTGTACACCATCTGTAGTACAAAAATGGGATTCTAACTGAATTGCTGGTTTGTATCTATCTCTCTACGGAAATAGAAGCTATTTCCTCCCATAAGACTTCTGTTGTGTTGTAAAATAATGTTTTATAAAGCCTTTATCATTCTAAAAGGCATTATTTATATTTAGCTATTTTACCTTTGTATAAATGTCATTTTATAAATAAATATTCTTGTGAATTACAGTCTAGAACATATCACTCCAATGAAATAAATACGTTATTTTTTAGTAGTTTTATTTTTCATTTTATGTTTTAATGGGGTAGAAGTTTTATAAAAAAATAAGCAAAACAGTTTAGAAACGTTTATATATACTTGTATATCTAATATATTTGTATGTGTTCATTAAAGTTGAATGAAATCAGTTGAATCATATTATTACTGAAAAGGAAGATTTTGGAAAACGGGTGTATTGAAAATGATAAGCCTTGGTAAATTATTATGAAAGGGACCAAAGCAGAAGTGTAATTTACAATACAATTTCATTAGGAAACATTGTGACTGAAATTCAGAAATATGTTGTCTTTGGCAGTTTTCTAAGAATCACACAATAAAAATGGTGGATTTTGGCTGTTTATTGAAATCTCTAAACCCTACATTTTGGCTAATGTAGGGTAGTGTATGGTGTAGGCAGCGCCATCTAACTCTTAAATTCTTTAACTATCTTATATTTAAGTGTACTTTGTGTATCAAATTATTTTAATAATATGGAATCAAAGGAATATACATTATACAAATGTTCAAAGAACTTTTTCAATTTGTTCAGAAGTCGGCACTAAAATATTCTTTGCTTGTTGACTTCCAATCAAACTTGTTTGAACTGTTTTTTCAAATCATCCCCACTGATCATTCTGTTTTTGATTACTTCCAATCAAACAAATTCTCTCGCAGAAAAAGCTGTGTACACATTGTCCAAGAGATCTTTAGGATAAATTGTAATTTAGTTTCAGTCTCTTTCTTTGCAGTCAAATCATGTTATCGTTGTAGAATTTTTACAAGTGATAAATAAAAATAAATTATAAATTAATAAGTAAATATACCTTATATTATAACTAAACAACGTATTAGGCTGTGTTTTTGTAAAAAGAAATTTATAATATTTATACTTAAAGCTATACAACCTCGTCTTTCCATTATATTAATCCTTACTCAAATATTTTTAGTACTTTTAACATTCAAACAAATGACTTATATGTGTAAAATTGTCTTAAATAAACAATATATTATCCCCAATTTACTGTCACTCCTTGGAGATGGGTTTTCATTGATCTTGATGTATCAACCGACCATCTAGCATACATCTTCATGGGCCTATATGACCACACATTGCTTAACTTCATGTTAATCAACGTTCATCATAAAAATACATATATCCTTTTATATCATGAATGAGTATGATCTATCTTGGGTTTGCTGATGAGCTGCATGGTTCATTGTGATCCCTCCACAAGTTTATCATAATCGCTTGATATTGATAATCGAAGTGTTTTTCACGTTCCCTGAGGATGTGAAAGTACGTTCATGTGGTGCAATTAGCACCGCATACGTTCACGCGGTGCAATGAGCACGACACGTCGGCACTTTGTAAAGTTCTAAGAATCGATCCTTACTGGACTGCGTACATTATTAAATTGACCGTAAAGGCATTCAAAACTTGTTAAAGCTTTATGTTTTATTCTTATTTTAAGGATATGCCAATCTCTTTCTTAACCTTACACTGACTATTCCTCATAGACCATTGGTATTTGTGAGGAACTTATTTAGACAGACTAAGGGGGCGAACCAGTACTGTATAGAAGGCGAATATTACTGATAAATATTCTAGTCTAGGCCGTATTCGAACCAGTGCTATCTCTAACCCAAGCTCAAAGTTCTGACGCCTTAGACATCTCGGCCACCGGCTCACCCACATCTAAAATGGGGGGGGGGGGGGGTTGTATTGTTATATATATTGCTATGTCCGTATGAAATTCAAAGAATAAATACTTACGCATGTTAATACTTTTATTTTAAACCAGTTCAGTGAAATATTTATCAACAATGTTCTAAAAAATGATATAAATAACGACGATTCTAAAGCAGTATGTAATGACCGTTCAATTTGAATCCCTGTTTCCAAAACAGAATACTATCGGGGATTAGTACATACAAAAGGCAATATCTATTAAGATCAGATATTATAAATATCAGCTGTGACGTATTTACAAGTAAGTTTGTATTGAATCATTTTATCAGAGCTTGGGGAACACTAAAGAATTTTTATTAATACCAATTAAATAATCTAAGAAGTTATTAAATAACAGTAGTTTACCTGTTACATTAATAATACCATAAATTAAAGTTTTATAGTTTTAAGAGTTTTTTTACAATAATATACCATTGGATTAAGCTAAGTAAGTTGAAATTAAATCATCTTTATCAAAGCAAACTAGTGTTGTAAGGCTAAATTATATGTATTAATTTAAGCATTGTTACATAAAGTGTAGAGCATATGGAAAGCCCAAACCTAGATTCGAATTTCCTGACTTAAAAATTTTCATCAAATCAGTACTTTTACATGCAGTTTTAGACATCAGCTGATAGAAGATATAACAGTGTAACTTATAGTCCCTGAACGTCTCATATATTGCGAAAAACAATTTAACCGGGGGCTTAATCTGGTAATCAATATAGCTTCAACTCTGACACACTTTGTTTTACATAGATTTGGCAATATTCATGTGGCTTTTTATTGCCTAAAGGTAAGTGATTGCAAAGCGTAAAATCTGATATGAAACCAATAGATTAACTAACCAATAACCTATAGTGAAATAAACGGTTATTAGAATTCTAATAAATAATATAGTTAAAAGATTAGATTTTTTCTATCGACGACAAGTGTTTGGTCCGATTAGGTTACTATTGATCGAAAATAACCTAACGAATTAAACATTTATTTAAGACAATTTATTTCATATTATATATTTGCCATAAGAAGAATTTATTGAAAAGGACACGTAATTTTGTTTAATGAGTAGCCCACTTGAAACATAATCATCTAATAAAGTAAATCAAATAAATTGCTTCCTATAATAACAATAAACAGTCCAATAACTATTCAATACTTGACATAACAAATAAATTATTGTTAATACTTAAAATACACAACGCAACTGAGGAAAATTAAGAAAGAAAATCAAACCTAAACTTCTCAGATATAAGTTTCACAAAACAGACGCATGCAGTTTCCTATTATAGAACTACCTCTAGCTGAGTTCATAAAAATAGTAACTAAAAATTATTAATTTTAGTAACGACTGTTCTTTTACACAAGTTTTTGAAACGGTTGACAGCAAAGTTTATTGCACAAACTGTACTATAGCAAAAAATTGGGAGCACAGTTTTATTTAAAAATGTTTAAAATACCTATTCGAGAAACAGAAAGCAATATGTGATTATACTGGATTATTAGTCATACAATTTAGATGATACAATCAGGAACACCTTGTAGTAAAAATCAGTTCCACCGTGATGTCTCATCGACTAAGGCTTCAGGCCATGGAGTGCTTGTTAAAAGGTTCGAGTCCCAAACTGAGCAATCGGTCAGTACTTAACTCCTTGAATAACGTTCACGCGTATTAAGTGAATAAATTGAAATGAAGAGTGAAGGTAACAAAACTGAACAGTGAAGAGTACCTCCAAATGCAAAGGTGTGGACCCAACACTAGAGAATCACGACGTTCGATTCCCGGGTAGATTTGAATGGGTGTAACTGACTTTCTTATTTAATCTGTCGTTAATCAGTTGAAATGAAGCACGGTGTACCACTAGGATCAGTATTAAATCAAAATTCTCTACCTAGACCAAACAAATAATTTTGTTTAATTCAAGACTTTAAGATAAAAAAATAATATGATTGTTATTGATGGAACGACACCATGCTATAGTTGGCATTCAAGATTGTGGTTCAAGTTGAGCACCTAACGACATGTAATAATGCCTTTGTAATTATGTAATACATTTCTAAGTATTTCCCACTAAGAAAACATGTTTATGATTTAGTCTTCAAGAAGATGCATTTGCCTGCTTGTTTGAGTGCAAGGTAGATTGTTTACAAGTCATTCGATGTAATCTAACAAGTGCTGTTTAGTATGATTTAACATGTTTCGGTATTCATAAAACATATCTAAAATATAATTATCAGTTTAATAACAGTTTAAAATGTTATTTTTGAGATATTTATTGTTAAGAAAGATGAAGGGTAGATAAGAGCTTATATAAAGTAATATATACTAAGTTCTTTATTAAGAGTGTATATTTATATTACAAACACCAGTTATTAAGACAAAGTATGGATAACATTATTATATTCATGTTCATAAGATGAATCTATTATATGGAAAGTAAAAACATTTTGTGGGAAAGAACTCGAAGCCATCTCCATTTCAAGTACCTCCTCTTGACCCTCCTTCCGACAGATCTACACGCACGACAGACAATCGTCTACAATCCTTGAAGTGACCATTAAACCCTGCAAATTATTACAAAACAGCATGTTATAGATGGTTTTTGTATTTAAAAAATACTAAATACAGTACTACATTACTAAAAAACAAACTATAACAAATGTACTTAGAGAATTTAAATTTGCCCATAACTGCAATTGAAAAAGCCTTAAAATTTTTAGGAATATAATGTCAGGAGTAATGTCTTCCTAAATAAATTAAGTACAAAAAAAATAAATAAAAATTATTTGACCTAACGACCCGTATATGTAGGGGCTTTGAAATCACAACAAGTTGTTATATTAATATACAAGATGTTATATTATATATTAGAGTTGTTATATTATAATAATAATAATACAAATTGTTACATTAAAACTGTGGCTCATTAATATACAGTTATTTTATTAATAACAAGCAGTAAAATGTAAGATATTTATTCTTTTACTTAAGTTTTTGAGAAATTATTTCAGGGAAAAATATTTTAAACAATTAGCTTTTTGAGGGAGACTGATGGCTACAATTTATTATACTGTAAATGCATACGAGGGTCAATTTTACAATGCAGTTACCGAGTATCTTTATCCAGATAACAACAACTTAAATAAATTACTCTTATCTTTTAGAAATAGCAACTGAGTGTGGGAAGAAATAGAAATACTTTAAGTATGAGGAAATGAAAACCAGGAAGCTTAACAAAGTAGTTTTACTTCGCCACGTTCGGATCGTTACTTAACCTAACCTCACTTAGCCTAATTTAGTCTAACCTCACTTAACCTAAATCATAATACGTGCTGTTGTTTTATGCAAACAAAGCTTTGTTTCCAAGGTTAATAGCGTACATCTGAGCAAACGTATGGAATTCATTTTATTTAATATGTTCAGAGTTAAAATGATTAATTTTATTTAAGAGTAATAAATACAAAACATATGCAGAGTAGAGAGTCCTGATACAGCTTAATGTCTCAACCGATTAAATTCCTTGTTCTCAACTGATAATGAGATTAAATTCCTGGTTAATTAAATTTAATTTTAGTTAATTTATTTTAGACTAGGCATAGTAGTATATTTTATTTCAAAATTGTCAGATAACCCTAGTGCTGTGGATAGACTGATCACTGGCTATCATAATCAATTTTCTTGCTATATTATTTATTATTATTAAATGCTACTTTGCAATTAGGCTTAGTTTTGTAGCATTTAAAATTAAATAGATCTATTACTAATTTGTAATTTGTTGTTATATCAAAGGGCGTTGATTGACATTATCTGACTGCTGAGGAAAGTCCTGACGACCCAAACATCCCCCAATAGTAATTAGGAAATTAAGAACGCTCAAATTTTTACTAATGTCAAGCAAATAGTAGATAGAATTTTAATTTAAATGGAATGTTATTCGACACGAATTAGTATTTCTTACTTAACAAAGAAGTTAAACAGTTTTTAGAATGGCTGTAACTATAAGATATCACTCGAGTAGAAATAACTGGGAGTTGTTAGTTGTTGACCCTCGACGTTCAAGCTGTAACAAGTTTGTCGATACACAATCTCGTCTGCTCTCGATTACTTCCAAACAAGAATGTTTCTTCCAACAAAACTCCATCAATTTTTCTTTTGAACAATATTTCATGTAATATTTTCCTCACATTTTTGTTATACTCTGAGGTCATATATAATACTATGGAACTGCATGATATCTTTGTGTTGGAGTCTGTTTTTATAAGTGTTCAAACATAGATTATTAAATATTTATCCAATATGCAATTGAAGCGTGTTGGGCAGAGGTAGTTTGGAAATATTTTAAATAATTAACTACCACAGACGCTCACTCAATAACATCGAATGTAGTAAAATGAAAATTTGACCAATCGAACATTATAGATTTAGCGTGATTCCCACAGTTTCACGAGCCCAAAAAAACGCTGAGGAGCATGCGTTTCTACGTCAAGCTAAATATAATTTAAACGCATCATATGGAATTAGAAGTAGAGAGAGCGAGAATCAGGAATCTCTTGCATTTCCAGGTTTTACTAGACAGACAACCTTTGGAATATTTTCACCTGACGATGCATCGACACCTGTTTAGCATCGACCGCTGAACTCAAATAACTTCGATGTTCAGATTAAGTATTATAAGAACTGTAGTACTGCGGCCAATCGTCACGTAATAAGTGATTTATTAATAATGGTTTGCTAACTTTATACCTTCTATCAAATCTAAGGAGACTACCCAAATGATACAAGATAAATCAAAATGGCAGCTTAGTTGGTAAGTCTTCTTCGAACTGCACTTAAGTTCCGTTACCCCTACTAAGCTGACTCACTCACTCGTTAAACAAAGTTCACCCACAGGTGTACGATTTACACTTACTTCTAAGTTGAGTTAAAACTTATTTATAAATTATATTTATAAAAATTATTTTAAATAAAAGTTATTTAAAAAAATGTAAATTAGTTTAATCAATGGTTTCATAATTTCAGTTGATTGTAACCCTTAAACTTTCTTTAAAATTAAAAAAAATGTGTTCATTAAGATATATATTTAATTCTTACTTTATTTCTTTATAGATTACCGCTATCTAGAAAGTTCACCCACAGGTGTACGATGTACACTTACTTGTAAGTTGAGTTTTATTATTTTAAAATGTAAATTAGTTTAATCAATAGTTTCGTAATTTTAGTTGATTGTAACCCTTAAACTTTCTTTAAAATTAAAAAAAAGTGTTCATTAAGATATATTTTTAATTCTTACCTTATTTATAGACTACCGATATCTTTAAAATTAAAAAAAATGTGTTCATTAAGATATATATTTAATTCTTACTTTATTTCTTTATAGATTACCGCTATCTACAAAGTTCACCCACAGGTGTACGATGTACACTTACTTGTAAATTGAGTTTTATTATTTTAAAATGTAAATTAGTTTAATCAATAGTTTTGTAATTTTAGTTGATTGAAACCCTTAAACTTTCTTTAAAATTAAAAAAAAATTGTTCATTAAGATATATTTTTAATTCTTACCTTATTTATAGACTACCGATATATATATATATATATATATATTATATTAAGAAAAATCAGTTTCTTCGAGATGTAGTAGCTTACATATAAGTAAGTAGTCGTCTATAATAACTTTAAATAAGTGAACAAGTGTTTTAGTCTAAAAAAACTCTGTAAAATGGTCCTAAAAGTAATGTAGTTACTTTAAGGACATGACAATCATTGAAATAATGTGAGAGTTAGTAGAAATTACCTTGAAAATGTCACAATTGAAACAAAATAATCCAATATTTATCGTGTTTTTGTGTCAAATGTTTGGAATAAAATATCAAATTAATGACAACGTTGCTCACAAGGAAAATTGAGGGGTTGTTTCTACATCTTACGAATGGAAATTCGATCAACTATATTTTGGTAGGTCTCTATGTTTAAAAGTTAAGTTACCAGAAAATGATAGCGTAATCCATTAATTTGTTTCAGAGATTTCTTGATGAGTTATTTTATCATTTTTTTTATTACATATGTATTTAAAACTTACTAAAATATATAATATTGTAGAAGAAACTATTAAGGTTAATTGTTTGCCGAAATATCATTTAAGTTTTAAAACGATGTAAAAAAGTACTTATTTATTTTATATTTTTCAACATTTTGATTGAAATGGTGTACATTAAGTAATAAGAATTTTTAAATTGAAATGATTAAATATCAGGAAAGGTTTTGTAGTATTCTTATCACAGGGAAATATTTCATTAAATATAAATGGCCGCTGATTGAATATATAAAAGTGTAAGATCTGTAAAGCAGCATTGATGTCTATTCATGACGTATCAGACAATAATTTTTGGAATAGGGTTCTGTATGAAAGGTAGGTTAGGGGCAATACATATAGACTATGATATATAACGCAAGGGTGTTTTCTTTACCGCATCTTTCCATTTTGCATGGGGAAGAGATTTTAACTTTTAAATTTACTGCTTTTAGTTCTCCTAACTCCACATATTGTCTTTGATTGATTTCAAACCAGATGTATTTCATGTAATTGTTAATCATGAAAATTTTTTTGAATTTGAAGTATATTCGTAATATGAATTGGACAGTTTGGAACGCATTTTTTACAAAAAAATAAGAAAAATATCTTTTTATCCAAATTGTTTCTATTAAATAGTATTAAGATATAAATTGTATTAAATAATAGTACTAAGATATAAAACAAATACAAAGTAAAATAACAATTGAAAATAAATTGATATAGATATCATGAAATCCTTTTTGTGCTACAACTTAATTGATTAATAAGCTTATTTATAAAGTAAATAATACACTACAATGAACATTTTGGCTTCCATTTACAATACTAGTCATGGAAACTCTGACTGATGATTTGAAAAATTTTCTGTACAATAGTTTGATAACTTGTTCTTGTACAAGTTTACCCTATGATCTATTTAATAAACTAATGAAATAAACAATTTATTAATTGCAAAATGAATTAAAAACCTTACTATTTGTTAATTCTGTGGAGTCGTTAAAAATATTATCATTCATCAGCCCTATGAATAATATAGATTAATTTTTTATTAAGTTATTGAATTGAATGAATATCTATAATATAGCAAATACATTTCATATTTTATCTTCAACACTACATGAATAAATACAGTACAAGTAAACGTCACACAACACAAATTTGTCACAATATAAGCAAAAAATTCCCAAATATTGTACCACCGAAATCGATCACTATAATAACTGTGCATTTTGTACTTGTATTGTAATATATTTGTGCATTTTGTGCTTATATTGTAATAGATTTGTGTTGTGTTACGTTCACTTGTACTGTATATGTACTAACACGTATTATGCTAATTAAAAAACTTATAATAAATAATTGTACCATTTTATGATTTATATTTATCTCAGTTCACCTCCAATTTAGTTGTGTGCTTTTAAAAATATAATTGTTAAAATATATTTTCAAAAACAGAAGCGACCCCCATTTCATAGTAATAAATATAAAATACATTATGACAAACATCAAATATCTATACAATATTCGACAAAATAGATACGAATCCTAACGTTTTCTAGAATGTGAATTCAGTAGTTTGTCATATCCAGACTGGAGAATCATTTTGGTATTTAATAAAGGGACAGGAACTTGTGCGTGTTTGGAAACTAAAATAGAGCCTGCCTCCAGGATCTAGTTGCCTCCTGGTGTTTGGGAGGGATTAGAATTAATATGTAGGTTACAACACAGGAAACAAATTATAATCAGTGGATGTATTTGTTTTGTAAGGCTTTTTTCCCCAACGAATCCTTAATAAAGGTGAATCGTATTATTAAGTATGATATATAGGAAGTATGGAATAAATTATAAGCAATACATTTATTTGTTTCTTATATCTTCAACGTTTTCATTCTCAACGAATCTTCAATAAAGTTGACTTATTGTTAAGGATAATATCAAAGAAATATGTAAAAAAAATGTAAGCTATAGATGTATTTGTTTTGTAGTACGTTTTCTTTTTCAACGAACCTTCAATAAAGTTAAATATTATTGTTAAGGATGATATCAAGGAATTATACCATACATTTTTTAAGAATGTTTGTTGCTTCTTTTGAATAATTATTATAATCCTCACAATTTGTTTAGAAAGAGCAGCTCCTAAGAGATTTTGTAAGCGGGTTAAAAAACTAAGTCACATATAACTAAATTTGTTAGTAATTTATGGATATTGTTGCATATCCAAAGTTATGCATTACAGATTTTATGGGCTAAGTAGTTATGAGATCGCTTATTTTGCTTGTTATGGAATATTGTTAAACTAGAATATTTATAAAGTAAAATATACTTTTTACAATTGAAACAAGATTTTAAAATGTTTTATTGACTTTGTAGTAGTTCCTAAAATATATAATATTTATGACATATTATGTATATATAATTAATATAATATACATAAAAGTATACATATTTAAGACATTAATATAGTCTTGAAAATCTATATTAAAGTTATATAAAAAATGTCAATAATATAAAAAGACATAATTAATAAAAAGATAACGTCGTAAATTACGTATGTAAAAATATATAATCTACAATAACTAGTTGATGGAGAAAAATATACTAACTCCACAGACAAATAAAGTACAAACGATGGTGGAAAGAAACATACCATGATATATACAATGTTTCTCTCCACCATGGTACAAATTATGGTAGGACAGAGGGTTGTAAAGTTTACTAAAGGAGGGGACCTAGATTACTGAAGGACAGGTATTCAATATCCACTCCTACAGAGCTGCTTTTATAAACAACAATATTGTCGATGATGTGAAGGGCTGTAGTACAGAGGGTTGTAAAGTTTACTAAAGGAGGGGACCTAGATTACTGAAGGACAGGTATTCAATATCCACTCCTACAGAGCTGCTTTTATAAACAACAGCATTGTCGATGATGTGAAGGGCTGTAGGACAGAGGGTTGTAAAGTTTACTAAAGGAGGGGACCTAGATTACTGAAGGACAGGTATTCAATATCCACTCCTACAGAGCTGCTTTTATAAACAACAATATTGTCGGTGATGTGAAGGGCTGTAGGACAGAGGGTTGTAAAGTTTACTAAAGGAGGGGACCTAGATTACTGAAGGACAGGTATTCAATATCCACTCCTACAGAGCTGCTTTTATAAACAACAATATTGTTGATGATGTGAAGGGCTGTAGGACAGAGGGTTGTAAAGTTTACTAAAGGAGGGGACCTAGATTACTGAAGGACAGGTATTCAATATCCACTCCTACAGAGCTGCTTTTATAAACAACAATATTGTTGATGATGTGAAGGGCTGTAGGACAGAGGGTTGTAAAGTTTACTAAAGGAGGGGACCTAGATTACTGAAGGACAGGTATTCAATATCCACTCCTACAGAGCTGCTTTTATAAACAACAATATTGTCGATGATGTGAAGGGCTGTAGGACAGAGGGTTGTAAAGTTTACTAAAGGAGGGGACCTAGATTACTGAAGGACAGGTATTCAATATCCACTCCTACAGAGCTGCTTTTATAAACAACAATATTGTGGTAGGACAGAGGGTTGTAAAGTTTACTAAAGGAGGGGACCTAGATTACTGAAGGACAGGTATTCAATATCCACTCCTACAGAGCTGCTTTTATAAACAACAATATTGTCGATGATGTGAAGGGCTGTAGGACAGAGGGTTGTAAAGTTTACTAAAGGAGGGGACCTAGATTACTGAAGGACAGGTATTCAATATCCACTCCTACAGAGCTGCTCTTATAAACAACAATATTGTCGATGATGTGAAGGGCTGTAGGACAGAGGGCTGTAAAGTTTACTAAAGGAGGGGACCTAGATTACTGAAGGACAGGTATTCAATATCCACTCCTACAGAGCTGCTTTTATAAACAACAATATTGTGGTAGGACAGAGGGTTGTAAAGTTTACTAAAGGAGGGGACCTAGATTACTGAAGGACAGGTATTCAATATCCACTCCTACAGAGCTGCTTTTATAAACAACAATATTGTCGATGATGTGAAGGGCTGTAGGACAGAGGGCTGTAAAGTTTACTAAAGGAGGGGACCTAGATTACTGAAGGACAGGTATTCAATATCCACTCCTACAGAGCTGCTTTAATAAACAACAATATTGTCGATGATGTGAAGGGCTGTAGGACAGAGGGTTGTAAAGTTTACTAAAGGAGGGGACCTAGATTACTGAAGGACAGGTATTCAATATCCACTCCTACAGAGCTGCTTTTATAAACAACAATATTGTGGTAGGACAGAGGGCTGTAAAGTTTACTAAAGGAGGGGACCTAGATTACTGAAGGACAGGTATTCAATATCCACTCCTACAGAGCTGCTTTAATAAACAACAATATTGTCGATGATGTGAAGGGCTGTAGGACAGAGGGTTGTAAAGTTTACTAAAGGAGGGGACCTAGATTACTGAAGGACAGGTATTCAATATCCACTCCTACAGAGCTGCTTTTATAAACAACAATATTGTGGTAGGACAGAGGGTTGTAAAGTTTACTAAAGGAGGGGACCTAGATTACTGAAGGACAGGTATTCAATATCCACTCCTACAGAGCTGCTTTAATAAACAACAATATTGTCGATGATGTGAAGGGCTGTAGGACAGAGGGTTGTAAAGTTTACTAAAGGAGGGGACCTAGATTACTGAAGGACAGGTATTCAATATCCACTCCTACAGAGCTGCTTTTATAAACAACAATATTGTCGATGATGTGAAGGGCTGTAGGACAGAGGGTTGTAAAGTTTACTAAAGGAGGGGACCTAGATTACTGAAGGACAGGTATTCAATATCCACTCTTACAGAGCTGCTTTTATAAACAACAATATTGTCGATGATGTGAAGGGCTGTAGGACAGAGGGTTGTAAAGTTTACTAAAGGAGGGGACCTAGATTACTGAAGGACAGGTATTCAATATCCACTCTTACAGAGCTGCTTTTATAAACAACAATATTGTGGCAGGACAGAGGGTTGTAAAGTTTACTAAAGGAGGGGACCTAGATTACTGAAGGACAGGTATTCAATATCCACTCCTACAGAGCTGCTTTTATAAACAACAACAATATCGATGCTTTTAACTAACCTTTCAACAAACCCTTCGTATAATCTCTCTGCCTTTAAATTTCTCAAAAGTATTCGCAGTTTTTGAATTTTAGTACTTATTTTATTTTGATATTTAAAGAATTTGACAGTTATATCTAATAACAACATTTAAAATAAAGTTTCCTTATCAAAGTCTATTATGTATTTGAATAATTGTTTTTCAATGTTTATGATTCAAATTGAAATCATTTAACTGTTCAGTTACTAAAACAACCGCGTGTTATACCTCACTCAAACAACTCTCAACAGGAGGTGAATTTAACTCAGCTAACTTCACTCGCTAGTTAAAGCACTGAACTTCATTTAATAGATTTTGTGGCATGAGCTCTGAAAAAGAAGGAAAATAGGACAGTAAAGTGTTAAGGATATTTTATTTAATATATAACTTTAGAAGTTGGCATGAAGTCGATTTTTTAAAGTGTGATTTAACCAAACATGTTTTATAACACTGCTCTATGTTTTGTAGTACAATTTGACTACTGATCCCATTTTTCATTGTAATATATAGCCTCCTCTAAGCATTTCTTAGACAACATAAGACATAAACAGAAGTATCTTTAAAATGTAACCGCAGTCTTATCAATAAAGACGTATCAAATAGTTATAGGGTAAGTGTTGAAGTTAACTTTTAAGTTGTCCATGCCACAGATATTTAAAGAATATCATGAATTAATGAATTAATGAAAACGCTTTTATTTTCGTGGTGAAGTTAAGTCCTCTCTTCCACTTAACCATTTATCATGTAGACCAAACGTATTTACTAGTGATAATTTTCTGGCAAACGTAAAAGTGGTAGTGTTATCTGATTTTTAATACATATTTTAATTGAGTTCTGATACTGTACACAGATTACACAGACATTAGGATTTTAAAAACAAATAAATGTTGTATAGAAGTGGCCGTAGCTAAGAGGCTGACGCAGTGACTTGCCATTCGGTTTGTCCCGGTTCGCTCCCCTACAAGACCATTAACAGTTTATGCCCCGCCGCTCCCGTTGTTCGGAAGTCACTTTAAGCCGTTGGTCGCAAGGTTAAATGTTAAGCTGAATTGACCCGATACGAGTGTACCCGGACCGAGTATAATTTTGGTACTCGGTCCAAGCACATTCGAACATCCGATCGGATGGCAGAGTTGACATGACGGATTGTGCTTGGACTGTTTGAATAAAATAAAATATAGTCTTAAAACGATGGCTGAAATGATAATGAGAAGAGGTGTAGCTGCTGTTGCATTAGACTAAAGGTTTCGAAAAACATAACCTAAACGAGACAAATGCAATAGCGGAACCGTAAATAAAAAAAATTCGGATCAATCGTATACGAATAAGTAGATCACTGTCCGACTTCACTATTACCGAGTTTATTCAAATCAAGTTACTAGGAACATTTGTATACGAGGTACGAGTGTCATCCGAGTGATGCGGTAGCAACATCCGAGGTCGATCGGACCGAGTACACTCGTATTGTGTCAACCCGGCTTTAGAGAGGGCCTCTTAGTCCTAACTTCCCCTGGTAAAACAAGACGATCTTCAACTTTTTTAACTTTATAATACGGTTTGTAGATTTATTTTAATCGAACCTTTATTAATTTGAATCGAATACACTAATTTAATTACTATATGATAAACCTTACTCTGTAAATTGTATAATATATTAAGCCAAAATATATTATAATGTTACGATCTTATGTTGTTTTTAATATCGTAGAACAAGCAGATGATTAAACATGATTTATCATTATAAAACTAAAATTATCAATATATTTTAAAATTAACAAATTACCAAACAAGATATAAAAAAATATTGATATATTGTTTACATAATATAGACATTCGGAACCATTAATGTACAAGGACGTTCATTATTAGTTAATATTGCTTAGACACATTATTAACCAAATAAATAATGTTGAATTAAAGATATAGCATAATCAACTAAGGTATGTGAATTGAATTTAAAAATTAACTTTTTGGCTAGTTTTCCGCGGCGTTTGGATCAAATGCAAGCACAAACTAATAAAATCATAAATTGATCCATTTATAAATACAATGTATTCTAAATTATGAATTTATGTTCTAAAATATGAATAAAATCACATTTTGTTTTTATTTGTTTAAAAAAAAACACTCAACATAAATTACTAAGGGACATCCCTGCACGCTTAGCACGCCAACTCCGACACTCACTGCGCTCGTGACACCTCGACCTTCGGCCTCGGCTTGTGACTTTTGACTTCAAATATTAGCAGGTTAACTGTAAAATCATAATATCTACAGTCGCTCACTCACAGAACCTGCTTTGCTAAATATTTATTAGTATAAACACCCAATGGTATTACTTACCTCATTTCAAGCATTTTAACAGCTGAAGATTTTACGATAAATAAAATAACTGCATTAGATTACCATTCAAACTTCAACCCTCATTCAAACTTTAAGTCTAGTGGGGCGGAGCCCTACAGTCGAGTTTGAATAAAACCATGCTTACAACCTTCCCTAATTTAACATTAAGGAAGTTCTAACCTCCTCAACATTAAAAATGCCATTATTTACATTCCAACAGCTGTTAAAGTTGTATATATATCATTATTTACATTTGAAAAGGTGTTCTCTTTTGATTAATTTAAATCTCTCTCCTTTATTTTGGTACTTTGGCCTTCAAGGTAAAAATATTGAAAAATGGAGACCTTATTGCACAACTATGAACAGAGGCAAATTTGTTGACACCTCAACCGTTTAAATTGGTCACGATATAAGAGAGGAATTGCGTTGACAAAAACGGCTTCCCGTATTATATATAAGGATTATTCAATTTATTTTACACATATATTGTAATTTTATATAACTTAATAACTTTTTTGTATTTTTTCCAATCATGACATAAAATTAAAAACGTTGATGTCTACATATATATTTATAGGTATTTTGTAAAAAAAAGGTTTTTGATCAGCCTAATGTAATGTAATCAAATCTAAGTATTAGTCTAAGACACGTATGAATGATTTTGTAATGTATATGTACATAATTTGTAAAAAAAACTAATGCAAACAATTTTCTTATCAATTCTAATTAGGTTTTTAAGTAACTGTACGATTATTTGCTTAGAGAAGGGAAATAAATAACAACAAACCATCAAGCCATAACATAAAATAAAATAAATAAATTATATCTAAAAATAATTTGTACAAAACATGTCAATGATTGTCAATGCACGAATCAAAGTATTATTGTCAGAAGCACTTAAAAAGGCAACACTTATTATTTTATCAAATTGTAGTGACCCTTATAAGTTTCAAAGAAAATTAACTCATTGCATTGCTTTAATATCTTTTGTGATTTATTTTTAGTGATCTAGAACTAAAGTATATTGAACATGAAATAATTTTAAATCCACAAGCTTAGCTATTTTTCAATATTATACAGTAATGTTTACTAATTTTATAAATGTTGGTCAGAAAATAATTATCTTACCAATATTTTCATTGACATATCTATGAACATATTATACTAAAACACCCAGCTGTATATATATTTGCGTCTTTGTTTAGCATGCTACACACATCACCAGGTAGGTTGCCTGCCTCAGTGAATGCGTTCCTATTCGGACCTTTATGATCCCACTTCCGTTGGAGGAAGGTCTGAATAGTCTCGGTAAATAGGAATTTGTATTCAGAAAACCTTTGTATTGCTTTAGTAGGTCCGTGCTGGTCGGACACCTTGCTTATTAACAGCTCTATCGTTGTAATAATTTCATATCCCTTGAAGTAACAGTTCCGCGTGAAATTATACGGTATAATCTTACTTAACTGAAAAACCCCTCATCTAAAGTACTCGTTATATACCACATTTAACAGCTAATACTAAAATATACGTATTAGACTAAAATAAAGTGCTACAAATATAGTAAAATAGACTATACCATAAATAATAACATAACATTCGATATTCATACATTTTACAATTCATTAGATGCATAAACTTACACAGTTTTATTGTTCCTTTCGTAACCTGTCATGTGTTAAGACATTTCTGTACACGTAGAATTCCTGCACGTATGTAATTAATGTGTAATTGAATTTCAGTTAGTACATTCATTTGAATGTCTTTAAAAAGCTCCATTCTAAGATAACGTAGATTGATAAGTGTACAGCTTAATCTTTACTTGCAGTTAAGGACGAGAGAACATGGAGTTCCAAGCAGAAGGTCAATTACTTTTTCCACAGACTTCTCCTTTTAGTTTTTTCCTCACGTGTGCCTTAAGGAGGTCACGTTAAAACCTTGCTCTCAGGTTAAGAGGGAGAACAAGAACACAACCTATCTTAGCTTAAATAATCACACTATTCACTTTAAATAAATATTTACCATAGTATGAATAGTTAAATAACTGGTTTTACTTAAATATTTTAATATAATATCGAAAAAATTCAAATAGTTTTCTAATTCAAATTATATCTTGATGTAATCGAAATATCAACGTAATTTTTAGACACGTAATCAATGATCATAATATATTTAAATTATATTAATTAAAATATACCAATATGATTTTTAAACATATTTTGTTAATTAAAATGTTCACAGAAAAATATTTAACTTGTGCAAACGATTCTTGTTTTGATTATATTGTTGAATTAGTGTCATCTCGCTAATTAGTCCAATTATATGCATATTTTTTTCTAATCCACTAGTTCATCCATATTAAAAATAAAACTTTTACCAGGGTAAATTTACTAGCTTATTTAAATTTTTTATTTATGTTAAATCTTATAATTTCAAAACTATATTCAAAATTACTGTAGCACTTTCCATCTATTTGAGAATGAGCCTTTTGTTTTTATGTGATCATGGAGATCTTGGTTTTTATAGAATACATTTAATTTATGAAACATTTATGACCTGAAAATAAGTATGAGATCTGGTATTTATATAGTTATATTTTAATAAATCTTATTTTTTATGATACAGAGATGTCTTGATAGAATTTACTTTATCGTGTGCAAATTTTTATCAAAACTGTTTATTTTATATAACATTTAATGAAGTGACTTTTGTTACTCTTGTTAATTATTAATTTAAATAGTTATTTATATAATCATAATAATAAAAAAAAAAAAAATTTCCAAGCAATCACTTTGAATCCAATTATATTGAACTCACATTGGTAATTATACAATTCCTATTATAGTACATGCATAAAACTCTAGTAAAATGTTTTTTAAAAAATGATGCATGAATAGCATTGGTTTTACTTCATCAGTTTCAATTAATTAAAACATGTTTTATTATATTTAAATTACTTTTCAATGTATATATTTTATCTCGTCGGTTAAAATTTAATTCACGTAGAATCTATTTAAAGGCCCTCCCGTTAAAGTATACAGCCTAACGTATTTTTGTGTGTTGAACTGAATATCTTAAGAAGTAGAGAAATTTGAATGAAATAAAAGTAAATATTTTTGTCTATGTAAAGTAAATGTACACAAGCATATAGCTTTAATGTAAGCAGTTCTTACGAGCGTTTATGTATCTATATTCAGTAACAAAACAAAAGATATATATTTATGAGTTAAACAACGATTATACGTGAAAATAATTTAATAATAATAATACATTTGGACTTAATACTCTAGTAAAATTTACGTGTTGCGTCAAACGTTTTTAAAATTTACTGTTTTGAGGTATGATTTTTAGCCTCATTTGCAATAAATAAATCACATCTTACCCCATAGTTATTTTACTAACAAGATATACAAGTATTGTTTAATATTTTAGGATTAGTGTGTCCAGGTAAAAACACTGTACTCTAAAACTATGTTTAGTGGTGTAGATGGCCATTTAAAATCTTTTAAAGAACACACACACACACACACACACACACACAAACACACACACACACACACACACACACACACACACACACACACACACACACACACACACACACACACACACACACACACACACACACACACACACACAACACAACACAACACACACACACACACACACACACACACACACACACACACACACACACACACACACACACACACACACACACATATAAATTGCGAATTTTTAATTGCAGATTTATTTATATAATACTAGTCTGGCCACTGTTCTTTTACCACAGATTCGAAGATTTTTGAAAAAGTTGGCAGCAAGCATATTGGTCTGAAGTTACAGATCACCTCTTCACCTCCCTTAAATAGAGGGTTTATATTACCATATTTTAGTTTTTCTGGGAATTTTCCCACTATCAGAGATTGATTAATTATTCTCGATAATGGGTCTAATATAGTATTTTTACAGCGTTTTACTAACCACATTGATATCTCATCCCAGCCACAGGACTTTTTGGGCTTTGCTTTGTCAATAATTTTGCTAACTTCTGCAGGAGTCACTCTTTGAAAATCAAACTCAGTCACAATATTTACTGTTTCAAGTGATTTTATAACTTTATCAATGGCAATACTTATGGAGGGGCTGACTGCAAGTTTCTCAGTAACGGTAATAAAGTGAGAATTAACCACTTCACATTAAACTACGTCAGCACGCAGCATGTAAGAGGCAATTTATTTCTAGGAAAGGAAATAACATTGCTTGGTGACGAAATAACTGACATTTCTTAAGTGTGGCAATTAATTAAGATTTAACTACTAATAAATCTGTTAGTCTTAGTGGTTTTTTTTGTAATGTTGTAAGATGTAACAGTTGTTTAGACTTCAGGTACATTCTAATGTACACCCGCCCACCCGCCCTTACACGTACAGTAGTATTCACCCTCCTACCCACCCATACACGTACAGTAGTATTGATCCTCCCACCCACCCATACACATACTATTATTTTGGAATACACGTACTATTAAATTGATAGCCCTTTATTTCGCTACGGGGTTATTCTCTGCGCTTGCTTACTCTTCCCCCGTGGACTTCTATAAACCATCACATCAATATAAAAGCTCAACCTGCTGCCGTTCTTTTAGACAACAAAGTTGGATAGTCTAGAAAACGCTATAAGTTTTTACGGACATTTTAACACACCCGCAATAGATTTTGAACGTAATATGTATAGAGACAAAATATATAGAAAAAGTGTAATTATAGACTGGAGTAAATTTCAAACATACAAATGTTTATTTATTTACAAAACAGCTCTTATTAATTTACTATAATCAACCCAATTTACTATAATCAATATCACCGTGCGTGTACGGGAGGACGGGTGGGTCAATATCACCGTGCGTGTACGGGAGGACAGGTGGGTCAATATCACCGTGCGTGTACGGGAGGACGGGTGGGTCAATATCACCGTGTGTGTACGGGAGGACGGGTGGGTCAATATCACCGTGCGTGTACGAGAGGACGGGTGGGTCAATATCACCGTGCGTGTACGAGAGGACGGGTGGGTCAATATCTCCGTGCGTGTACGAGAGGACGGGTGGGTCATTATCTCCGTGCGCGTACGAGAGGACGGGTGGGTCAATATCACCGTGCGTGTACGAGAGGACGGGTGGGTCAATATCTCCTTGCGTGTACGAGAGGACGGGTGGGTCAATATCTCCGTGCGTGTACGAGATGGCGGATGGGTCAATATCACCGTGCGTGTACGAGAGGACGGGTGGGTCAATATCTCCGTGCGTGTACGAGAGGACGGGTGGGTCAATATCTCCGTGCGTGTACGAGAGGACGGATGGGTCAATATCTCCGTGCGTGTACGGGAGGACGGGTGGGTCAATATCTCCGTGCGTGTACGAGAGGACGGGTGGGTCAATAGCTCCGTGCGTGTACGAGATGGCGGATGGGTCAATATCACCGTGCGTGTATGGGAGGACGGGTGGGTCAATATCTCCGTGCTTTTACGGAATGGCGGATGAGTCAATATCACCGTGCGTGTACGGAAGGACAGGTGGGTCAATATCTCCGTGCGTGTACGGGAGGACGGGTGGGTCAATATCACCGTGCGTGTACGGGAGGACGGGTGGGTCAATATCTCCGTGCGTGTACGGAATGGCGGATGAGTCAATATCACCGTGCGTGTACGGGAGGACAGGTGGGTCAATATCTCCGTGCGTGTACGGGAGGACGGGTGGGTCAATATCACCGTGCGTGTACGGGAGGACGGGTGGGTCAATATCTCCGTGCGTGTACGGAATGGCGGATGAGTCAATATCACCGTGCGTGTACGGAAGGACAGGTGGGTCAATATCTCCGTGCGTGTACGGGAGGACGGGTGGGTCAATATCTCCGTGCGTGTACGGGAGGACGGGTGGGTCAATATCTCCGTGCGTGTACGGGAGGACGGGTGGGTCAATATCTCCTTGCGTGTACGGGAGGACGGGTGGGTCAATATCTCCGTGCGTGTACGGAATGGCGGATGAGTCAATATCACCGTGCGTGTACGGAAGGACAGGTGGGTCAATATCTCCGTGCGTGTACGGGAGGACGGGTGGGTCAATATCACCGTGCGTGTACGGGAGGACGGGTGGGTCAATATCTCCGTGCGTGTACGGTAGGGCGGATGAGTCAATATCACCGTGCGTGTACGGGAGGACGGGTGGGTCAAAATCACCGTGCGTGTACGGAAGGTTGGCTGGGTAGCCGTGGTCCACTATATTTTGAGAATATAGTGGACAAAGGCCTAGTAAATAGTAATTTACTATAATCAATCCATAAATTCTTATGGAACAATCATTTAGGGGCAGTTTCGACCCCTTAGGAGTATTTTATTAAGATGATAATGTTTAGTTCTCCTATTTAGCCTACAACGAACGTTTTTACTAAGTTTCAGCTCTGTAATACTACAGGAAGTGGAAGAATTAGTGATGAGTGAGTGAGAGTTTTGCATTTTATAAATAGGGATTAAAGTCAGCTTAATTGAAGGTGAATGTTAATACTTAGTAAATAAAATTTATAGAATTGTTCTTAAAATGTTGATATTAACTTATAAAATTAATATAATATAACTCAGACAAACGTTTTAAATCAAAATAATTTTAAAACATTTGTGTTACTACAACATTTTTCATCTTCACTCGCCAGTTCACACGGGTCTGCAGACCTGTGGGTGAACTTTATTCAATGTATGAAGTACCGACCGTTGGCTCATTCATTCGAACCTTAGACCTTGCCTTACGCAGTCGGAAGCCTTAGCCACTCAGCCACTATGAAACATTTTTAATTTCATAATTTAAATAACCTAAAAATATCTAATCTAATTTATATACCATAGCGTAATTTGAAGACACCAGGCATGCTCTAGTACGTTGGAACTATGACCCTCTTTGATGAAATGAAATTTGATCTCCAATAAAGGGACAACGGAATGTAATTTTGGTGGAACTGAATACCATGAGCCAGACCTTTAAATAAGGTCAGATCGCTTTCGTGAGAAAATTGGAACAATAGGGCGATATTTGTGATACAATTAATTCCGATTTATTATAAAAATAGATCATATCATATTGTTCCATTAAAATAATAATTCAACTATATTAATTTTTCAAATTAGTTTTATATATATATATATATATATATATATATATATATATATATATATATATATATATATATGCATAGTATATTTTTATAAATGAAAACATGTATTAAGATTAGTACATTTTTCTGCACTGAATATAATCAATCTTGTAGTATCAACAATACTAATGTTTACAACCTACCGCTACGGCCCTGTAGTCTCACTGGACATAATGAAGTGCCAAGATAACAAAGACTTTAATCAAGGACTAGTGTTCAGTTTAATTGAGTGTAATCGATACCGATTGTGCCCACTGCTTTGGTACCTTCTATAGTGATGAACAGTTGACGTTAATGAAGTTTTTCATGGAAGTGGTTTGACTAATGGCAGAGATAATTAAGTGGATTTAAATATTAAAATTAAGTGTAAATGTTGGATGATAGTCAAGGTTAAGATGTTGTGTAGAGACGAGAACTGATTATCAAGCTTGTGTTATCAGACCAACACTACGTGGTTCGGATCCCACGTAAATCTGTAGGTCCCTTAGATGCTCTAGCATTGGGCTACTAATAAATTATTCATTATTCTAGATAGCCCTTTCTGAGGAACAGTCGACTATAGTTAGTAACAACGACTACACTCTTTCATCTACTCTCATCACACTCATTTGCCCCTCATATTCACCCATATATCTAAGAACAGTGTCTTAATAATTAATAATAATAAAAAAAAATATTGTTGTATATAGGTGTATTTTTAAACCTAATCAATAATATATTTACCTAAGATATTAATAAATGTGTATTAATACATCGATTTGGTTTGGCTACAATTATTCATAAATAATAGGACTTATAACTATTATTATTTGCGTGTTATTATATTAGTCTTACCCTAATAATTTTAGTTATCATTATGGGAATCTGCTATAAATGATTTTTATAGCAGCCTTACAATTTTAAGGCTTATTGACTCAATTTAGCATATTTTCGAAATAAAAACTAATAGGTAGAGATTTTAACATGTGTATTTACTATAATTAGATACACTTTATTACAGTTTTTCTTTTCTGAATTATTGTAAAAATAATCATACAAAAAATTTAAGTGATTTGAGATCGATACCAACCCAGTTTAACTACTTATAAAATGGATCAGCTAATAAAACCAGTTATTTATTTGTCACTGGTATTATAATTAGTAAATAATGACTATTTCAAATTAAGAAAGAGCCTTAGTTTGTAAAAAATACGACATTAGCTCTTACGTACTCATCAAAAATCCATATTTATCCATATTTTGATAATGACTGTCTTAAAAATAAACAAATAAATAATGAATGCATACGTAACCGACAGGAAATATTATTCTAAATGAAACATTTTCCGAATGATCCTTTATACTATCACGTAAAACAAAATACAATTATTTAATTAATGAGTAAAATAGGAATTATATCTATCGTAACATGTGATGTGGTGAAATTTTATTAAAATGAAGGTATCATAATTATATTAACTACAAGATACATCTACATTATGTAATTACTCTTTAATACAAATATTATACCATCAATACAAATAATTCATGATGTATTGGCAGTTGATGTTTCTTTGTGGACTTGATTGATACGATTAAAGCTAAATATCGCCAATATTACTGTAATAAGCTTTGGAATCGTAAGGTATAATATATACATTTTTATATTTATTATAAAAATATTATTTATTATATATATATAATAAATAATATATATAATTTATATAATATATACTATTTTTGGTGTGTACATTAAAGTTTATATAAATGTTTAATATTTAGTAGTAAATGTACTTGTTACTTATTCTGAAGTATGATATTGTTAAGTTCATATACATATCAACAGTGGTCTTTCCTAGGTAAATTAGCTCTTAAGAAGAGAATTCTTTCATAATAAGTTCATGTAGGGTATACAGCCACTTTTTTGAGTTGTGTAACATTTTAAAATGAGAAAAAAATACTTTGAAATGCTACAATCCAGCCAATACTTGGTGAGTGAGAAATATCGTAACTTATTTATCGTTTAACTATGTTTGTATTGCTGTAAGAGATATTCATATTTATAGTTCAGAGTGGTTTGAAAACGTTAGTTAAAAAATGTGACAGTAAAAAGGTTAAACTGTAGGAACTCTCTACTTTGAGGCACTTAATTCCAGTTAAAACTTAGTACTTTTAATCTTCTATAAAACACTTATTTCTCTATTTTAACTCAAGTGAGACCTTATGTTTTATTTTAGACAATACAACTACATTAAACTCAAGCGTGAAACACTTTACTCTATTTTAAATGTATTATTATTAATCCATGGCATTTAACTATTGTAAAACAACTTATTGTAATCCATACTGAAGACCTAAGACCTTTCTTCAAGATTTGATTTTAATCCATGAATTTAAATTTAAGTAGCCACTCTTGCGCAAGGTAAATTACTGGTTATATGTGGTGGAGGGTATACATATATGATTCATCTGATATACGTATGTAAAGGATATTTATGTACCGTATAAATTTCAAAGTAACACCAAATACAATAACAATTTTTAACCATACCAATAAACAATGTCTAAATAAAATAAAATATAAAGTATTTGTGTCTTATTGTTTAAATATTGATATCCTCTCACAGACTTAAAAATTAGGTTAGGTAACCACTCAACACTTGCCTCACAGATTTAATGAAAACCAGCCCCCTCCCCCGAAAAAAACTCCAATAGGCACCCATTAACAATGTGATCTATAGTTTGAACTTCGACTTCACAATCACGTGACTGATCATTTGTCATTCCTCACTCAACATTGTCCATTCCTTATGTGCATGGTTCATGCATTGATGTCGGCCATAGGGTCTGATACCAGAAACTAGTTTCCCCCTTCAAACATGTCCCAAGTTAACGGCCAGTTGGTTTATGGCAACTTGAAATTAAATGTGAAGCTAGTCGAAGTTTCATTCAAGCCAGTCGGTTTCTACATTTAAGTCGCCCTGTACGTTGTGGGATATCTTGCAAAATGTGAGATTTGGAGTAGATAGGATCTTTTTAAACTATTAGAGACAAAACTCTTGCGTCTTATATCCGAAGGTATACGTTTTAATTCATTACGAAATGAAATAAGTGGTTCGTAAAATGGCGTTGAACTGTATGAGTTAATATATTTGATAAGTTATAAATATAATAACTATGATACTTTCCAACAATATACCTAAAATGTGCGATAAATAATATAAAATAACCAGTATTCTATTTGGTGCTGAATGAATGATTCTTCATTGTCAACAACAGTATAGTGTTGTGGATAAGATAAGTTAATGCAGAAATAAATAAGTTTCCATTTTCGGTTCAAAATGCACTTGACATTACAAATTCAATATAAAATTTGTGTGCATCAATTGAGGCCGTAATGGTTAATTTTCAATAGTAAGTTAGGCCTGCTTAATATTATCAAACAATAAGATAAGAAAATGAAAAACCCGTGTTTGAAAATTTAGGGAATCTATTTAGTGAATCTGAATAGTAATAAAAATTGTAAAATAACATTCCTAGTATATCAGGAATATGCTAACTACAGACATTTTGTAATGCAGATAATGAAATAAAATGTATGGATCGCTGCATGTAAGTGCAAATAAAAATGAAATATGTGACCTTTTCTTGGGGCTTATATTGATAAACATGAATTCTAAAATCATATTACCATTTTAAACTAAAATAAATAATACTTCTCACTCGTGAAACACAATATCAACAACTTAAACTAAGGCCTACGGTTGACTCGATTTTGTATTACTGAAATAAGCCTTTTAAGACAGGACATATCGCTTCATCATTCATTATACTAATGCTCCTCCAAGACATAAAATCAATTTTACAAATTAACTCATCGACTTTCATTATACAATACCAATGACAGAAAAAAATTACCGATAATGGCTTTATTGATTATGTATTACTCAATTACTCAGATACAGCCATTCATACAAAGGCCACATCTAGTTAATCTTTCTTTCCCAACGCTCCAACAAGTCAAATTTATGTTACCTTGTGAAAATTTACTAAACTATACAAGAGACTATAACAAAGGAAAGTAGACATTTTATGTCTGCATAAGATAACAGAAATCAATTAATGTTTTTTAAGTTGACATAAATCCTAATAACAATGTGCTTGTGTTTTGATACGTAGCAAAAATAAAATATATTTTTCTGTGAGGCCAATTATTGCCTTCCCAACTAGAGCAAAGACAGATTACAGAGTGGGCTACACTCGTCCAATGGTAGAGAGTTGCTATTAAGCCTTTCAAAACTGCAGTACTGGCTTGATACTTTGCAGGTTGTAATTTAAGGGTATTTATCTGTGAGGCAAATTGCCTTCGCAACGAGAGCAATCCCCCCCCCCCCACCTCCACGACCAATTACACAGTGGGTTACTCTCGTCCAATGGCAGAGAATCACTATTATGGCTTAAAAAACTATTCTAGTGGCTTGATACATGGGAAATTGTAAGGGTATTTATCGTTGAGTCCAATTTACACGTAAAATGGGAGCACACTCTCACATAAGGGGTTATAAAAACGTACTAGTATTATGGTGCAAAGCAAAGAGTAACAATATTTATCTCAAGTATAAATTAAAATAAATAAACACCGTCAAAATTGTAAGGAAAGTAGAATATGATCAAATCGTATGTCATTGGTACGAGTGTGTAGAATGATGAAAGGAGTAAAAAATGTCCTTTCAAAAGGAAACGGGTCTTTTCCGTTAATTCACTACCATAAGCATCACTTAAGTTAACCTTAACATAACCAACCATACCTAACATAACATAACTAAACCTAAAATAGCATAGCCAAAAGTAACATGACCAACCAAACCTAACATAACATAACTAAACCTAAAATAGCATAGCCAAAAGTAACATGACAAACCAAACTTAACATAAGTAAACCTAAAATAGCATAGCCAAAAGTAACATGACCTAACCAAACCTAACATAACTAAACCTAAAATAGCATAGCCAAAAGTAACTTGACCTAACCAAACCTAACTTAACGTAACCAAACCTAACATAACCTAAACAAACCTAACATAACTTAACCAAAGTAGTGATAGTGAATTAACGAAAAAGGTCCAAGGAAACATTACACAATCTGCATTGTTCCATAATCAAGCGGCCTGGTAGTATATTTGTAAATTTCCCTAAGGCCTTAAGGTTAGTTATATATACAAATACACTCCATTAAAAAAACTGTGAATACATTTATTAAAATATTGTGAAAATGTTTTCCGATTATGAGATTCTTTTTAAATAAAAAAGTGTTATAACTTATGAGAATATTATATTAAAGCCGATATATAAGATTAAACATAAAGAAGAGGTTTAGGAGTTTGTTTTCTTTTCCAAAAGTTTTCGATATAAATTCTCCAAGTTTTGAGAAAAATTCAGAATCCTCCCCTTTCAAATAAAAAAGTAGTTTTTCCCATATAAAATAGTTAAATAACCAGTATTTTCACGTTTGTTAATTTACTGTCAATTTCATGCAATATGTTTTCTGAAGGCAACATGTTTGGTGAGCCTTACCTGTTCAGATGTCCTGGTTTAGAGGGTTCTAATTGGTTGATTTAGCTTCTAGAGTTTAGTGGGGGTAAGGGTTACGGGCGTTCGGTCTGTTCTTCGTTAACTTCCTGAGTGTGACCACGTTCGATACGCTTTCGAATACTCGGTGACTTGTACCGTTTCGGTGTTCTTTACCGTTGCGGCAATGTTTCTGTAGTTCCCGTATGAGTGATTGTGTGAATGCCGGTCGAGCTTTGCTGTGGTCAATTTTGGATTCGAAACCTCCAGGACAGCTACGTAAGTAATTTTTTACAAGTTTTCTTTAGTTAGAGATTTTCAATAGGGTTTTAGTAGATAGGGTAAGATCCACCAAGCATGCGTGGTTAAACTTGTTTCTGGATTGAAGTCACTATTCTAGTGACAAATTTTTAGAGTGTTTTGATTTTCTTTGTCTTGCGGTTTAAACTTTGTAAGAAAAAGGAAAAATGTTTCTAGTCACTAAAAGCTGGTTATTTCTTTTGGTTCCAGATCTCCCGGAGGCAATTTCGAAAAATTTGACAATTTTAGAAAATTTAAGAAGAGGCAATTTAAAAGAATTTAGAAAATTTATTACAATTTTGAATTTTTTGATTTAAAATTTAAAGAAGTTCATTAAAAAAGTCAAATAAATAAAAAAGGTTCTGGTCTGAAGATATTTAATTTATTATTTTGGAAGAGTTGTTTTAATTTATTTATGTTCCATCGAGTCAATAAAAGAAGAGATTTTTATTTTCGTTTTTTATCATTATTTATTAAAGAAACCAATTTTATTTGTTGAAGTTATTTATAAGAAGATAAATAAAGAAAAATTTTTATCGTTGGAGAAGTCTTATTTTAATCTCTCATTTAAGTTTGTTCAACATATCAAAAATAAATAGTAGCTTTAAAAGGCTACAATTTTAATATTATCAAATTGCCAAAAAAGATATAAAAACAAAATATTGATATATTGTTTACATAATATAGACATTTTGAACCATTAATGTACAAGCAAGTCCACATTATTAACCAAACAAATAATGTTGAATTAAAGATATAGCATTATCAACTAAGTTATATGAATTGAATTTCACTAATAAACTTTTTGGCTAGTTTTCCGCGGCGTTTGGATCAAATGCAAGCACAAACTAATAAAATCATAAATCGATCCATTTATAAATATAATTTATTCTAAATAATTAATTTATGTTTGAAAATATGAATGAAAGCACATTTTATTTTTATTTGTTTTACAAAAACACTCATTATAAACTAATAGGGGACACCCCTGCACGCTTAGCGTGCAAACTCCGTCACTCACCGCGCTCGTGACACCTCGGCCTTCGGCCTCGGCTTGCGACTTTTGACTTCAAATATTAGAAAGTTAACTGTTATGTAAAATCATAACATCTACAGTCGCTCACTCACACTACTTGCGTTGCAAAATATTTATTAGTATAAACACCCAATTATATTACATACCGTATTTCAAGCATGTTCATTTAATTTTGTTTTTAACAGGTGAAGATTTTACGATAAATAAAATAACTGCATTAGATTACCATTCAATTTTCAACCCTCATTCAAACTTTAAAGTCCAGTGGGGCGGAGCCCTACAGTCGGGTTTGAATAAAACCATGCTTACAACCTTCCCTAATTTAGCATTAAGGAAGTTCTAACCTCCTCAACATTACAAATACCATTATTTACATTCCAACAGCTGTTAAAGTTGTATAGATATCATTATTTACATTTGAAAAGGTGTTCTCTTTTGATTAATTTAAATCTCTCTCCTTTATTCTTATGGCCAAAAGTTACATATTATTTGTACTTTGGCCTACTTGGTAAAAATATTGAAAAATGGAGACCCTATTGCACAACTACGAACAGAGGCACATTTGTTGACACCTCAACCGTTTAAATTGGTCATGAAATAAAAGAGGAGTTGCGTTGACAAAAAACGGCTTCCCGTATAATATATAAGGATTATTCAATTTATTTTACGCATACATTGTAATTTTATACAGTAAATTTTTTGTATTTTGTCCAATCATGACATAAAATTAAAAACTTTGACGTCTACATGTACATTAATAGGTATGTTGTAAAAGAAAAAAGTTTTTGATCAGCCTAATGTAATAAAATCAAATCTAAGTATTATTTTAACACACGTATGAATGATTTTGTAATGTATATGTACATAATTTGTAAATAAACTAGATTACTACAAATAATTGTCTTATCAATTCTAATTAGGTTTTTAAGTAACTGTACTATTATTTGCTTAGAGAAGGGAAATAAATAACAACAAACCATCAAATCATAGCAGAAAATAAAATAAATAAATTATATCTAAAAATAATTAATTTGTACAACATATTTTAATGATTGTCAAAGCACGTATCAAAGTATTATTGTCAGAAGCACTTAAAAAGGCAACACTTATTATTTTATGAAATTGTAGTGACCCTTATAAGTTTCAAAGAAAATTAACTCATTGCATTGCTTTAATATCTTTTGTGATTTATTTTTAGTGATCTAGTACTAAAGTATATTGAACATGAAATAATTTTAAATCTACAAGCTTAGCTATTTTTCAATATTATACAGTAATGTTTACTAATTTTATAAATATTGGTCAGAAAATACTTATCTTACCAATATTTTCATTTACATATGTATGAAAATATTGAAGAATATTACACTAAAACACCCAGTTGTATATATTTGCGTCTTTGTTTAGCATGCTACACACATCACCAGGTAGGTTGCCTGCCTCAGTGAATGCGTTCCCATTCGGACCTTTATGATCCCACTTCCATTGGAGGAACGTCTGAATAGTCTCGGTAAATAGGAATTTGTATTCAGAAAACCTTTGTATTGCTTTAGTAGGTCCGTGCTGATCGGACACCTTGCTTATTAACAGCTCTATCGTTGTAATAATTTCATATCCCTTGAAGAATATTTATAATCTTACTTATTTAACTGAAAAAACCCTCATCTAAAGTATTCCTTATATACCACATTTAACAGCTAATACTAAAATAAACGTATTAAACTAAAATAAAGTGTTAAAAAAATATAATAAAA